>CM052885.1:71144487-71156530 GCA_028534135.1 Potos flavus
AAAAAAAAAAAAAGGCCACAAATTTTACGTTATGTGTATTTTCCCACATAAAAACATTTTTTTTCATGTCTAGTAGAACTAAATAGTAGTGGTGATTCTCTAACGATATCAAATCTAGCCATGACAGCACTTGATGGAGGACTTGTTTCTCTAGGGGTATCTTTGTATCAACTCTGCAGTTGCCTGGTCTAAACCACCAACTCAGGAATCAGAGTCAAGCTCAGACGAACACCACCATTTAAATTTTAGGTAATAAAGCCGAACTTCGTTACAGTGACTAATAATTCAAGCAACTGCTCCAGACATCTCCACACCTAGCATCAGTTAGGGCAAACCAGTAATAAAGAATGTGAACTTAGAGTATTACTAAAGCACATTTCTAATGACTAACTGGTACCAAAAATAAATCCACTGTCCTGAAAACTTTTTCTACAAAGCACTTTCAAGTATACCTGGGTGGCTCAGTTGGTTAAGAGTCTGCCTTTGGCTTAGGTCATGATCCCAGGGTCCTGGGATTGAGTCCCCGCATTGGGCTTCCTGATCAGCAGGGAGCCTGCTTCTCCCTCCACCTGCTCTGTCACTCTCCCTGCTTGTACTCTGACAAATCAACAAAATCTTTATAAAAAAAAAAAAAAAGGCACTTTCATATAGAAATATAAAATCTCTTAATGTTCGCTGATAAAGTACAGAGCTGAATAGAATTCTATCATGAAGCTATTCATATTACATTTTCCTTAGAAGTCTTTTTTATAAAAATCAGTTTCCAAATTGGATCCAGAAATCAAAGCCAACTGCATTAAAAAAAAAAAAAAAAAATCAACAACTGGGGCGCCTGGATGGCCCAGTTAGTTAAGCGCCTGACTCTTGGTTTCAGCTCAGGTCATGTCAGGGTCGTGGCATCGAGCCCCACGCTGCGCTCCACGCTCAGTGCAGAGTCGGCTAGAGATTCTCTCCCTCTCTGCCTCCCCCTACTACCCCCAGCTTGCTCACTCTCTCTAAAATAGATGAAATCTTAAAGGAAAAAAAAAAAACAAAAACCTTCCCTATTAAAAAAATAATGAACCATCGCGGCCAATTACTATGTCACAATCATGATTAACACCACAGGGAAATCTGCATCGTCCCACAAGGGACATTTAAACCGAGTACAACTAAGACTAAGCAACCACATGTAAATGAAGGTGGTGGCGCATCGCCACAGTCCCGTGGGTGAGGAACCGAAAACGGAAGCTCCTTACCGCTTAGTGATCTGGCTCGGCTCCTGCAGGTCTGGGTCCAGGTCAAAGATCTCGTTATCCAGCAGCCTCCGGAGTGTCACGTCAGCCAGCTGCTCCATGATCCTGAACACCTCATCGAGGTTCAGGAACATGGAGAAGTCGCGCTCCTTATTCTGCGTGGTGATTCGGATGGTGTCCGTCAGAAAGACGTTAGACGTTCTTTCCAACTTCTGGATATCGACCCAAGGGACTACAAGTTTAACTAGAAGAGGGGGAAAAAAAGGCAAATACATAGGTTACCCTAACATGTGAGCCAAGCTTGAGTGTATCAGCAAACGAGAGTTTGAGGATTTCAAGCTGAAACGCAAAACCAGAGCAGGAAAGGGGAAGCACAAAACTGCTTGATGGCTGTGTGTTAGAATCCAACTCATGTTTCATTTCTCTTCTTAAAAGATTTAAGTAACATTTTCCAAGTTGTTGGCTACTGCACACAAACAGGGGACAGCTGTCTGAAATATCAAGTTAACAACAGGAAAAGAAAACGTCAAGAATATTCAAACTTAAATATTTGCAAAATATCCAAAAACTTCTCAATCTACATAATTTCTGGTTTCAAAAGCAGCATTCATGGTGTAAGCTATGAAAACAAAACAAAAAAAAAAGAAGTGCAAAAGAGGATTATTCATGATCTCCTTTAGAGAAACAGGCTTAACATTCAGACTGTGTCAAATGACAGAGACTTAGAGGACACAGTTCAATTTCTATGGAATTCTTTTTAAAGTAATACAGTACAAACAGTACATTTTATAAACAAGGGTTCTATTCTGGGAAATGTTTCCAGTACAGTGGTAGCCAGGCTAGCTAGAGCTTGCTAATGCAAATGGAGAAGATACACTATAACAACTTAGAGTGATTTTAGGGGCTCCTGGGTGGCTCAGTGGGTTAAGCCTCTGCCTTCCGCTCAGGTCATGATCTCAGGGTCCTGGAATGGAGCCCCGCCTCGGGCTCTCTGCTCAGCAGGGAGCCTGCTTCGCCCTCTCTCCCTGCCTGCCTCTCTGCCTGCTTGTGATCTCTCTCTCTCTGTCAAATAAATAAAATCTTTTAAAAAATAAAGTGATTTTAAATGTTATCAAATACTAGAGTTTTTTTTTTCAAAACTTAGCATCCTAAAAAAATTTGGCTTAGTCACCATGAACGACATGTGTCAGAAAGTAACTCATTTTCTTTTTCAGATCAAGGAGGAGAACGTAAAGTGTTTCTGTTTCTACCATTTCTTTCCACTTGTTACACTGTTTTCAGGGCTTCAGTGACAAACCACACGTCTACTTCAGGCTTCTTCAGCTACTTCTAACTGCTTTCACCTAAGTCTTTCATACAAATACATATACAATCTATAACATCAACTTTCATTCCATAAAGCATCTACTTTGTGAAAAGCCCTACACTTAAAGAGCTCGTTCAAATAGGGAAAACAGACATGTAAAATACGCAACCACCAACTCGACAAAATCTAAAACAGAAACACAAATGTGGTGCAAAGTTCCCGGAGGTGATAAAATTTGAACTGATTTTAAAGGGTGAACCGGAGTTTCCAAAGAGGCACAAGAATGGGGAAGGGAAGGAAAGACCGGCATGAATTTTGAGAAGCACTGCACTAAGTACAAGAATAAGCATGGTCAAGATCAGGTCAGAGCACAGTCCAAGGGCGGGGAAAGGCTGTGCACACAGAGTGTACGTACTGGAGGATCAGACCTGAAGCGGGCAGCGCGAGAAAGAGAAGCGATGACCCTGGGCAGGAAGCTGTATCGGCACAATTTCAGAGAAGCCCCTCCCACCGGTTCAACTTGAAATACAAACTTAAATGCAGGAAGGGAAAAAAACTAGGTATATAAACGCAGACATACACATACACTTGTTTTATACACACACACAGCTGCCATCCTGCGTGGGTGCTTGAAACGGTATTTGGTTCCACAAGAAGTTTCCGTGGGAATGGCTTTTTAAAAATTCAATATACAACCAACACTCACGGCTTTTCTTATCTTGGAATTCCATCACCTCCCATGGCAATGGTCAGTGCATCAATGTGTGAAAAGTTCATCACTGCCTCAATCTCAAGTGGACCCAGGTGAAGAATTCCCTCCCATTCCAAGGAACAGTTGTACATCCTGCTTCTCTTCCGGGAGCAGTCGTGACCTTCAGGGCTGCGAATTTTTTAAATGCCCCTCCCCCCTCACCAAGCGCATTTAAGAAGCGACAATACGTTCCATTCCTTTAGAAGCATCGGGCTGTTTTGACAATGTGTTTTCAGAGCAACAGAAAGTAAAAAATCTTCAGTAGCCCTATGAGCTACACAGAAATGTTTAAGGCGATGGAAAAAATGAACTCTCACAAAATCAAAGCCCCTTAGTGGTGGTTGCATATGGAAATAGAATTGTCCGCACACGCCATTTGAAGTTAATCGAGTATCACTCATTACCATCGCAACTACTCATTTAAAAATCCTTCGTGCTCTAGCTCTTCCTCTCGTCTCTGGACAGCACTGAGCTTCCCAAGGGGCCCCTTCCCCTGCGAACGCCAGCACGAGCCTCACTTACGTTCCTTGCCCAGGAAGAAGGAGTAGAAGCAGAGGTGGTTGATGCTGAGGTAGAGCCAGCCTTGGCGGGGGACCCTGCCCTTCCAGCAGCAGCACGAGTAATAGGTGACCAGCTTCTCTGCCTCCGGGAAGTTGAACCTGGCCTCGAACTTCACCAAGGCCTCTCGGAACTTCTCAGGCTCCTCCTCCTGCTCCGCAAGCCTGCTGCTCGTCTCCTCCGCAATCAGAGCCTGACACACAGAAAGGTAAGGGACCCCTCGTCAGGGAGAGGGACAAAGGGAGGGGCAGGGAGAGGCACGAAGGGACAGCCAAGGTGCCTGTGCTTGGCTCAGGAGTCTACGCTGCCCACCAACACACACACACCTGGGGTGGAGGAGAGCGGCTCGCCACTCCATCTACCACCCAGAAGCACAGCCACGGTGGGGGGAATGATGAGCTGGGGGTAGGAGGGCAGAAAACCTAAGAACAAGTCTCTCACTTGGCACTAACCAGACATGAGGCTTTGGGCAAATCACCAACTTCTAGGCCTGAGTTTCCTAACAAGTTACTATTGTGTGATACCTCCCAGCACTCCCTACAGGGACAGGATAATCAAATTACTGGCTCAAACATGAATCTGATGCATCAACCCTGAAGAACTACCCAAATTTGAGTTACAAGTTAGTCTACTTTTTAAGATCGTATTTTATTTATTTGATGGAGAGAGAGAGAAAGCACAAGAGAGCACAAGCAGAGGGAACAGCAGAGGGAGAGGGAGAAGCAGGCTCCCCGCTGAGCAGGGAGCCCGACGTGGGGCTCAACCCCAGGACGCTGGAATCGTGACCTGAGCTGAAGGCAGACATTTAACCTACTGAGCCACCCAGGCGCCTCCCTTTTTAAAAAGCTAATGAATGTCTTCCTCATTTGGCTCAAAACTTTTAATACAAAGCCAACAGGTGCCTGACATGTGACACCTTTCACTACCACTAAATACTCTAGAGTCTTCTAAGGTAGAAAAGAAGTATATTGGCTGAGGTCATAAATACATCCAAAGCACTCAGGTGCGTGGGGAGACAAAACAAAAAAAAAGCATCTGAATGTACAACTGCTTTGCCAACAATAAGTAACAGTAAGGATCCTTTCTATCCAGGGTAAGGCTGTAAAAGTGCCTAGAACATAAGCTTGTGGCTTCTTCCTAAGGGGTCACAACTCATTGACAAGATCAGAATTCGGATTCCCTACATTCCTGTGCTTCATGAAAGGCTAGATCCCTTAAAACAGGTCACTTTTGGGGCGCCTGAGTGGCTCAGTCTATTAAGGGTCTGCCTCCAGCTCAGGTCATGATCCCAGGGTCCTGGGCTCGAGCCCCATGTTGGGCTCCCTGCTCAGCGGGGAGCCTGCTTCTCCCTCTCCCTCCCCACCTGCCCCTCTCCCCTGCTTGCTCACTCTCTCTCCTTCTAATAAAGACAATCTCCCAAAAAAACATAGGACAAGCCCATTTTGGGGGTGCCTGCGTGGCTCAGTCAGTACAGCATGTGACTCTTGATCTGAGGACTGTAAATTTAAACCCCATGTTGGGTGTAGAGACTACTTAAAAAATAAAATCTTTCAAAAAAAAAAAAAAAAAACACAACACAAGGCCATCTGGGGGGCATAGCTACCAAAGCCTAGACTGTAGAAGCTATTTTAGAACATTACCTGGGAGTTACTATTAAAAAAATTTTTTTAAGATTTTATTTATTTGAGAGAGAGGGAAAGCGAGAGAGAGAACAAGAGCACAAGATGAGAGATACGCTGAAGGAGAGGGGCAGAGGGAGTAGCAGATTCCCTGCTAAGCAGGGAGCCTGATGACGTGGGGCTTGACCCCAGGACCCCAGGATCGTGACCTGAGCAGAAGGCAGACGCTTAACCGACTGAGCCACCCAGGCACCCCCAAATAAGATTTATTAATTAAATGAATCTAAAATCTGGTAAAATTTCAAGTGCTTTTCATTTCCTTCATTGTTTTTCTTCTTTTCAAAATTCTATTTAACCAGACATCATAAAATAGAAAAATAAAAGAAAGACAAATAATTTTAAAAGCACGTCTAACATATAAAGCTCTGGACCACGAGGCGTGAAGCGGATTTTAGGAAGTACAACAGGAGGCACTGGCTCCAGATGCAGCCACGATGATGGTGACCACACAGACCCCTGCCTTCCGTGCACCGCAGAGTTTGGTGACGAGCACAACTCTGAGCACAGGGATTTCTTTAAAGCTTTACAGAGCGGCCAACTGCTCAGGATACGAGTAGGAAAGCCCCAATTCCCGATTCCTTTGGATCTTCCCAGAGGAAAAGGAAGAACCGACACCACATAGTGGCCCCACAGACATAACCCCATCTCAGACCACAAGTACCCCTCCACCCCCAGCCCCTGCTCCAGGCCAGCAGCCTCCCTGCAACTCTTGTTTTTCTTTCTTTCTTCTTCTTTTTTTTTTTTTTTAAAGGCGTTTCAGTTTTGATGTGCAGGGGAGTGGAATATGCCATCCCAAACTGTGCCACTGTGGCATAAGGATCATTTTGAGCTGAAGACAACTGAGAAACAGCAGACACCAAAAAGGTTCTCCGCCCTCCCCCACTACTGGCCTAAAATAAGGACACCGACACCTATGTGCGAAGGTGCCTCCCTCCTCTGTGCCGGGAAGAGGAGGGTAACTCTAGACTCTGACCAGCACTGAGAGGAATGTGCACAACCAACCTCACAAAAACGGCCCTTCTTCTCTTCCCTTCATTTCTCCCCACATTTACCTTCCCACAGCTGGCCACCCTGAAAGCCTGAATGCCTTTCTCTTTGTCTTGTCCTTCCCTACAAACGTACTATTTTTTGTTGAGATGCGGCATAAGCCCCACATTCTAAACACCCCTCTGACTTACTTATCGCTGAGTTTCCCTCATGTGTACACACACTGCACACGGTGATCAACTGTTTTTCTCATCAGTTTGACTTTTGTCAGTTTAACCTCCAAGCCATTGGAGGAGAACCTAGGAGGCTAGAGGAAAAGCTGCTTCCTCCTCTGCAGAAGCTTTCTTAAAGCCACTGCAGCAGAAATGAATTTCCTTCCTCCATATTAAAAGGAGAAACCCTAAATCAAAGAACCACCACAACATACGTTAGACGAAGGAGAAGGGAGGCAAGTGCAAAAAAATAACCATGGAAGAGGCATTTCTGTAGCTAAGCCCCAGTGCGATCTGACCCAGGGAGCCAAGCTAGTCAGCTAGACCAGGCAGAGATGGTAACCCATTGGCTGGATGAATCCCCACCACAGCCTGAGTCCACCTTCCAACCCCAGACGCTAGAAGTGACACCAAGAGGCCATCAGCCAACAGAGCCACACTGCCTGACTCAGGAGACCTTTGGGGTCATCAGAGGGACCTGGGGACATCAGAGTCCCAGATACCCAAAGGAAAAGAATACTTCCATTTTGTCCCTTGAAAAGCGAGAATTCACTTTGACACCCTGATTCACTAAAAGCTGAAGCACTTTTGAGGAAAACTTTAGAGGAAAAAACTAAATAAACAAAGTCAATGGTCTGGGGGATTTTACCCACAGGGAGGAAAACTGTATTACAGGCTAATGTGTTAAAGTGTTTAATAAGGCTTAAAATCAGAATGAGAAACAGTCTCTCTCTGCCTGATGGGGCATCTAAAGCACCAGGTACCAGTCATGTTGCAATGAGAGTTAGAGAAGATGGAACTCACGAGAGATATTCACGGATACCGTCCAAAATATTCCTGTCTTGCCTTCTCAAAACCTAATTGGTTTTAACTCCATTTAATCAACATAGTTGAAGAACAAACAGCTACTTTTAGGAAGAGGAAAGTGCCAGGTCCAACAAAATAGAATGACAAGATGTCGCAACTGCAAAAATGGTGGGAATAATGAGTTTAAGGAGTCAAATAACATTTCTGCTCTGCGAAAACATAAATGTTGACATTTTTCCCCCCTGAGACAAGAGAGGACCTTCACAAAAACTTAGGCCTGAGAGCGCGGATTTTCCAATTTCAGGTGTATTTTTGCCAGACTGACCGTGAAGTTTGACAAGTGACCAGTCCAGCTCCTGTGACTGTGTATTAAGCCAAGACGTTCAGTTATGGTGGAGAAAACTGTTCGAATCTGATCAAAAATGCTACAGTGCTCACAATGTCATATGGAAGTTACAAGAAAGATGGGGAATTGGGAAGGAGCATTTCAATCAAAGGACCTACCTTTACCTTCCCCTTGACAAAGCTGGCGATGTCATCTTTATTATCAAAGACAGTCAAAGTGTGCAGGAGATTTTGCTCCAGCCAGTCCCAGTGCTGGTTTATTTCCTCTAATGTCGCACCTGGGTTAGAATAGAAAAAGATACCGAAATTAAAAGTAACTCCTAGAACATGAACTCATTTTCCAAATATTACGAAACCTCTGTTTGTGATTAAAACATCCTGGTTTCTCACATCCTGGGTCACAGCAGACAAGGACGATGCCCTCCTTTGAAGCCACGGTGTCCCTTGCCACAGCACCGGGATCTGCAAACACCTGTCCACTGCTACGAGGACAGGCCAGGAGACCCGTCAGGTTACTCCCAGGACAGTGTGTGGACATCCTGTCGGCCTTGCTGATGCCTGGATTTCCTGGACCACGTCCACTCAAGTGACGGAAACATTCGTAATTACGTGGCTGTTCCAAGGGAAACAAGCCCCCCGAAGCGGGCCAATTCCGAACAGTCTTACATAGTTTACCCTGTGAGAACGGGATCCCTCAAGAGGGACCTCAGCCCGGGGTCACAGAGGAGAGAGCCTCCTGAGAAAGCTCTGCCAGTTGCCCAAACGTGTTGCCACTCGCAACAGGCGTCACTAAACACAACAGCGACAACCCAGGCAATCTCCTGGTTTACCAAGCAGTGCTTCGTATCATTTACAACAATATCCCTTAAGAACATACATAAAAAGAGGTTGTATACTAAATGTTAAAAACGTACAACATTAAATCATGTCTAGTAAGTTAATTTCTTTCCAAGGCAATTAAAAAGAAATCACCCCATTCCTGAAGCATCAAGCAACGCTGTTACCAAAAAGCTTAGTTATTTTAGTATTTCCCCTCTTGGAGTCTCCTGCTACTCTCCATTAGACAATGGGCCCCTTGGCACAGGGACTGTGCCAGCTCCTAGTGAAGGACCCAGCAGAGTGCTCGATCAAGTCCTCTGCCTTGAAGGAAGCATGGTCCCGGACAAGAAAAGGGATGTGTGCATTAGGTGTGTGTAGTACAGGAATAGATAAACGCCCGGCTAGGAGGACCAGATTTCCAAAATGGGAAGCAGGAGATATTCCAACCTCCAAGAGGTCAAGGGCTACTGGACACCAGTGCAGAATAAGCTTGCCAACGTGAGAGGCGTAATGGCCAACAGAACCACACACCACACACGCAAAAGCCAGATATGCATTTTTTTTAAACACCAAACTTTCTGTATGCTATTTGCAGCTTTTCTCCCTGCAGAGCATAGATGTATGGAGGGATCTTCTAAAAAGCCCAGGCATAAAAATGCCAGAGAACTCACCGCAGACTTGTGCATTTAGGATCGGCGAGTATAAAGAACATCTGTGTTAGGACTGTTTTTCTGAACGGACAGTTGAGGAAGGAGTCGTCAGAGCAATCCAAGGGAATTCTTCATAAAGCAAAGTGAGAGAGAGATCTGGTCTCTCTTCCTCTTCTTATAAGGATCCCATCATGGGGGCTCCACCCTCATGACTTTCTGTAAACCTAACTGCATCCCCAGGTCCCACCTCTAAATACCACCACACTGGGCGCTAAGGCTTCAAGATATGAACCTGGGGGAGAAAGACACCATTCAGTCCACACCAATCTGTGCAGCTGTCCATCAGTGCCCCCCCCCCAACTCTTGCTCTTTAAGGATCAACAGATTGGACATGCAGCCACGTGCAGTTTGGGAGAGCAAGCTGGAGGGGGGGGCGGGCATGGTCAGGATCGGCTCACTCTCCTCCCCCTCCCATCCAGGAGGCCCTTGTGGTTGCAGGAAACCCCTGGCCCTTCAGGCTCCTCATTCCTCTTACAAGGGGGAAAGATCCCTTCAAAACAAAAGTCAAACCAAGTTCTTCCAGGCTTCACAGCAGGACTCTCACAACGTTTCTAAGCTTCCTCTACCTGAACTCTGGCCCCTCACTATCTGCTTGGTTCCTCACACACAGTGCTCAGGTTTGCCCACCTCTGGCTAAGTCTCTGCCGTTTGGTGTCTTCCAATGGCAACCATGTGGGTGTCAGTCACAAAAACGCTTCCCATAACTGGGAGGTCAGGGGGACGGAGGTCAGCAATGGGGTCTTCCTAGTGGGCGGACAGCACATCACACCATCTCAACAGAGTCCTTGGGTCTTAACTGAAGCCAATAAACTTGCACAGGAGCCCTAGGGATGCCTGGACCTCTGCCCTTCTCTTTAAGGGTTACTCTTTCTAGATCTTTGTACTTTATTATCTATCGTAATAAAACCAACTGGTCAGATTATTTAAGGGAAAGAATAAATGGGAAAAATTATCCTCACTGGTCATCCATCTTTCTATTTTTTTTAAAGATTTATTTATTTGAGGAGCGCGTGGGTGGCTCAGGGGGTTAAAGCCTCTGCCTTCGGCTCAGGTCATGATCTCAGGTCCTGGGATCGAGCCCTGCATAGGGCTCTCTGCTCAGCAGGGAGCCTGCTTCCCCCTCCCCCACACGCCTCTCTGCCTACTTATGATCTCTCTCTCTCTGTGTCAAATAAATAAAATCTTAAAAAAAAAATTTATTTATTTGAGAGAGAAAACATGTGAGCAGGGAGTGGGGAGCAAAGAGAGGGAGAGGGAAAATCGGAAGTAAACTCCCCACTGAGCATAGAGCCTCCACAGGGCTCAATCCCAAGACCCCATGACAGAGGCCATGACCTGAGCCGAAATCAAGAGTCGGATGCTCAACTGACTGAGCCACCCAGGCACCCCTTGAGTATGTTTTCATGACTTCCTAATTTATTTAAAAAAAAAAAAGAAAGAAAGAACTTGGCAGAATGAGGAAGAACTAGAGAAGGGAGAAGACTCACCTTTGTGACGTTTCTATTCCAAGGACTAGCTCACTGCTGTGTAATGAAGACTTCTGAATGAGGAAATGGAGGCTCAAACATTCTCCAAGGTCATATGTATTGAAGGAAAGGCAAAAGCAGGGTATGAACTCATTCTCTACAACCCTGAAGTACCCTGGTGTCCTCCCGTAATAAGCTGCATTTCAATTTCAAAATAACATTTACATAATCCTTAGGTCCATTACGTCCTATGGCTTGACACTAAAAAAAAAAGTTATTTTGTGTTTGTACCTAGAGCAATTCCAATTTCCTGAGTGCATCTTTCTGGATGACATGAAACAGGTTTTCATCTATCCCATTAAGCTCATAGGGACAGCATAGTTCATTATTAACAGCTAAACATGAAGGTCATCCTCAGCTGATAACCACGGACACCATGAATAAAACTATAAACAAGCCCCAACACAGTCTATCACATGGAATGAAGACCTGAAACAAAGCCATCAAAAATTTAGGTTTCTATTCTTTAAAAGATTCTTCTACTTATGGGGAGGAGTTTATGTCAGCGAAAGGCAAATTCTAAAACAAAACTATGCCTACACCTTGAGAGAGAAAACAGGCACACGTATAAAAATCTGTCACTGGGCCACAGTTAGATTTCATTACAATCTGCGCCGTTCCTGAATCTAAGACATAGCTGTATGTCTCTCCCAGCCAAGACAATCAATATGATGAAACTTTTCCACCCTGTCTTCCATTTCCTACAAAAGTTGCCAAACGGCAGGGAAATTTTCCAAACTATAATTTCCTCTGCAGGGAAGTCTTATGATAGGCTTCCAAAATACCATAAATCAGCGCAAACCAACTGCATGTCCTCAGCCCCAAAGGACTAAAAAGGAAAGCCACTCAACAGATCTCACACACCAAAGTTCTAAACCTAAGCTGTAACCAGGTTTCCCAAATTACATGAAGTATCCCATCAGGAGATAGCTTTAAAAAAAAAACAAAAAAAAAAAACCAGAAAAGAGAATACATGGCATTTTATAAGGCCGATCACTGACTTGTAAAACATTTGTTAGAGGTAAGCACACACACAAATATTTTTCTATGGGTCATGCCCAAAAAACATTGGAAAGCCACCATATTACAGACATACGAGTGGTGAGAA
>CM052885.1:71156630-71191920 GCA_028534135.1 Potos flavus
GCCTGGATCTGAGAGGACTAGTGCCCTCTTAAGAACAGGAAATGGGCGCCTGGGTGGCACAGTTAGTTAAGCATCTGACTCTTGGATTCCTTGGCTTAAACTCCGGTCATGGTCTCCAGGTGGTGAGATCGAGTCCTGAGTTGGGGGTCTGTGCTCAGTATGGAGTCTGCATAGAGTTTCTCTCTCCCTCTCCCTCTGCTTCTACCCCAGATACATAATCTAAAAAATAAATAAATTGAAGAAGAAGAGGAGGAAGAAGAGAAGAAGGAGGAAGAGACGCCGGGAACACCCCATGTGAGGACACAGGGAGAAGACAGCCAGCCGTCTACGACACAAGGAGAGGGACTTTGGAGCAACCAGCCTCACCAGCTGGATCGCGCCTTTCCAGCCTCCAGAGCCGTGAGCAAATCAATGTTGGTTTAAGCCACCCAGTCTGTGGTATTTTGTTATGGCAGCTCTAGAAGGCCAATAGAGCTGTTTAAAACCAAAATGTATAGGAACGCTGTGGATTTTAACAGAAATCCAACTGGCAAAATTATACCTTGTTCTATTAAGGCAAAACAAGATTTCTATTGTTGCAGAATAAGACTTCTATTTCCTAAGAAAATCAAAGTTCAGAGGATCTTAAACATTACCCACACAAGAAGTCAAATCTGCTTTGTAAATGCCTATGCAAAACTAAAATACGGT
The DNA here is from genome assembly GCA_028534135.1 of Potos flavus. Lineage (NCBI taxonomy): Eukaryota > Metazoa > Chordata > Mammalia > Carnivora > Procyonidae > Potos > Potos flavus. Next base: position 71,157,321 of record CM052885.1, read on the forward strand.
CCTAGAAACCCCAATTAACCACACAACCACCAAGAGTGATGTTTTCTAAATTACCAACTCTAAGGCAGAATGGGCAGAGGTGGTAGACACAGGGCATTTTCTGACTTCTTAGCATGTTCCCAGGCATTTTGTTAAACAATATCAAGTGTATGGCCTATCTTAATAAAAATAGCACAAGGTCTGTGGTATTATTTTCTGGGTACGAAAACTCAGGACAGAGAAGAGCCAAGCCCCAAGCCGGTTCTCTGGGCTGCTAAGGCCTTGCTTTATCGTAACTCACAGCGGAGATGGGAGCCTGGGGAACTGGGCAGCCAGTTCCCAAGACCTGAGTCACTTTCAAGCTCACACACAGCATTTGCCTGCCAAGGTTTCCCCCAGAGGTATTTTCAGGAAATAAGACAAGCAGCTCGTTGTCTATACCTACAGCTTCTGCACGAACACAGCCATAAATAACTTGAACCAAGCTTCAGTTTTCAAAAGCAACTGTTTCTCTCTGCTTAATAACTATTCGACTGGATTAAGGGCCTTCTCTAGCTACCTAAATCCTAATTGACAATGAATGGACATTCCATGTGTGTAGTTAGGATCTGTTTCCTTGACACAGTACATTTCTCCTCCATCCAAACACTCGATGTCTACCACCAAATGCCTGAACTGAAAGCCATATAGACCACAAAGGGGCTCATTAGAAGCAACACTGCCAAGGCAGTGTCATTTCTAAATTTCACACAACACTCATCCTAGACAGAGTAACTCAGAAGCAAAGAATTTGAGCAAAAAGTCACAAATGAGCAGGCGAGAGGGCTGAACCAAAGCCTTTCATTTTCAGAAACCACACGCTCTTCACGTGGATACACGAACACCAAATCCGTGCCCAGAGCAGTATCCCCACACGAACCAATGTCACATCATCACGACTATACTGTTTGATATCTCACTGTATTGTTTACGGACATCTCGCTATATTGTTTAAGACATTAAATTTTAAGCATTTTTCCACAATTTCCTTGACCTTTTCAAATTAAGATACTGAGTCCCTAAAAGTATTTGCAGTAAGTGAAAAATTCAACCTTCCTGACACTGAAAGTAAAATAGATTTTCAATTTATAATTACAACAGTCATTAAAATGTCCTTGTCTTAGTGCCATTAGAAACACTGCTCAGAATTAGAAACAAAGGTGTAGGAAAATCTGACCATTAACCAAAAGGGGAAAAAAAAAAAAATCAATAGAAACAGAACCTGAAAGGACACAGATAAAATAATCAGCAGACAAGGACATAAAACAGCTATCATAAATATACGCCAAAGTGTTCAAAAAGTAGAGGAAAGCATGAGGATGGTGAGAGACCAAGTTAAAGATATAGAAAAAGATCCAAACCAAACTTGTAGAGTTGGAGAAACAGTGTCTGAACTCAGAAATGGACTGGATGGGATTAAAACTAACTTACACATTGCAGGAAAAAAAAAAAAAGTAGGGAACTTGGACACGGTGATTAAAAACTAAAACGAAAAGCAGAAGAAAAAGGATCAACAACAAGATAAATAACAGAGCATCAGTGAGCCCTGGAACAGCAGCGAGCAGCCTACTAATTGGAGTCCTGGGATAAAGGGGAGGGGTGCCGGGCAAGAAACAGAACAGAAAAAATATGTATATATTTGAAGAAATAGCTAAATTTTTTTCAAGTTTGATGAACACTATAAACACACAGATCCAAGAATCTCAACAAACTCTAAGAAGAAAAAGCATCAAGAGAAATCACATAAATGCACATCTAATAAAACTGCTGAAAGCCAGTGATGAAGAAAAAAAGACGATAATTATAGAGCAACAAAGAATGAGAGATTTGTCAGAAACAATGCAAGCCAGAAGACACAGAAGAACAGCTTTAAAAGTGTTAATAGAAAAAAGCTAATTTACGGGTACTTGAAGAAAAGAAGCGAATTCCTGTGTAACTTGGGAATAATAAAACCTTCCTAAGCATTACTCAAAATCATAAAGTATAAAAGAAAGGCATTCTGAATCCCACTACATTAAAAAGCCTGTGCAAGGTAAGCACACCAAAAGCAAAGCCACTAAAGGACATGAACTGGGAAAAGATTTTTTTAATTTCATTTCTCAGACAAAGGACTAATATTCCTAATAATTAGACAGTGTCTAAAAACTGAGGGGAAGAAAAGAACCATCCAATAAAAAAACAAAGCAAAGGGTAAGAACAAGGAGTTTCTGAAAACAGCCCTAAACATAAAAGCCTCGACTTTCTCATAATACAAGGACAGCAAACGAGAAAAACTGCAGAAACACCTATGAGGTTGGCGGAAATCCACAAGTTTGACAACAGATCCAAAGACGAATCTGGGAAAGCAAGTACTTTCATCCACTGCTGATGTCAATTTTGTCCAGTGGTACAAACCCAGTGGAGGAAGGGACACTTAGTAATATCTAACAAAGGTTCATATTCATTTAACTAGAGATGGGATTGCAGGATGGAAAGGCTAATCTAACCCAATGATTCAGCAGCATACACACAAAATTATTTAATCACCAGGTTATTCACTGAGGCATGGCCAGGGATGAAGACACCACAAACGTCCAGTAGAGAACAGGTTGAATAAACTATGCTACTTCTATGTAATAAAAGACAAAACAAACAAAGGAGAAGATAATCTCGATTCTCTGATATGGAATGATTTCTAGGATATGTCCCTAAGTGAACAAAGGCAAAGCATAGAATAGAATATATGTGACCTTTATAAAAGGAGGGTGTGAGAATATAGAGTACATTTGTAAAACAAAACTGTAGAAAGCTAAATTCGAAAAAGAGAGGTTTCCCAATGGCAGAGGGAAGGAGGCAGGGAGGGGGTAGCAACGAAAGTCTTCTCTACACACACCTTGCTTATAGATTTTATAGGTTTGATTAAGGCATTATAAAAGTTTTCCTTTTTTTTTTTTTTAAAGATTTTATTTATTTGACAGAGAGAGACACACCGAGAGAGGGAACACAAGCAGCGGGTGAAAAAGGGAGAAGCAGGCTACCTGCCGAGCAGGGATCCCGAAGCGGGGCTCGATCCCAAGACCCTGGGATCATGACCTGAGCCAAAGGCAGCCACTCAATGAGCCACTCAGGCGCCTCGAGTTTTCCTTTTTTAAAAAAGTTAAATCAATAAGGGGAAAAAAGCAATACTTGAGTAAATGGATAGACTTTTCAGGTTACTAAAATGATTACACAGAGAAAATAGCTATTTTAAACAATGTTGACTATATATCCATAGTTAAATATATCCTAAGGCCAACAGAGCTGCCAAAACTTAAATTTCACTCAGTACTCTTATTGTTAATATTAACATCATTTAGAAATAATATGTATGTGGATGTGCGAGATAGTTAATTATGTGAATATTGTTAGAAACCAAGATTTTCAGTGCTTAAGAGAAAAACATAAAATCAAAGCTAAGTTATAACTACGTACTTTTACAGCTGAATTAGAAAGTTAACGTGCGAATCACTAAACTCTACGCCTGAAACGATTATTACACTATATGTTAACTAACTAGAACTTACATAAAAACTTGAAGCATAACAAAAAAGTTAATATGAACTCATGATTTACTTCTCTTTTTCATAACACACACTTCTTAGCTCATACTTACTGAAGAGCCTTATAAGCGGTGACAATCCAGTAACAATGAGCAACTCTACACCCCCGACTGTGGCCTGACACACCATTCTCCATAAAAGGAACCAGGGCTACGGGAGAAATGGGGGATGCAGACAGGAGGCAGGAAATGCACAAAGTGAACATTCCACATCTCACTGGCCAGAGAGTGGGGAAGCACTCAAAGGTGACTGAGCAGAACCAAATGCCAGAAGCCAGAGGAAAAGTGCTCTGAGGGGCAGAGGACGGCACAACCCGAGTATCACAAAGGACCACAATTAACAGACACACACTAGATCTATAAAAACTGGCTCCTAGGGTTCACCCTAGGATCCTTTCAACTTCCTGTACTTTGAAAAATTTCATGATAAAATATTGGGAGAAACACGTTAAACTTTAAGACAATGCTAAAAAGGGACAGGGAGGGAAGAAAGAAAAAGCAAAAACTAAAACAATTCACTTGTCACCACTGCAGATCACCAGGGGACCAACTCCTCACACTAACAAGAGGCAATGAAAGGTCCAACGTCAGCACTCCCCTCCTCCCTTTGCTGAACATACCATGTCTCAGGGTGACGAAGCAGCCCCAGTTAAGTTCAAGTTCTCCTATACAGTCAAGTCCAAGCTGACAGCTATAGAACAACACATCAAATTGGGGGGTGGGAAATCATCGCTTTATGATACGTAGAGGAGAAAGTTAATAGGGCATTAATAGGGGAGAGATTATAATGGGCCAAGCCACTAGAGAAAGGTTGATGGGGAAGAAGGCAATTAAAAGCGGCCACCTGAACTCATTAACTAATCCAAGCATCACTAAGACCAGGACATCCAGGGGAATCGTGCCTGCCGAGAGGACACGGTATAAAAGACGTGGACAGCCCCTATCAAGCATTTTTTTTTTTTTTTTTTTTTTAAGTTAAACCTGAATTTAACTGGCCATTTCTAAGTACCTTCCAGTTTGGGGGACATACGAAGGACTAAGAAAGGAGCTGAGCCGTACCTTGAGGAAAGAAACAGGAACATAATGCACAGGACATTCTACATTAAAAAAACTGGCTGAATTTCTTCACCGAGTCAATCACTTGGGGGGAAAAAAAGCAGGGTGGGAGAGGGGGAATGGAGGATTTCCCGACCAAAGGAGACAAAAGAGACACAACCACCAAATGAGGTGTGTGGCCCTTGTTGAATGTGGATTAGAACCACCCAGATCAGGGGCGCCTGGGTGGCTCAGTGGGTTAAAGCCTCTGCCTTCGGCTCAGGTCATGGTCTCAGGGTCCTAGGATCGAGCCCCGCATCGGGCTCTCTGCTCAGCGGGGAGCCTGCTTCCCCCTCTCTCTCTGCCTGCCTCTCTGCCTACTTTTGATCTCTCTGTCAAATAAATAAATAAAAATCTTGAAAATATAAAATAAAAGCCCTTGTTAACAAAAAAGTCATCAACTTGGATAAACTGACCTCCACACCTAGGAGGAATACTTTGTAAAAGACTCTGGAAAAATTTTACGAAAGCAGACCAAGAAACGAGGATGAAGGATTTCATGTTCCCTGCATTTCCTTATTATTTTTTCAGTCAGGATCACTCCCAGCCCCAGGCAACTCAGACATGTCAGGTTTGAGGGAGGTCCCAGAAACCAGGGCAGCAGCAAGCCCTACAGTGAGCCCCCTGGGCCGCAGACAGCTTCAGTGGCCTGAAAGCTGCATGAAGGGAGCAGGACGACAGACACAGGCTGGCAAGGCCCGCAGGAGGAGGAGGGCTCCCCGCGCCACGGCGAGTCCAGAGCCTTCCATTCTCATGCTTCACCTTTGCTTTTGATCAGTAAGGAACCATCGAATAAAAAGTCATTCGCCAAAGTCATCATAGCCGGAAACCCATGCCTCAAAGTCAGTCTCCCCACATCCACTAAAACAGAAGGGATGAAATCAGACGTCTGCCAAGATCCCCTCCAGCTGGTTTCTTCTTTCCAACAGGTCATGCTCTGCACAGATGTTAGGCAACAGTGGAGGAAGCCAGAGAAACGTCAGATTCTCAGCTTCACACCTTTAGATTTTATACAGGTCATACTTACTCCCAAGTATGTCAAATAACAAATCAGGATTGAGGTAAGGAGAGACTTCATGCGGAAGAATTATCTTAAGATAGGGGGCCTGTTGCAACAGAGGGAGGGGGCTGTGGCTACCTGGAGAACATACACCATGGGGCCCACAAGTATCTACTCGGGTTAAAAAGCGTCTTTTAAGTAGCACTTTTGACCTTCAAATTTACTACGTCTAAAAGTTACACTCAGGCATTGCCTGCTTTTTAAAATAATTATAAGCAACATCCCTAATGGACGAACATCTTCGGGGAGTTTAATTATTCGAGCATAAACAAAATTGTTTAAAACACTAGGAGCCCCTGGTGACACACACTCCCCGACTGAAAAGAAGCATTAGCCATGGCACACCTCAGCCATTTCCAAGTTGTAAATTCCACATGGAAAATGCCAGCTAGTGCTGTTCAAGGAAATCCCAAGCAACTAAAGGCAAACATGCCAACTCACATTGAGTGGCCTCAAGAGTGTGCACCCAGAAACAAGTCCTAACTTTCCTCCTGCAGGGCTGCCCCCCAGATTTTCCTTGAAGTGCACAGTGAGTTCTGTTCTGGAAAAAAGATCTGGCTGGCACTGGCACAAAGTTCACCAAGACACTAATCTGATCCACCCTGGAACATTTCCTCCCATAATAAAATTCTCCGAAGACAAAGCAAACAGTGGTACAGAACACGAGAAACTAAAATGCCAGCCGTGGTCAAAGGCAGAGATAAGAAAGAAATCAGAAAGAACACTCTGAGAGAACACTCTAGAAGGACCTGTGCCTGAGGCACCAGTGAGGCATTCCTGACATAAGATGTGGCCCTGGCAAGTTACAAAGCAACTTATGCCTTGCTTCCTCCCTCTCCGAAGTCAGTAATTGTGCCTACCTATATGTTGTTGAGGAAACAAACGAGCAGTTTGTGCAAAAGTAATTTTTAAACTCCTCTGAGTCGCAATTTTTAAAAAACATACTCCACACATTTTCGCTAGCAGAACTACTACAGCTTCCTTTAATGACCTTGCAAATTTCAAAGCTGGGTATTTTTTTTCATTTTCCAAATTGAAAATATTAACTGTTTTCTTTTTTTTTCCCCAAAGATTTTATTTATTCATTTGAGAGAGATACAGAGATGGAGAGAGAGAGAGCACAAGCAGGGGGAGAGGCAGAGGGAGAGAGGCAGACTCCCCACTGAGCTGGGAGCCTGACAAGGGGCTCAATCCCAGGACCCGGAGATCACGACCCAAGCTGAAGGCAGATGCTTAACCATCTGAGCTACCCAGGCGCCCCTAAGTTGTTTTTTTTTTTTTTTTTTTCAAAGTACACATTTACCCTGTCCCGAGATACAAGTATGCCTCTGCCCATCCAGGTGGGTATCTCCTCAGACCTGCTTCAAATTCTCTGCACTCTACTATGTAAAGTGGTATCATGGCATTGTCCTGCTCACGTATTGCTTTCTCATTTTCCTGCTCTCCCTCATTTCACATTTCACTCAACACCATGGGACAAGACCTTGCTAAGAAGGTGAACACTTTGCACTTATCTTGTCACAAACAGTCACAAAAGTACTTGGGCACTCTGGAGTCCAAATTCAGATCTGTGAAGACATGAGCGTTATTAAAAGATGGTCTGTACAAAGGTTTGACGGGTTCCTCGGAAAGGTCCTGCTCTCGTGGCCGTGTTCCACCCCAGGCTGTCTCTAGGCGAGGCAATCAAGTCCTCTTTCACTAACCAGAAAAAGACAATCCACCCCACAGATCAATTAATCAGTGTTAAAAGGAGTCCAATTCTTACATAATCAGTTTAACTCCTGGAACGAGTGACACAGACAACCCAGAATCTCACCTGGAGACTACTTCCCAGAAACCAGGCAAAGACAGTAACTAACTCAATGTTCAAGGTCACGGTAAAGAGTAACATGTCAGTAACACAGCAACAGCACAGACAGTCCCCTACCAACGGGAACATGCAACAACAGATACTCACAGCCTGGGCTTTTCAACTGCGGAACAAAGCACAGGCTGAGACATCAGAAGAGAAACCCCCACAAAGTCTCCCTGCTCCTCCAGGGCCCCCAAGAGCCCCTCATGCCTAGGTGTCAATGCAGTCAGAGGCCAACCCACCCCTGGCTGGAGCGCTGGACTACTCCTCTCCTCTCTCTGCTCTTCCCTCCTCTCCCGACCCAGACCAGAACTGGCTCCTGGGATGGGACTCTCCTGGTCCCACACACCATGGCCTTGATTTCTCCTCTGTGCTCATCATTATATTCAATTTCAAAGGGAAAAGTCCACATGCGATAGGTTAACGCAGCTTTGAAAAGAACGAGTTCTGACACCTGCTACAACACGGACGAGCCCTGAAGACGTGACGCCGGCCACAAAAGGACAAATACCGTACCATTCCACTCCAATGACGTTCCTAACGAAGTCAGATCCATGGAGACAGGAAGCAGAATGGGGGCTGCCAGGGGCTGGCGAGGGAGGAACGGGGACTTAGCGTTTGGTGGGCACAGAATTTCAGTTTGAGCAAGTGAAAAAATCCCTGGAGCTGGATGTAGTGATGGCTGCACAACAGTGTGAATGTACTTAATGCCACTGAACTATACACTTAAAAATGGTGAAGACGGCGAATTTTGTGTTATATATATTTTACCTCAATAAAAAATGGTTTTTTTATTAAATAAAAATTAAATAATTTTTTTCTTAAATAAAAAAATTTTTTGTTTGTTTTGTTTTTAAAGAAAGCAAGATCCTTGTTTTGCAAGTTTTTCTACTGCTCAATGGCTCCTGGTCCCTCGTTACAGAGCTCCTGACCCAGGGCCTCACCCAGCCATAGAATATCCCTGCCCTGGCTTCTCAGAAAGGGCCCAGAGGTCTTATTGGCGATTGCAGGCCCTACCTCCCTCTCCTTGTGGACAGAAGACTTAAGTGCTGAGCCCATTACCTGCTTTGACTAACAGACTACTGACTCACCCCTAAAGCAGGAGTCCATACTTGACCGCTCTGGCTTATTTGCACACCTACTATTTGCTCAATATCAGACTCTATCCTGGACCCTGGAGGGTTAGTGGCGAGCAGGACCCTGAGAAAACTTTTAATCTTCATTAGAGGGCAGACAAAAAAAAAAAAAAAAAAAGTTAAGTGACAGCACCGTTAAGTGCTAGAAGGGCTCCGCCAGCAGAGTGGGGGAAGCAGTTGGAGGGGGGTGTGGGCAGGGGTGGGGTCTCTTGGAGGGGGCATCTGAGCGCCAACCGGAAAGGTAGGGCACAGTCCTCCCTACCCTTCTCCTACACAAGTCCTCACCTCTCTCTCACTATGCGTCATTTATCCACTGAGGCCAGTGAGGTTTATAAAGCTTTCAGATTCCTTAGTCCATGTAAGTCAAAAAATAATAGCTACTTATCCTTATCCCCTTCTAACCACAATCATCCACAGATCCGCTGCCAAATAATATTGTTCACCCAGGGGATTATCTACCTAGCTATTCCACTTCTGCTTAAAAACAAACAGGGAAAAAAAAAAAAAAGGAAGAAAAAAAAGAAAATTCTTCTCAAAAGCTCTCCTGTAGTCTCCCGCACTGCCGTGCAAAAATCAAATGAAGATATAAATCGTTCTTGCAGGCCACTCTTCCTGTTCCTGCCCACGTCCTGGTGCCGCCCAGGCCCTTCCTACAGTTCTTGTTTGTGCTTTATCTGAGACTTAAAACCCTGGGCAGGGATCCTTTCTCAATGCTCAAGACACAATAAAATATTAAATATGGTGAGTCAATATCACAGTGCAGGATGCCCAAGTAACTCCCAGGAGAGGCCTAAGTATCTCAATCAATACCACAAGCCCAGGATACAAATACCCTCCCTGTTCTCTCTTCCCTAACCCGAGAAAAGCAGCGCTGGAAAGGACCACCGCTGACACAGGGGACCTTCCGTGACCAATACAGCAGAACGTGAAGCATCTGCAGACCTGCCATGGGTCAGGTCCAAGGCAAATACTCAGCTGAATGGAAACTAAAGGAAGCAGATCCTGGCTCAAGAGAAGGAATATTCTAGGAATCCAACCTGCTCAGGACTACACTGCCAGGGTGGGGCAGGGCGGGGGGGGGGGGGGTGCAAGTGTAAGCTGCTGCAACCTTTATGGCATGCAGTTTGGCAACATATGGACAGATGGCCTTAGAAAGTACATCCCCCAGCTGCTGCAGAACTTCCTTACTACACGTTGGTTAAGTGTCTTGCTGCCTCTTACTTTCCTAATTCTCGTTCCAGCTCTACCTGCCACTTCCGGGTTGCTCTCTGGATTCCCCAGGAGCCTGCGAAGCCAGACGGAGGGAGACCATCCCTCACACACTCACCCACGAACCCCCGACACCAAGCACGTGTCTGGTACATGGCAGGCACCCAACATTTCACACAAATGGACTTTGGGGATTGAGAAGTACGCTGAAATATTTAAGTGTATGGTTGTTCATTTAGGTTTTTAAAATACTGAAAAATCAGAACCAATTAAGTAATAAGGGATTGGAAGAGTAAATTAGGCTACGGCCATAAGGTTGAGGGCTGTGCACCCATAAATTTGCTATGCTCTGAGATGCTCCCGGAGCGCCGAGTGGCTACTGTAGATCCACCCCCTCTCCCGGCCACACAGATTCAGGAACTGAGCAGGGTCCCCGCTCTGCAAACTCCCCAGAAACCAATCTAGTGAGGAGACAAAACTGTAGATGTTCCCATCAAAAGCCCCAAAGCCAGAGCAAGACCCACTGTCTGGCCTGGGGCAGAGTGACAGGAGAGAAACTGGAGAAAGGAACAGAGTCTTGCTGTCTCACACCCCACATCTAGCCCAGAAGCACATCTGTCCTCTCCACTCTGTCCCCAGAATACTAGTCCGACAGTCCTCCTGTGTTGGTGCAAATGCCACAGGGTCAGTCTTAGAGGAACACGTCCAAGCATGAGTTGGGTGCAGAGGAAGAGCATAGCAACCAAGCAAACACCTGGCAGCAAAAGAGGAGAAACAGAGGAGCACAAGGTGTTCAAAAGACACGGACTGGGCCCTAGAAGAAAAATGGAAGCCTCAAGGAGAAAAGGGAAATTCTCACAAATGCTTCACGCTGCAAGACGGCAAGAACGTGAACTCAGGAAAACAAGAGTGCCAAGATGAGATGAACCAACAGAGAAAAGGGAGAGGAGACACCCAAGAAAATGATCAAAACACAGCCAAATGAGGGGCGCCTGGATGGCTCAGTCAGTTGAGCCTCTGACTCTTGATTGAGGCTCGAGTCATGATCTTGGGGTCCTGAGATCGAGCCCCACATCAGGCTCCACGCTCAGCATGGAGTCTGTTTGAGATTCTCTCTCTCCTTCTGCCCCTGCCCCAGCTCATGTGCTCTCCCTCTCTAAATAAATTAAATTAAATTAAAACACAGCCAAATGAGTCAGTTAAAGCAACGAAGTGTGGGATACGCAGCTGAAAATGGAATTATTCACTCAGAGAAAAGGATTATGAACAGCATACAGGATGCTAGTTGAAGAGATAGATTAAAACAAGAATGAAAAGCAGACAACAGTTGTCCAACAGAAAGCGTCTCCGAGGCAGGGATTCCAGTAAATGGAACATTAAACGCATTTTAAAAATACACATACAGAACAAGAAAATATCCTTAAGTGATTAAAGAAATCAATCTACATACTGAAAGAGCACACTGAATTCCAGAAAAATTTAACACAATGTGCTCAAAGCAGTAACAGATCATAACCAAGTTAACCTCAAAGATACAGACAGTTATAGGCACAAAGAGCACATCACCCACAAGAGGGTAAAAAGGAGGAGGGGGAAAAAAAAGAAGGCCAGCCTGAGATTTCTCCCATTGCCTAGTTAAATACAGGAAAACCCTGGAGCAATGGCCACTATGCTCTAGATGGCCAGAGACTATCATACCCAGCCAAGGTGTTACTCAAATCCAAAAGCAAGGGACACACTCTTATAAATGTGAGACATTACTGGGAGAAGAAAACAGGAATCTAGGCAATCAAGACATGAGCCAAAATTGGGGTGCCGTGTGTGGCTCAGTCGGTAGGGCATCCGACTCTTGATCTCAACTCAGGTCTTGATCTCCGGGTTGTAAGTTCAAGTCCCATGTTGGGCTCCAAGCTGGATGTGGAGTCTACTTAAAAAAAAAAAAAAGAGAGAGAGAGAGACAGAGACAGAGAGACCGAGATGAGCCAAAATTAAAGATTCTATATTAGGGAAATCATACCTGAGTAAAAGCATTAGATCAGTTTAAATAGAGGACAGAGCCAAAGAATGATGGACAGCATGGTGACGGACAGAATGAAAAGTACAACATGAAGTTAATAACAACTCATTTTTAAATGGGAAACTGGAGAGGAAGGGGGAAGAATAAGAATGCTGGCATCCCTGTCCTCTCGGCTGGGGAGTGAAGGCAAAGGGTCAGAATTGCAACACTGTTTTAAAAAGCCACAATCCTAACCCTGTGATGCTTTCACAAATCTCTTCCCTTAACCTTCCATGAACCTTTTAGAAAATAAGTTCCGCGTTAAGGAAACATTTATTTTTGAACTTTAACATTCCTCTGGTTTTACTTCAGCTTCTGGTTACTAAGATCAAGTAAAAATGTAGTATTTTTGTTACAAAATAGCACTGTCAATTATTAGCACTGTAATTATTTTATTACAAAAGAGCAGGTTGCATTTTTACAAAGGTACTTCTGTCTTCAAAACAATCGTTGCTGCCCTAAATGCAGTATAAAGTGGGCAATAAGATGAACCCAGGGTGACCACAGGTTACTTTGCGTGGCTAGGATGTGGGATGAGAGACATTTTCTTCTTTGTACTTGTCAAGTGTTGATGGATTATATCGAACAGGCACCATTTTTATGATTTTATACAAATACAGAAGGATTCGTCTTAACTAGAACAAAACACAACAGACTGGGGGGAAAAAACATACCAAGATGTTAGCGGTGCTTAGAATTGGATGGTGGATATGCTAAAAATCTTCTTCTCTGTACTTTATATTTTTCCAGGAAAAAAAAAATCCAATGTTGCTAAAGAATGTGCAGTAATGGAAATATATGGTAGCTAGTAAAGCGTTCAGAGAAAAAACAAAACTAGAAGTCCCTATGTATATTAGCACATGTACACAGAAGAGTGATCAGCACTGATATAGGGGTACGGAAGATCTCCTTGTCCTTCCCTCTTACCAGCTTAGCTTCTGGAAGGTGAACATTTATGACTTGGGTAGTTAAAAAGACCCATCTTGCTTTTGTTTTTGAATAGAAGGGGCTCCTCAGAGGCAACGATTTCCAGCCCCAGAGATGCTGGTGTGGCAGGTAGACCATTAGACAGTGTAGGAGGACTGAAACCCCAGATGAAGAGGGTGAGGGGATTTCGAAATGCCCGTAGGGCACAGCAGTCCAATGATGCAGCATAAATATGGGACGGGGGGGTGAAGACTGCCCTGAGTCAGACACAGCCCTCGGGTGCTTCCCCTGTCCCATTACCACAGCTGCACACACCCAGGAAGACGTTCGTTAGGTCAGAAACAAAATTAAGGAGAAAAGGGCTCCGTTCCTACTCAACGAGATCGAGCACCCAGGAATAACACACCACCCGCAGAAGCCTGGCATGCCCAAGCTAAGGTGCCCAAGCTTGTAGCCTTTATGTGCTTTTGATGGCTGAAAAACAAAAAAAAAAAGAAAAAAGGAAAAAAAAAAAGAGCTCGTAAAAGCAGATGAGTTTCTAAAAGGAGTTACCTTCAAGCTTCACCAACATGCAGATACTCAGCATGCTTAGACCGTAAGGTTTGGAATATTCTAACTGGAACAAAACTCACCAGTGGCTATGGCCCAGTAAACGTCTGATCCGCTCAGTAACTCACCACATGCTATGGGAGAATAAACCTGGGACCCCGGCACTTGAAGCAGAATTCGAAATGGAGCGACCCGTGCATTGGAATCCAGCACTGCGTCCAGAGCGCCTACCAGGCGACCTTCAAAAGAAAAAAGAAAGGGCACCTCTGAGCACGGGGACCGACCAGCTGCCCGCTTCCTGCACACAGTTCAGCTGGCATCTAGACTCGACAGCGGAAGGCAGCAGACTTGGGTTCAGTTCTTCAACTCACCTCTCAAGGGCCTGAGCTCCATGAGGCCCAGGGCTCGGGCTGCCTAGTACCAGTCACCCAACATGTGGAACAGGGCCTGACATTAATAGGCACTCAGCACAGATTTGCAGAAGCCAATAACCAAAGGGAAGACGGGCCCTAGACAAGTCCTCTAACCTGCCTGCTTTCCTTGGTGTCTCCATTACAGAGGCAACATGACTCCGTACATAAGAGCTGGGGATCTGTAGTCAGAATGCCTGGCTCGAGTCCCAGCTCCCCAGTTTTCAAGTTGTGTGACCTCGGGCAAGTTACTTAACCTTTCCGTGCCTTGGTCTCCTTTGTAAAAGGGAATAATCACAGTATACCTACCTCATAGGGTAATTGTGAGAATTAATATACGCTGCATTCAAAAGGTCTTAGACTATTTATTGCCTGGGTGTAAGAGGTACTATTATTATTATATCATCTCAAAGGTAGATGAATAATCCCTGCCTACTCAACAAGGGGACTGTGAGAAATAATGAACTGAAGTCCTTCACAGACCATAAAGCATACAAAGTGAAGGTTTATCATTCTGTTGTAATGAATATCATCATGAATCGACAGCAAACACAGAAACACACACCCCCACACACCAGGTGGCAGACGATTTTCTATTGTCCCACTGCCGGTAAGAATGTTTGCCAAGCTTCTGCACTGTAAAGTTACTTCTTTTCCCCTCTGTAATTAACAAGTGTTCTGTGAAGTACTTTGAAACTATGTTCCTCCTTAAATTGTCAACTCATTTATTTCTATCAGTATGGTTTCGTGTTTTCCTACTTTATCCAATCTAGTGTTAAGATTATTTTGAGGTTCACACAGTCTCTGACTTGGCCAGTGGGGGCCCCTTCAAACTGGCTTCTGTATCTTTTGGACATGTCCCCATTATTCCTTCTACTTTCTGGCATGATCAAATAATCCCAGTTCATCCTGTGTTTTTCCTGCTCTAGCCCTGGAATCAGCCATTTCTCCAAGAAGCCCTGCTTCATTCAGTGAAGAATGGTATTTAAAAGCCAAGATCTGGGAGCCAGGTACACTTACTGGTCTGGGGGTGCTTGCTCCAAGAAACTTCAGGGGACAGATATGCACATATATGCATATATGTATGGGTATATATGCGTTTACATATGTACACATTGTGCACACAAGTACACATTAACAATTTTATCTTTATACTGATATTATACATAAAAACAGAGTTCACACCAGTACCTCCAATGGCAATCGCATACCACATTGTTCGTTTCTTTCCACATTTGCAACTCTCTTCTCCAACACCGAGGAACCTAGCTTCCATTATTCTTGATGTATTTACTTATCTGATCAATCCTCTTGTTGCTACCAACGTCCCCTTTCTCACAGATGCCCTCTTCACCCTATTCAGGCTCCAACTGCCCACCCACCCCACCCATACAGTCACCTTGATCTGTCCTAATTAATGGCTTGAGGGGAAGGAGAAAGGGTACATGAGTTTTTATAGCAATTATTCCTTAGGCTGCTCAGAATTTTTGCCCCCTTACTGGTTTGCTCTTGACTTAATGGATAATTGAGCGGGGCTGAAAGCTGTCAGGTGGATTAAGGGGCTGCTACTTAAACACAGAACCAGCAGAGCTGCTTAAAAGCACAGGCGAGGGGGTGGGGGGAGGGGTGGGGGGAGGGGTGGGCAGGGTATAGTTAGAGATGCATTTGTACAAGACTGATAAAAAGTGTTTGTCAGGGGCGCCTGGGTGGCTCAGTGGGTTAAAGCTTCTGCCTTCCGCTCAGGTCATGATTCCGGAGTCCTGGGATCGAGCCCCGAGCCTGCTTCCTCCTCTCTCTCTGCCTGCCTCTCTGCCTACTTGTGATCTCTCTCTCTGTCAAATAAATAAACAAAAAAAATCTTAAAAAAAAAAAGTTTGTCAAAGCCTGGGGGCGGGGGGTGAGTGATAGGGAAGTGGAGGGACCCTAGAAAGGTGCTAAAAACCCCACCCATCCCACATGCAGACTTAGCACTTCCCAATTTAAGAGATCGGTTGTAAAATCCGCATCTAGTTTGCTAATAAGACAAACCTGAGCAACAAAAGAAGGAAGTGAGAAGGGTGGGAAGTAACGGCATCGACACAACACAGAAGCAGTCTTCTTGATCAGAAAGAGTGACTTTTTTTTTTTCCTCAAGATCCAGGAGTTCTTGCAGTGGTCAGGACGTGTTGTTCCAACACAACCAACCTGGTACCGAACTTTAGGGGCGGGAAGGTGGGGAGGACAGCAATGAAGCAATAAAGGGACTTCTAGCTTCGGCTCTACCCTGTAAAGAATTTGAAGTCCTCTCAGCCATCCTAACAATGAGAAGCTGAGCAAACTGCCAATCAGAGGCTTTTCTGGGACCCACCCATCAGAGAACTAAGGTCACAGGTCAAAATCATAACCCAGAAATCTGGAGAGAAAGGACAATCCAAAGTCACAGCCAAGATCTGCTCAGCAGAAGCAGAAGCCGCTGGGGCCATGAAGTGGTAGGAACACTTCAGGGGTGGTTTTGACAAATTGTTGGGGGCTGAGTGTGGACTAGCAGAAGAGTCAGAACCTCCTGATGGCCACAGTCTTAGGGGGCCTCAAACCCGTGAGTTTTTACCACCAGGTTCTCCTTATGAAGAGCCAGGAAAAACCCCCGCACGCTCGCCCAGGAGAAGCAAGAGTCCTCACAGTGCAGTGGGCTCAGAGCATTCTCCGTAACACAGGCCTGCTCTCCAGGGTAAAGACTTTTCCAGAACCTTACCCCAGCTGGGCAAAGGGTGTTTCTCAGACTCCAACCTCTCCAGTCTTCCAGTCTCACCTAAGTGAGGGGTCGGGGAGGGAGGCGTCCAAGAAACATTGTCAAGGACACATCCCAGGGACACAGACCACTGAAAGACTGAAATTCTCTGATAAGATTTACAGGGCACTTCTTTTCCCCATACTTTACCACCATAGCAACAGACCCTGGCCTCACAGATGGAAGAGCTGATAGACTCAGAGTCCATGTGAGAAGTTCAGGTTTTTGGGGTTTAAGTAAGCTCTATACCCAACATGGGGCTTGAACTCATGACTCTGAGATCAAGAGTCCTATGCTCTGGGGCGGCTGGGTGGCTCAGCCAGTTAAGCGCAGACTCCTAGGTTCAGTTCAGGTCATGATCTCGGGGTCATGAGATGGAGCACCCCCTTAAGCTCCGTGCTCAGCATGGAGTCTGCTGAAGAGTCTCTCCCTCTCCCCCTCCCCCCTGGCGCACACACACGTGTGCTCTCTCCTGCCCCCCCTTCAAATAAATACATTAAATCTTTAAAAAAAAAAAAAAAGTCACATGCTCTACCGACAGAGCTAGCCAGGCACTCTGGAGCTCGTTCTTAAAGAAGCCCAAAGACAGAGACCAAAGCAAGGACACCTGAGGAATCTGAGAACCTCAGGCACCTGTCGCTACAGCCCACAAACAGCCCAAGTCCTGGTCAGAAGCCCCAAAAACTCACACTAAAGCACTATTTCTTCGGTTCTTAGTACTCCACACATCCTGTCTGGCTTTCAGAAACAATTACAAAGCATGCCAAAACGCCAGAAAACACAGTCTGAAGAGACAAAGCCACCATGAGCGAACGAGCCTCGTGCATGACGCAGAAGAGATGCCTGGCCGGTACTCTCAGAACCATCCCAGTCATCAAAAAGGAGTCTGAGGAACGGTCACAGGCAAGATGACAACTCTAAGTGAAGCGGTATCCTGAAAGGGACCCTGGAGCAGAAGAAGGCTGGCAAAATCTGAATAAAACACGGACTTCAGTGAACCATCACTGTGCTCGTTTTCTGCTGCTGCTCTGACAACACAAGAGCTTGAAACAAAACAAACTGATTACCTCACAGTGCTGCAAGTCGGAGGTCTGATACAGATCTCACTGAGCTAGAATCATGGTGACGACAGGTACATTCCTTTCTGGAGGCTCGAGGTAAGACTCCCTTTGCTTCCCTTTTCCAGCTCCAAGTGGCCCCCTCCTCCACCTTCAAAGCCAGCAACACCAGGCTGAGCTCCTCTTCCGGTTTTAAAAACCCCTGTGATCACATTGAGCCCACCTGGATAACTCAAGCGCATCTCCCTATATTAAGATCCGCTGATTAGCAACCCAACTAATTCCACCTGCACCCTTAATTCCCCTTTGCCACGGAACCTAACAGTCACAGGCTTGAATCTGTTCTGCCTGCCACCATAATCCATCAATATCAGTTCATTCATTGTAACAAATACGCCACACTAATACCTCAATAATAGGAGAAACTGGGTGTGGGATACAAGAGAACTCCCTACACTACCTTCACAATGTTTTGTAAATCTTAAAACTATTCTAAAAAACAGAGTTTAGTGGGGCGCCTGGGTGGCTCAGTAAGTCAAGCGTCTGCCTTCGGCTCAGGTCATGATCTCAGGGTTCCGGGATCGAGCCCTACGTGGGGCTCCCTGCTCAGCAGGGAGTCTGCTTCTCCTTCTCTCTGTGCACACACTCTCTCTCTCAAATAAATAAATAAAACCATTTTTAAAAATAGAGTTTAGTTTAAAAAAAAAGGGACAAGGGGAGTCAGGCCAGTCAGCGTCCCCCTGAAGACAAGGGCCCTCCACATCTGCACAAATGCAGACTGCCCCTTCAGGAGCTGAAGGAATGGACAGGCTCTTAATCCGAGGTCACCCAGAGCCCTCAGGGAGGGAGGAGCCAACAAGAGCACAAGCACAAGAGAAATAGCAGACAGGGGCCAAGATGGCAGAGAAGAGGCACAAGCGGGAGGCAGGTCAGTGAGAGTTCTCAGCAGGAAAACCAAAATGAGAAATGAAAAATCGGGAAGAAAAAAAGTGCCCTTAAATTTCTGCTGAATGGTGAGGGAGAAAGGTTAGTGTGGCAAAGAAATCACTCAGAGTCAGGAGAAAATAGGGTATGGTGTTCATAAATTTCAAATGGACCAAAAAGAAAAAATATATATATATGTATACACGTATATACACATCCATAAAGCAAATATATGGCAAAATGTTTACACATAGCTCCTAACAACGGGGTACACAGCCCTACTTATTTGTCTTCTTATAAGGACGCTAAAGGTAACTCACACAGATGTCTTTGAGGCAATATTGATTTGCCAGGCTCAGGCTCATCACAAAGAAAAACCACTGAAGTTGTACATAGTGTCCATTTTCTCATTACTCCTTTAGCCACCTTTGGAGGGAGGGATGGAGCCACTAAGGCTCTAAGCCACAGGGACCCGTGGCCCTCTCGCCAGCTCCAGCCCCAAAGCAGGCCTCCTCTCCCCATCTAGGGCTGTATAAAACAGGGTAACGATGATTTTCAGAAATGCTCCATCCTCTACATCCTCCCACACTTCTAACTCCATTCAGACTGACTTGGCTCTCCGAAGTGCCGACTGAAGAAGTCTTCGCTCTGTCTCCGCGAATGAATCCCCCCCAAATGCAGGGCAGCCCCCATGGAGCATTCTGGTCTGTCTTCTGCGGCGGCTCCATATGGCTTGTCTGGCTCTACAGGAAAACCCTCCTGGCGGCTCAGCGAGTGCAATTCTCCTATTTTTAGGCTATTAGAATAACAACTCTGGCTGAGATAGATGCCGAGTGACAAGTTTTATAATTAGGGCCCAAAAGGGGCCTATGAATAATTTGCTTCTAAGTGATAATGCTGCAGTCGTTCATTCTGGCTGCATTTCGTGCACATGGGTGGTACCAAGTTTAAGACGAAAGGGCAGCTCCTGACATGGAACACACAGCGACGCCCGGAGAAGCCTGCCCACTGCCTGCTGGTTTGTGTAACCTCTGTGCTGGGCCTGGGCCTTAACCGCAGGCGGCAGGGACAAAGTGCTCTGCTCTTGCCAGCAGGAGCACCCTAGCGTAGTAAAACTCATTTAAACCACAGCAACACCCAGCCTCCACGGAAAGCATCTTAAGGAAAAGAGTCTATTTTTTCCCCCTGCACTGAAGAAAGCAGGTCCTCCTAATGGTGTTGGGCTTAGAATAGACCTCAGCAGCCCCATGACAAAAAAATTCTTTTAATCCAGGAAAGAGCTTCTCATCATTACACACAAGCCATCGATGTGACACCACAGCCACAGCCCGTAGCTCAGCACCATAATCCAGGTGGGAAAATAATCTGGTCTAGAGCTCTGGCTTCCTGTTAGGGCCGTCTGGTTAGGCCGCTATCACTGTTTTGGAGACTTAGGGGGAAAAGCAAAGAAAGACCCAGAATGAAGGAAAAAACTTTTACTTGTGAAAAGTAAAAATGACCTAAAAGATCACATGATGTCCTCTCCTCTGACCTCGAAAAAAGAAGATAAATGTTGTAAGTGCAGGAAGCTCTAGCGCTGGACCCCAGATGAGCTCGTCTTTGTAACTAAGTGGATAATATAGCAGCCACGTGCCCATCACGGCAACCGGGTGCGCCGGCCAAATCCACAACATGAGTCTGGGCAAGGAAAGGTCCAGAGAGGGGAGCGTCAAGGGCACCCCAAGGGAGGGATTCTGGCCCTGGCTCTCGAGAACAGGACGAGCAGCCGCCAAGCCCCCACCTGCATGCTGCATCCCAGATACACAGGAACAAGGACAGCCACACAATGACCCTTTGCCTTCTCAGGAAACCAAGGGAGGATGGCCGGTATGGCGACAACCTCTTATCAGCTAGGAGGAATTACAATGCAGACTGACCGTCCCGTTCACGCTGGACTCAAGGGAGAGAGAATTCTTTCTGCCTTCACTCAAGGGCTGTGAAACTTCTTCGCGGAGAACAGAGTTTCAGTTTTTCAAGATGAAAAGAGCTCTGGAGACGGACAGTGGCCCTGGTTGCATAACACTGTGAACTGTACGGTTAATACCACTGGACTGTACATTTAAAAACAGTTGAGGGGCGCCTGGGTGGCTCAGTTAAGCGTCTGACTCTGGATTTCAGCTCAGGTTACGATCTCAGAGTTGTGAGATCAAGCTCCGCGTGGAGTCTGCTTAAGATTCTCTTTCCCTCTGCCCCTCCCCCCATTCTCTCTCTCTCTCACAAATAAATAAACCTTAAAAAAAAAAAAAGTTGAGATGACTAATGTGTATTTTACCACAATTTTTTAAAAAAGCATGACAATTCCAATGGTCCAATGTCCACAGCTGGGCTCCTAAAGTAAATACAAAAACAACTTATCCTAACTCCATTCCCCAAGAGACGTATCATAAATGCATTTGAACATAAATGTGCTCTGGGTCCAAACTGCTGAAACTGGACACGTTCTTCTAGTGGCTCCATAAATAATCCTTGGATGGGGACCAAGCTGCCTGCTTTGGCTCAGACCAAACATAAGGGTCCTGTCATAGTGAACCTCCGAGAGGGGTGATGTAATGCTCAAAATGCATGACAACAAGAATCCTGCACAAAACACCATCATGACAGCCAGTTCCAAACACAGTGACTGCCCTGCCTTAACGGACACATGTTGCTATGGATATAATGAACACTATCTTGAAAATTCCCCAGCATTTCCATCCACTTGACCCACATTTATCTGGTCTTCTGGCATGATGGTTATGTAAAGCAATTAGGATCAAATTCTTATGGTGCAGGAATGAGTCAAGGCCATAAAATGAAAGGTAAGAGGCAAAAAACCAAGAATCAACAAAGAGGTTGACTTTGAGACCTGATCCCATCTCCAAAGGAAATGCTGGCCGCCAGGGGCATCTGGGAAGAAAATGAAAGGTAAGGGGCAAAAAAAAACAAGAATCAACAAAAAGGTTGACTTCGAGACCTGATACCATCTCCAAAGGAAATGCTGACCGCCAGGGGCATCTGGGAAGAATGGCTACCTGCTCTATCTCTATACTTCCAAGCCCACCACAACTCAGGGTTACCCAGAGCTCTTCCCTGGACACTGACATGTCATTTCTGGCCCCTCCCAAAGGAATGGAACCATCCTGAAGGTTCTAGCTCCATGCTAAGCTGCCCTTCCCATTCTGTTCTGATCTTTTGAGATACCTGTCACCCTTTCTTTGTGACATACAAAAAGGTATACATAATTAATGAGTTTGAAGATAAGTATACACCCTTGAAACCATCACCACAGTCTATGCCATAAACATGTCCATCACCTCCAAAAGCTTCCCCCATAATATTAATATATTATATTAATATATAATATTGTGATAGGAACATTTAACATGAGATCTACCCTCTTAGCAAACATTTAAGTACACAAGATTGTTAACTATAGGCATTACGCTGTCAAGTGGATCTCTAGGACAGGCTTATCTTGTATAACTGAAACTTGGTACCATCTGACTCATTCCTCCCCATTCTCTGCTTCCCCTAGCCCCTGGCAACCACCATTCCATTCTCTGCTTCCACGGGTCTCACTATTTTAGATTCGTCACGTCATATAAGTGGTATTAGGTAGGATGTGTCCTTCCGTGACTGCCTTATTTTGCTAAGTGTAAGCCCTCGAGGTTTATCCACATAGTTGAAAATGGCAGGACTTCCTTCTCTTTTAAGGTACTGCCACTCATTTTAATCCCGTACCTTCCCCACTTAGATTCCAGGAACCTCTAACATGAAGACTAGAACCATTCCCTAATCCACGAAGCCTAGAAAAACAAGGCAAAAAAATCCTGTTATACTGACCCTGGTCCAATCAAACATAACAGCAGCAGCTGTACTCCCTTGCCAATTTCTGCTACTTCAAAAGAATCAAAATCCTTTGGCAAAACATCTCTGAACTCTCAATTTTGTTGAGAAACTATCTGCTTGGGTCGCGTCTTTAAACAGCCTGGTGTACTCTGATACCTGCTGACTTTTACAGCAGACTTCCTGTTTGAGAAGTAATAATTTATCACCCTTGACAGCCCGTGTTTAACAAGCCCAGCAGGCATTATTACCTATACTCCCAAAATCACACTAAGAGAACCAGTTACAAAGAATATCTTTTCCAGGGGCGCCTGGGTAGCTCAGTCAGTTAAGCATCCTTCGGCTCAGGTCATGCTCCCAGGGTCCTGGGATCTAGCCCCGCATTGGGCTCCCTGCATGGTGGGGAGTCTGCTTCTCCCTCTCCCTCTGCCCCTCCCCTTGCTCATTCTCTCTCCCTCTCTCTCTCTAATAAATAAATAAAATCTTTTAAAAAAGTATCTTCTCCAAAAATTTTCCCTAAAATAATAAAGTTTAGTCTCAATTTGCCCTTCTAAAGCAATCTGGGTTTTTTTCTTGATTACAAAATAAGTACACATTTTGAACTATATAAAACCACAAAGAAGAACATTTGTCTCACATCTTGCCACCTGACAATAACCCTTGGTATATGCCCTTTTGGCCTCCTTTCTGACTAGTCACAGATAAAAACTACTCCATTCCCACATTGGGGATATTGAAGATTAGAAGTGAAAAACAAGGCTGAGCATGAAGTCCAAAAAACCGTCCCCTTCATGCTCAGAAACAGTTACAGAAAGGTGGTTAAACTTGTTCAACAAGACTCGTATGTGGTGCACAAACCAGTTTCCCCAGCCAAATTTCATTAAACGCAGCCTGCTGCCTGATAGCACCTTCTGCTGTTACAGTCACAATTCTGCCTCCACCTTGCCAACCACGCTGGTGTTTAATGGCCCTGTACATACTTAAAGGCAGGAAATGGACCTTAGAGGCATTCGAGGATTGCAGAGAAATAAATAAATAAGGGAAGGCAATAGTACCTCCTTTGCAAGATGGAAATCAATATGAGAGTCAAAAGGGTCACCGAAGCAAGACATTTCCATAGACTCAAGTTCAAAATGAAAGACAGTACTTTGCTAGATTCCAGCTCCTCGCATAGAAAGAGGCCCCCCGGGAGCCTTAAAACTGCAAACAAGTCTTAAAAGGGATGAGTCTGCCTGTTTCGTCAGGCTTACCAAGCTACATGCATTTCAATACAGCAACTCATGTGTAATTTTTAAGATACTTTTAGTAAACACCTACTACGTGCCAGGCACACTGTAGTTTGATTAACCCTTCCCCGGAAATAAAGTCTTGTCATCGTTTCTAAACTGCAGCCAGTGAGGCCACGGTGGGTTCCATTCATCTTGCGAGTATGCCGGTATACCAAAAGAGGTCAAGCTTAGCACACCACAGTTTGACACAATTGTTTACAATACCCTTTACTACCTTGCAATAAAGCCCATACTTCTGACTTTGGTTTCAACATTCCTGTCCTTGATAACAAGTTTTTTTAGGCATCAAATTACGCCTAACTTGCTATTACTAAGTGTTAGATGTTTCTAACCCACACGAGTTTCTTACTTTAAATGCCACATGCCCGGGGGGGGGGGGGGGGGGGGGCAAAGGATCCTTTATCAGTTCCCAACACCTGGCATACCTGGCTCCTGGTGTGCCTTTAATAAATATTTGCTTAATAAATCCTCCGAGTAAAATAAAATCAAAGAACACCGCTCTTTAAGTTCCCTTGAAAGAAATTATTTTTTCATAGGCTGCAAGTAGCTGGAGTTTTGTTCGCTGTGGATTCTGATCTTGAAATCTGATTACTCAGAGTCTGCCATCTGTCACCCTTTCAGAGACTTGCAACAGATCAGCAATTGCATGGTTCTGTTACAGAACTCCACTGATCTTGTCTTAGACCAGGCAGGAGGTAAATGTTTCAGTAACTAAATTTATCTCAGGGATTAAGTAGATTTTCTTATTTTTGTTTTGTTTTGCTGTTAGAAGAAAGCACACAGCACGGAAGTCCTAGCCTGTCCTAAATACCACTCTGAAATGCTGAGCCCTCCCTTCTAGAGGATCAGACACATGATAATTTAACCATTAATTCAGGAAAGGCAGAAAAAGGACAACAGGGCAAGCTCGAGAGGAAGGAGAACATCCTATCTCCCCCAAGAAGAGGTGTTCCAATCCCATGGAAATAAGGAAGTGGATTTACTCCTATAGCCCAAGGTCTGCCTTCCCCATCAGGTGACACTACTGTAGACCTGGTCTGTAACAAGCCACCAGTCCGTACATTTCACAGAACCCGTTGCCATCTTCAGGTCCTAAGAAAGCCTTGGGACAGGGCTTAGGCATGTGTGGGTCATGATAGGGTCCAAGGCAGAATTGGGGAAGAAAGGGACAGAGGATAAAATGACAGCTTGCCCCCATCTCTACAGCAATCACACAACATGGGAACAGTGGTCACCTAGCCCTTTAGAAAACATTTCTTTCTGAACCCAAGATGCCCATCTACCAATGTCCACGGGCTGAAAGCCGGTCGGGAAAAGCAAACAATGAGCCAGTAATTAGGGGAAAAAATCAAATTAAGTTAAAATTTAATAAGATCGAATGGAGAAGCCTTAGCAGCTGTAATTTACTTTCTCAGACTCACGGACGGCTCTTTATTACAGGAGTTTTCTACTGGGAATTCTGATCTTGAAATCTGACTGTTCAAAGCCTTCCTCACTTAGGAAACTCTTCCTAAGAGCTGCTGCAACAAGCCAGTGCAGGGCTGGCCAAACGCTCTGACATTTATTCTGCAGACATCTACCCCGTGGTAATGGTGGAGCCGGGACATCTCGTGCCCTGGCTCTCCTGTTCAGAGCACTTTGCACTGGATAGGCTGGCCACCAACAGAAACCAGGTTAAGTCCTTATCACTTAAGGCTGAGGACATAGGAGGATCCCAAGAGACCAGCAACTTTCAGCAGGGTGTTGGTTAGCCAAGATCTAAAAGGCTTCTCTTTATATCATTTAAGGGGATTTTAAGTTGTTAGAGCAGTAAGAGTGGAAGTAAAAATAAATACAAGAAAAATCCCCATTCAATCCCACCGGATCGACAAATCAAACTAACTTCATGATTCTGTGCTTCCTCCTGGCAAATGGCTGATATTTATTTCACTGAGAAAGATGAAGTGGGTGGCAAAGTACTATCTTAGTACTCAGCTGGTCTCCCAGTGCTGAGTAATGTCCCCAACGCCCTGAGAAGACCCAGAAGACTCAGGGACTCCATTCCACAAGAGGCCCCAAAGAACCCTCAGGTGATTTAAACTAGGGAAGTCATATATCCAGGAGTCACAAAGTCCTCGGTTCAAATGTCGACTCTGTGCCTTATTAGCTGTGTGGCTTAGATAAGCGTCCTCACCTCCACCACCCTCTGTTTCCTCCTATGTCCAGTGAGGTCTGCATGGATCTTGAACCATGTGCAGAGTACCAAGACCACACACCTGGTACAGACTGAGAAGTGCCCTCCCAAAAAAGATGCTGAAATCCTAACTCCTAGGTCATCACGATGTGACCCGACTTGGAAATCAGGTCTCTGCAGATGTTATTAGTTAAAATGAGGTCATACCGGTCATACCGGGCTAATCTACTATGACTAGTGTCCACACAAGAAGACTTCCATGTGAAGACAGACACTCGGGGAGAATTCCATGTGACACCGAAGGCAGAGAGTGGAGCTGCATAGCTGCAAGGACTCTCAAAGACTTCCAGCCATCACCAGAAGCAAGGAAGAGGCAAGAAAGGATTCTCCTACAGGCGTCAGAGAGCATGGCCCGCTAACTTCCTGACTGGGAACTTCTAGACCCCAGAACTACTGTTCTGTTGTTTTACGCAACCCAGTTTGTGGTTCTGTTACGACAGCCCTAGGAAAGTAATGCATGTCCCCACTCGGGGAGACCTCCTAATGGTCCTTGTACACGCACACGAAGAGGGAGAGAGCTTCCAACGTACAATGTACAACCGTCTTTCCGGACCCAAAGTGGATTGCATAACTAAGCTCTATTTACTAATTGTTAACGTTATTTTATCTATTGCCCTGGGTTGTCAATAATCTAAGTACAAGAAAAAACAAAGAGGCACCCATTCATTCAAAGTCAACGGCAGTTGCTTAGAGGGAAAGACATTTTTTAAGCCTTTAGAAGAGTGAACACCTTGCAATTTGCCTGTATGGGGTGGGGGGTGGGAGCCCCCTGCACAGAAGCTGGAGAGTGTGCTCCTGATAACTTCCTCGTGATCAACATGAACAGAATGCTTATTTGAAAAAGTTCCTGAAATAGCCAAAGTTACAGTTAATGTGGTTCCCATTGGTCACAGAGTCATGCTTAGGTGAGGACTGGGCCCACTTCAATGTGGGGCTGCAGGGAGCTCTCACACATCTCCTGGCACATGGCCAGGCTCCCAGGCCCCATCCAGAGTCTCCAGTCCTACAGGCCTGGTTGGGGCCTGGCCTTGGCATTTCTAAGAGCCCTTAGGAGGTCTCATGTGCAGAGGGGTGGAGGGCTGCTGGCTATGCATGTTCCAGCTGCTGGTCCAAATCTTTTCTACTCCAGAGACACCTGTGGGACCCCCTCACATGAAGACCCCTCCAGCCAATGGGCCTGAAGGGACAGGGAAGCAAGGAAAGTGGGTACAAACCACTCTACTCATAGATTCCTTCACACCAGTCCCTGGTCCCTACCTCTCTGCAGACTGAGGAGCCTACATGTCCTCCTCACCCACGTGTCCCATCTCCACCTGCCACGCTGCTCCCTTCCGGCTGACCTCAGAAGAGACACAAGCCCCTCTATTCATATCCCTGACTCCTTCCCTCCTGGACCTGGTTGCATTAATAACCCCTTTGAATCTCTGAAACAGGCATTCCCAGGGCACCTGGGTGGCTCAGTCAGTTAAGCATCTGACTCTTGGTTTCAACTCAGGTCATGATCGTGAGATTAAGCCCCGTGTCAGGCTCCACACTCAGCATGGAGTTACTGCTTGAGATACTCTCTCCCCCTCTGCCCCTCCTCCCACTTGTTCTCTTAAATAAATAATAATAATAAATAATAAATAAAATAATAAATAATAAATAAAAATCAATCATTCAATCACATGTTCCCTCCAATCTTTGGCTTCAATGCAGAGTAGCCTGGGGAGCTTCCAAAATACTTATGCCTGGGCCAGGCCCCAGAGTCTGGTGTAATTGGTCTGGGGTACTGCCTAGGCACCAGCACTCTCACAGGCTCCCCTGTGACTCAGCTGCAGGCTAACAGAACCATCATCCCAGGATCTTTCTCCAGATTCCTTAAGGCTCTTGACCCAGCTATTTTGCCCTTGAACTGGTGGTTCTGTTCCCTACTTTTACCTTGAAAGTTGCAGAAAAGTAAAACATACTTGCCAACCTCTTTATTCTTTACCTATTCCATCTAGCCTCCAACCAGACAATTCTGCAGGGTCCCTGAAAGGACAACAACCGTGTTTTGACACATCACTCATTCCATTCAAGCCTTGTTTTCTTCTCTGTAAAATGAGGATAATAATCCCCCTCACTGGTCATGGTAAGGACCAGACAAAAAAAGACAACGTATTTGAAGATGTCTCTCTCCACAAAACAGGCAAAATAACCCAAGCGAGCAAAGGACTGGTGTAGAATCCTCGTCTCCAGTCCTCCTGGCTGCTCTTGGCCTCCCTCGTGCCTTTGTTCAGGGGCTTGTCCCCATGGCTCAGGGAGGGTCCCTGACTCCTGCTATAGCCAGCACCAAGGGGAGGAAGGGGCAAGAGGCATCGGAAAGCCAGGTCCTCAGACCAGACAGGGCTGACGTGAAAACCCACACACGCTGAAGGCGACCCTGACCCTTCTCAGCCACTGTTCCTAATGCAAACCATCTCTCACACAGCCTCAGGAACAGGCCTTCCTAGGCTCTGATCCGCATCTGTCCACTTGTCCTGCACATCTCAGCATTAACCGTAGGTAACTCCATGGGTTCTCAGTCCTGCCTGAGCAATGGAACCACCTAGAGAGAGTTCAAATCCTAATCCAGAGATGCAAGAGGTGTGTGGTGTGGCCTGGGGTGGGGGTTACTGAGAACTCCCCAGTATCCTGAATCATTGGTTCTGGCCGATTATTTGCACAATAAACAGGGGCCTTCATTATCTGATGAAGCTGCTAAAGAGACTAGAAAGTGAAGGTAAGAATAAACCAATACACAATAGATAAGACATGGGAAAAACCTAAGTGACAATCAACAGATGAATGGATAAAAGACACGGAATAAAACACACACATACACACACTCACACAATGGAATATTATTCAGCCAAGAGAAAGAAGGAAATCCTACCATCTGCAACATGGATGAAACTTAAGGGCATTTTGCTAACAGAGAGAAGGCAGAGGAAGACAAACACTGTATATCACTTACATATAGAATCTAAAAGAAGCTGAACCTGTAAAAACAGAGTAAATTGGTGGTTATCACAGGCTGGAGGGTGGGGTAACTGTGAAGCTGTTTAAGGATACACACGTGCAACTAACAAATAATTTCTGGAGAGCTAATGCACAGCATAGTGATTACAGTCAACAATTCTGTGTTATAAACTCCAAAGTTGCTAAGAGACTAGATCTTAATAGTTCCCACCACAAAAAAGAAATAATAATTATGTGACAGGATAGAGGAGTTAGCTAACACTACAGTGGTAATCATATTGCAATTTACAAACATATTAAATCAGCACATTGTACACCTTCTACAGTGTTATATATCAATTATATCTCAATTAAAAAAAAAAAACATAAACCAATCCACCTGTAGGGGAAAACCACCCATCAGTCTCCTTAGTAAAATAACTAAATGCAAAAGCACAGAAGGCCCACGCAAGAAATGCCAACCTCAGCAGAAACACCGGATAAGAAACAAAGTCCCAGGAAAGCTCTAGACCAACCCAAGGACACAGTGGACAGCTGATGCATGTGTGACCCTAACACAAGCTTGCCCTCTACCAGGGCATGGGCTAAGGGCATACGGTCTTTGGAAAGAAGGCATTCAGAGGGGATGTGCATACACCCACACTTGTATACAAGAGCTTCTGAGTGAGGTAGTTATGCCTGACAGCTCAGAAGCTGATACCTATTGGTTTTTTTAATATTTTATTTACTTATTTTAGAGAGAGTGAGAGAGTGTGTGCCCGAGCAGGGGGAGGGGCAGAGGGAGAGGGAGAGAAAATCTCAAGCAAACTCCATGCTGGTGCGGAGCCCCACACAGGGCTCCGTGTTCACGACCCTGAGATCATGACCTGGGCAGAAATCAAGAGTCAGATGCTCCACTGACTGCCACCCAGGAACCCCCCCGATCCCTATTATTATAGGGAAATGCTAGCAATCCATTGAAGGGTTTTTAATTTTTTAAACTTCTTAGCCTTTCTGAAAGTCAGCAGCCCAGAAATATTGAACTTAGGAGTCACATGACAATACTGACCAGCCTCGGCTACCAGAGTCTACGACGGAGCAAACCTCCATCTCCCCTGACGGAAAACAGTGAAGCCTCTCAAATCACCAAGGAGCTCTTGGAAAGGAAAATAAAGTCAGAGAAAAACAATTCCATAGAGTGTTACTGAAAAAATACAAAGCAATACCACGGTCTATCCTTTATAACATTGTTACCAGCCCTGCCTGTGCGCACACAAGCCATTGCAGTCCCCCCACCCTCTTTCCCCACCCCCACACTGTGCATATTGTTTCTACCATCATCAGCTAACACCGATCACACAGACAACATGTGCCAGGGGCTGCAACAAGCTCTTCCCACTCCTCACCTCTGTTTAAGACTCTCTATGCTGGGGCACCTGGGTAGCTCGGTTAAGTGTGGACTCTTGATTTCGGCTCAGGTCACCATCTCGGGGTCAGGAGATCAAGCCCCACGTGAAGCCAGCTTAAGAT
Source organism: Potos flavus (assembly GCA_028534135.1). Lineage (NCBI taxonomy): Eukaryota > Metazoa > Chordata > Mammalia > Carnivora > Procyonidae > Potos > Potos flavus. The sequence goes on from CM052885.1 coordinate 71,187,836, forward strand.
TCCCCCTCTCTCTCCACCCCTCCCTTTCCCAATACATGTGTACGCACACTCTCTAAAAATATAAATAAATAAAACACTAAGAAAAAAACGACTCCCTATGCTAAAGGTGGGCATGGTCTTGGTCTTACCCCTGAGACTCAGAGAGATTATGTAGCTGGTACAAGGTCACACAGCAAAATGAGTGGGGGAGGAGTCAGGACTCACATACAGGGAAGTTGTCCCCAAACTAGCATCTCTTACCTCCGATACTTAGACTAACAGCCTGTGCTTTTTTTTTTTTTTTAAGATTTTATTTATCCATTTGAGAGGGAGAACGTGCACTCTTGAGTAGGGGAAGGGCAGAAGGAGAAGCAGATACCCTGCTGAGTGGGGAGTCCAATTCCCAGACCCCAAAATCATGATCAGAGCCAAAGTCAGATGCTTAACCGACTGAGCCACCCAGGCGTCCCTAAGAGCCTGTGCTTCTGAGCAGACCAGCTCAGCAGGGAGAAGAGAATGGCACACGGGCCCGTGGCACTAGCAGGCTACTTGTGAAATTAGGAATCCTTGGAAGCCGGGCAGGCATAGCCCTGGGGCAGTCACTTCCCCAGAGGGGAAAGAAGGTTTCCTCAGGAAACATCCACATACCTATATCCCATTCCATCACAGAGACCCCTGAACTCAGGGAGAGCCCCTAGAGAGCCAACACCTACACCCCCAGGTCCTTAGGGAGAGAAGGGTCTGAAAGGGTCCATACGTGGCACCTACCGCCAACATGTCCCCTACGCTATGGGGCCAGCAGGAGCCAGGCTGAATTTCTGTAATTACCGGACTCTTTCATTCAACCAAGCAAAATGTAGGCTGTTCAGGAGTGAATTCCATATCCCACAGGAAAAGCTAGGGAGAAAATATGGAGTAAGTATGAATACTGTCCTGGCATGGCATAATGTCTCTGGCAGGACTACTCACGGAATCCAGTCACTGGTAGCAACGTGAGCTCTCAATGGCATCCAGGACTGTCACCACCAAGGACATGATGAAAGGGAAAGATTATGAGACACAATTATCACCCACATCCTAAAAGATGGGGAAAGCAATCCTAGTGACGGGCAGGATGTGTGCTGAGGACCACCCAACTAGAACAGGAGCCCAATTCATCAATACCTACATGTTTTTTAAGCACTCGCCCTTGGGAAGAATCCACAGAGGCCTCTTAACCATCCCCTGCGAGAGGGCCATGAGGTGGAAGAACAGAGTGTTACTGATTCACTAACCAAGCGACCGTGAGCAAGTCATTGTTTTAACAGCTTGGCACAGTGTAGTACTAAGTGTCGATAAAAGTTAAGATACTGGGAGTAATACAGGCCACCTCTCCAGTCTTCAGTTCTTCATCCAAAACACAAGGGTCCCGATCACAGACGGGCCTGAACTAAGGAACCAAGAACGAGCACGTGCCTCGAAATGACAAGGCTGGTGCAAACCCACTGCGGCGACGTCCCTCAGGCAGCCTGGAGGGGATGGCGTGTCAGAGGCAAGCATAGGAAGTAGGTGTCAATGCACAACTCTGGAAGGAGGCTGACTAAATCATACAAACACAAAAAATATGTTGTGACACATTTTCTAGTGCTATTATTCTGTGAAGTAAAAAACAAGATATAGGGTGCCTGGGTGGCTCAGTCAATTAAGCGTCTGCCTTCGGCTCAGGTCATGATCCCAGGGTCCTGGGATCGAGACCCCACATCGGGCTTCCTGCTTAGCGGGGGGAGCCTGTGTCTCCCTCTGTCCCTCCTCCCTGCTTGTATTCTCTCTCTCTCAAATAAAGTCTTTAAAAAAAAGAAAAAAAGATACAAAACTGCATATCCCTATGAGTGCAATTATATAAACAAAATTCATGGATAAAGCTAGAAAATCAATTCAAGAGTTAACTGTGGAAAAAAAAGTTAACTGTGGGATTTTTGTTTTATTCTTTTTTTCCTTATTTTTTTCAAATTTTCTACAATTAGCATTTATTTATAAGATCGTGGGAGAAAGCATCACTACAAAATGTTTTTAATGTTTTCTTTTCCAACTTAAAGAATGAAATTATGACCAGAAATCTTTTTCATACTAGATTGACTAAGTTTTGTTAAGTCTACGTGCACACGCTCTCTCTCTAAAAATGTAAACAAATAACACATGAAGAAAAAACAACTCCTTGTGCTAAAGGTGGGCATGGTCTTACCCCTGAGGCTCTGAGAGATTAGAGATTAGAGAGAGAGCCAGCTCTTGTGATTGCGCATTACATAAAACTGTACATGGAACCAAGATGCACTTCCAGACTAGTTGGGAGCCGAACTGTTAAAGGCTTTATTTATTTTTTAAAAGATTTTATTTATTTGCCTGAGAGAGCACAAGCAGAGGGAGCGGCAGGCAGAGGGAGAGGGAGAAGCAGACTCCCTGCTGAGGAGCCTGATGCGGGACTTGATCCTAGGACCCTGGGATCATGACTTGAGCCAAAGGCAGACGCTTAACTGACTGAGCCACCCAGACATCCCTATTAAAGACTTTAGAATAACTTTTTTAGGCGTACTTGGGTGGCTCAGTCAGTCAAGCCTCTGCCTTCGGTTCAGGTCATGATCCCAGGGTCATGGGATCGAGCCCCTCATTGGGCTCCCGCTCATCAGGGAGTCTGCTTCTTCCTCTCCCTCTGTGTGCTCACTCTCTAATAAATAAGTCTTTAAAAAATAAAATAACTTTTTAAAACAAAACAGTACCCCCAAATTGGGAAGCTCGATCCACCGATGTTCTCACCAGCACACAGCTCACGTCAGCAAGCTGCAAGCCCTTCATGGTGGTGCCAAATGTTGGTCGGAGTGTAAAATGTGTTTTGCCACAGCCAGGAATATAGACTTGCACCGTGGTATGTGTTGGACAAAACATCAAGCCCAGCAGCAGTGTAATGTGGGTATGTGAGCTGCAGCAAATGAAAGGTGAGAGGCGCAGCAGAATGTCAAGGCAGCACCTATGTTCACCAGAACGCAGAAGGTCAAGGCCTTGCAAACACATGAAACAGAGCAGGAGAGTCGGAGATTGACAGAGGCGCAAAGGGCACACCAGCCAAAGGCGTGAGAGCCAAGAGACAGTGTGACACCACGGCCCTGATGGGCTGGAACTGTTGCTAGGAAGCTGAGCTACAATCCAGCAGATTCAAAGTAGGCATGATTCCGATCCACGCTGGGACCCACTGCTCTAGATGAAGGAAGCATCTCAAGCATGCTCCAAAACCAGTGCACAAGGCTGAGGGTAGGTATACACCTTGTTCTCAAACTTGCCCCTTCACAATCTGTGAAAGCTTTGTGTTTGTGAGCTTTTTTTCACACTGTCATTCTAACCATCTCTCCTGAGAGAGACCATTTTGCCCTTCCTGTCTGGTGTTACAGTGTCGCTGTGACAAGTCTACCTTATAAATGAGAGGAGGACTCATTACTTTAATAGACAATTAGCTGTTTAGATTCGGCGAAGCGCTCATGGAATTCTCCGCAGGCCAGAGTACACATTTCTCCCACGGCCACTGGCCACATCTCCACACAGCCCCTTACAAATACACGGTCAGAAGCCACCAGAAACAGCAAGAGAGGAGGCAGAGGATTCCCTATAAAGTAATCTCCAACAATAGAAGAATAACTCAAACCTTTTTTCCTTTCTTTACGTACATTTGAGAAAGTACTTTCATCATTACGTGAAACGCAGCATATAAAGTGCTGTTGGGTCCAAGAAAAGTTCATTTGATATTCCAAGGCTCTATGAGAAATGCTTTCAAATTCCCTAAAAATAATTGCTATAGAGTCCCAAAAGGGTTGTCTGCAGGCTAAGCAAGATTTAAAAACTACTACATTTCCATCCCCCCAAATCCAGAAGTCTCACGCTAAAACACCACTCTTCTAATTTAAGGGAAATTTTCATGATAATTCAATATACATTCAGTTGGCTGAAGGGGAAAGAACAGATTTAGCAAGGGTTTTAAGTAAACTCTCAGCTGACAGAAGGTGAGCAAGGGTTAGTCCCCAAGAGAATTCACTAAAAGCAAGACTGAATTTGAGGATGTGGTCTTTTTTTTTTTTTTTTTT
>CM052885.1:71192420-71209136 GCA_028534135.1 Potos flavus
CCAAACCTACAAGGTGGCAAGTGCAGCTGAACCCCTCATATAGTTTTAATTCTAAGCCTTGTTTGAATTGGAACTCTTGTGCATTGCTGGTGGGAATGTAAAATGGTATAGCTACAGTGGAAAATAGTTTGTAACCCTCTAAAGTAAGCTTCATTATTGTCCCTGCTTTGAAGCTGTTACAACTAAGGCTCAAAGAAACGAAATAAACTAGCACAAGGCCTCTCTGCCCGGATTTGTAACCAACAGACTTATCTAGACTCAAAGCCCCTATTTTCCACTACACCCTGCTCCCTCCTGTGACCCTAGCTATTGAGGAAACTGTTAGCCCCTATTATAAATGCAATGACAGGAACGGGGGCTGAAGGTAAACATTCTGAAAAGTAGAAAACATCAAGATTTCCTTCAAATTACAATTTTTTAACTGCCAGCTTCTTTGGGAAAAGAAATGCAAGATTATACAGGAACACACATAATAGAACACTAAAAAATAAAAGCCTTCAGAGGGGCCATCTGGGTGGCTGACATTCAGTCTTTAAAGCTATGTTTGGGGGCACCTGAGCGGGTCAATCAGTCAAGCATCGGCCTTCGGCTCGGGTCGTGATCTCAGGGTCCTGCGATTGGGCCCCACATCGGGCTCTCTGCTCAGCAGGAAGCCTGCTTCCCCCTCTCTCTCTGCCTGCTTCTCTGTCTACTTGTAATCTCTCTGTGTCAAATAAATAAATACAATCTTTAAAATAAATAAATAAAGTTACATTTGTGCTGCTCATTTTAAGTGCTTCAGGGAACACTGATTGAGAGGACAGCAATGGTGTGTTCTGTCTGCACCTCCCAAATGCTAACTTCTCCCATTCAGTTCTCCCACAGCTGACTAAACTTTCTTAAGAACTATTCCTATATACCTGAAACTAACGTAACATTGTGTGTCAACTACAATTAAATTAAAAAGTTAATAATAATAAAAAAATATTCCCAAGGCTGGAGACTATATCCAAGCGAATACTTGTATACCTTGACTTCCTCCCTCCCAGAGCAGCAAAATCACTTCTGTTCCAGGAGCTTTGGAAACATTTTATGATGCTATATTCAGCCACACCATGTTCTAACTGGAGGAAAAGGTCTTTGCCTCCCACTACTGTCTCCAAGCCCAGGATTTCCTTCCCCAGACAGGTCCCAGGGGGTGATAACAGGCCACCTGAAAAGCTGAGGCCATGATCCTTCCCCCTGGAAGACGGGTGCTACAAAAAAAGAAAGAAGAGGTCTTTGTTTCCCACCCACTCCCTCCAGCTTTCCACAGTGATCAGACTGCCAGGTAAACAGGAAGACCAGGAGAGAGAGGGGATATTCCTGTCCCACGTAATCAGTTCAGCCTCAATCAGAAAAGCTGGACCTCCACTTCCACCCAGGCTTTAAGAGAAAAATATAATCCATCATTCATATGAAATTCATTCATATATTCAACCGCATATTCATTCTACAAACGTTTAATGAGTGTATACTATGCACTAGGCACTGTCATAGGTAAAATGCTCGCCTTCCTAAAACAGACAATTCAGCATGGGGAAACAATGAACAAAATGAAGAAGTATATTGTATATTAGAAAGTGAGAGAGAGCTATGGAGAAAATAAAACTAGAGATAGATACAGGGAATGTATACAGGTGTGAGTGTACATGTATTAATAGATTAATTATAATCCTCAATGAAACAAAACCTTTTACTTCTGAGAGTGGGCGATTTTTAGACATCTCAGATTAAATGCCAATGGAGATCTCATATGTTTAAGCTCCTACTAATAACAAATTCCGCATCACAATAAAAAAAGACACTTCATTACCACTCCCTTAAAATTTATTTCCAACTCCTCTTAACCATTTCTACTTGCTTCTCTCCAAAGAAATGCCTAGAACCAGTCAGAATATGCATGTTAGCCCTCATTATTTTCATAAACTCAGTCTTAAGTTTTAAACCTTTAAAATAAATTGAATTAGAATTCTACATATTTTGAAAACCGCCACCAACATGTAGCTGTCCTGTGTGGCACACAATCTTGACTTTACGACATACATAAGTGGCTGGGTTAGGACCAGCTCATTGGTGGATGTGGTAACTCTGGGTTGCTCAATCAGCATGGGTCCGGTTAGCTGCTTCCCAGCTAAAAGCCTGAAGGTAAAGTATCCAGCAGCCAAGGAGTTATGGCACTTTTCCAATCAACAGGAGGTTCTGAGTCCCCAAGAATTAAAGCAAAGTGTTATCTTTTTGTGGGTTTTTTTTGTTTGTTTTGTGGATCGTATTGCCTTTAATAAGAAAACGGTGCATGCTCACTGTAAACCCAAACCCGAAGTATACACCAAGTAAGGCCAAAGCCAAGGTATGACATGAGACCTGCTTGACTTTGGAATGCAACAAGGAAGGGGCCTGCATCATTTTAAGTTCATTGCAGGTAGACTCTAGACAATAAAGCCAGGCTCTCCGGAAGGGAGACTGATCTCAGTCTCTATCAGGGATCGTATCTGAGGCTTTGCCCCACCTGTCTGGACCTGTCTCCCTTGCTAGAAGCCAAATACCCTGAAGTCTTTCCCAAGGCAGCCACAAGCACACCCTACAATGTCAGCGAGCAGTGGATTAATGATAAAAACACTTGCTGGGCAGATGTTCCATACGTTCAAACCCTGTCCTCGCCCTCTACTAAAGGAGACCATTCACAGGCCAGGTACTGTGGTTAACACACCAAAACTTAAGACACCCTGCCCTCAAAGGACTGGGGGGACAAACCGCTCCTCTGGCTTCTTTGCCTCTGATGGGCCTCACAGGGCACCACCAACCTCGATTTCCCAAGAGCTCTGGCATGAAGTGCCACTGTGCTGCTCAGGGACCCACCAAGGCCTCTATGGCCTCCTGCCTCCTCCACTAACTCCCTCCCTCAGAGCTTAAAGCAGCTCCCAGAGCAGGCCCAGCTGCCGCCCAACCTGCCCCCACTACTCACCACCATAAGTCACCCCACTACCCCCTTTCATCCAGATTCCTCAACCACCCCACCACCCTTCCATCCAGAATGCCACCAAGTCATACCCACTCCTCAAGACTCAGTGAAATCCACCCTCTTAAGGCATCCAACTGCCAGGTTTCTCACTTTCCGAGTCTAAAGTACAGGAAGGGTAATTCCCCTTGCAGTTAGTTCCGCTGTTTCAAGGACTATTGATCACATTTCCCCATTCGACTTTACTCCAGGAGAACCTTCCCTAAGCAAACAGTATTGTTACCAACACTGAGCTTAGGGACCCAAGCTCAGTCTCTTGGCCTCTCTCTCCAGTCTTGGTCTCATACTCATTCTCCGTATAAGCAGGAATGTAATGGGGAAAAGATCTAAGGTCTCTTTTATTTCAGATTCCAAAATTTAGAAATTCTATATAGATTCCCTAGACACAAATGAAAAAGGCCAATAAACTGTTCCTCCATTGACCCATTTAAACAGGTGGCCCAGCTATGCCAGCTGGCCTCAATTTTTCCAAACGCTTGATCTTCACAGAACTCTGGAGAGTAACTTTTAGAAAAAAATGCTTTGTTTTCCACAAATTTTACAAGCCTGAGTTTTTTCCTCCTATCATTGCTTGGAAGAAACAAATAGGGGAGGGGGGTAACTGACCTGCTCAATTTTGCTACTAGGATCAAAAGTTTGGGATTCGCATTGCCTCAGTTTCTCCTCCAGGTGCGCAGATGGTCCCCGGCCCGCCCTGCCCACAGACCCGACAGTCCCGGCTTGCCAGGGTCTCCCGAGCAGCGCCGGGCCGTGGGCCGGCCGTGTGTCCCCAGCTGAGACACCACCTGGAGCCTCGGGCGCTTCCAGATCGCCGAGTCGGGGCCAGCTGGGGCGCACCCCGCTGTCACCTGGCCCCGCACCGCGGCCTGCGCTCCTCCCGCGCTGGCCCTTGCCCCCTCGGCTCGCGCTCCAGTCGGCGTTTCTCCGATTCCTGAGCCAAATTTGGCCTGCATGCGGTCACCGGGCCAGGCAGCGAAGGCACCTGCCTCGCCCGCAAAAACGCACGAGCCCGCAAGTCCCTTTTGCCACAACCTCGACGGGGACTTGCAAGAGAAATGCAGAAGAAAGGAAAACAAGCCCGAGGCAGGGCCGGCCCGGCCCGGCGTCCCCCACGAAATCGCCACCTGCGACGCACCCCGGGCTGGGGACCGCGGGCCCGGCGGGGAGCGACGTCCGGGGCCCCGCCCGCTGCACCCGCCCGCCCGGCGCGCCCCTTACCCGTGAGCCGGCCGCCCCCCTCGCCGTGCCCGCGGCGCCGCTGCAGGATGAAGTAGCAGCTGCTCTTCTGAGTCACCCAGAGCTTCAGGGCGTTCTTCAGCAGCACCTCCTCAGGCTTGAGCCACATCGCAGCGGTCCGACCGCGTCCGCGGGCCCCGGCTCACATCGCCCCGGCCGCCTGCCGCGCCGGGCCGAGCCCGCTCGGGAGGAAGCGGCGGCAGCAGGGACCGCAGCCGGCTGGCGTCCTGCGCTCGGAGAGTCCCGGGAGCGCGGCCGGCGCAGCTCGCCGCTCGCAGCCCGCGCAGCCGCGCAGGCCCCGCCCCCGCCCCGGTTCCGCCCATATACCCGCCCCGAGTCCGCCCACCGGCCGCCCCCACTCCTCCAGCTCCCGCGGCGCCGCCTGGGTTTCCGAGTCCCAGCCGCTCCAGCGCACAGTTCCGGAGTGGAGGGAGGAAGTCCCATCCCTGCTGCCAGGTTCCCCCTCCTCTCTCCGCTGCGCTTGCGGGGAGCGCCTCGACTCTTCTCTTTCCTCCGCCCGTCCTGGGAGGCAGCTCCGGACCGCAGGACTTGTCTCCCCGCCCCTCACTCTGAGAGGAGGAGGAGCGAAGGAAAAGGACATCTTGTTCTCACAGCTGCAGGTTGTCCAACCGAGGGCATTTATTTGTTTTTTGAGGCAACAGAACGCACGACGGAAAACCCAGGTGTGTTTGGGATAATGTAGCATTTAACGTAACAGGAACATTTTTACAGATAAGCATAATATAGTATTAAAAATTAAAAACAACTGTTTTCCAATTTTTAAAAATGCTTGGCCCACGTTTTCCATGCTCTGACGAGGGATTCGACAGAGCTGCTGAAGAGGCAGCGATATTGTAGGACCCTGAAGCAAGGCATCAGACCAGACTCAAACTGGACGTCCTCGTGGGTATATTAGGGACCCCCCTGCGGGTCCCCTACACCGCAACGAAACCAGTCCCATTTGTTCTAAGAGAATTGAAAGGCTGGGAAATACGTAGGTGATATTAAAGAAAAGCTACAGGGAATGTGGAGGTAGGATTTTAAAAATGAGTATTTCCTCAAAGCTGTTGTAGAAATAGACACATGGTAGCTGACCTTGAACAGCCTGGTGGTCCTACTAGCTGTGTCCTCAGAAAGGCAGTGAATCCCAACACCCCTAGCAAAAGAGAAGTAAAGAAAAACACCCATGAAAATGGCCCTCGGGTTTTGACAAAGGGGTCCCTGACAAAATGTGACTTAATTAGGACAGAACTGAAAAGTAGAAGTAAATCCCCCACCCAACACATGAGAACTGAGTGATACTTCTCTCTGGAAGCCAAGGAGTCTGTTTGCAGAGGATCAGAAGGGGTCAGCTCAGAGCCTAGACCTGACCAGGTGGGCCGGAAGTCTCATGAAGAACCCTGTGCAAGGGGCAAACAGAAATGCCCACCCAGAGGGCAGCAGCATCTGTGGTCAAGCACTGGAAGACCACTGACAAATACCCTCTGAGTAAAACCGAGAAAAGAAGTCAGCTGTAATCAGGATTTGGGCGCACTGGAATATACGAGTGGCCAGAAATGGCAAGAAAATATTCCTTCCAGAAACATTCATGGGAAACTCCGCCTCTCAGACATGCTGCCAGGCCCTGGAATTGCAGAGACTGGGAAATGGGCCCTACCCTGATGGACTCACAGGTAAGCAAATAAGCACAAAGCGTAGTGGAAGTCATGGTGGGAACAGAGGGGATGCAGAGAATGAAGGATCCGTTCCTCAGGGAGGGGACCAAGAAAGCTCCCACAGAATAGCTGTTGCCTGACTGAGGCTTGGGAAATGAGTATGTGTTTGCCACCAGGTCAAGTAGAAAGGACATGTTTGGTAAATGGATCAGTATATATGACGTGGTTTAGGGCACAGGGAATGCAGCCTACAGAAGTCAGCCTCCTGGGCGCAGAGCAAGATGAAGAAGTTTGGAAAGGGACCGGGGGAGAGTATCTTGCACAGCGGTAACAACATCCTCCTCTTGCTCATCTCTGGGTGTTCATCACCTCTTTTTGGTGTTATGGTTTGAATTGTATCCCCCAGATTTCTTGGGTTGAAGTCCTAATTTCTAGTACCTCAGAATGTGACTTTATTTGGAAATACAGTCATTGCAGATGTAATTAGTTAAGCTACAGTAAGGTCATTAGGGTGGGCCCCAATGCAAAATGACTGTGTCCTTATAAAAGGGAAATTTGGATGCAGACATGCACACAGAACACCTTGAGAATTTGGGATTTGTGCTGCCACAAGCCAAAGTACTACCAGAAGCCAGTAGAAAGGCCTGGAAAAGATCCTTCCCTATTGCCCTCAGAAGGAACCAACCCTACCGACACCTGGATCTCAGACTTCTAGCCTCTAGAACAGTGAGATAATTTCTGTTGTTGGAAACCACATGGTTGGGGGTGCTTTGTTATGGCAATTCCAGCAAACAAATACAGCTGGCTCCCTAAGCCTGTCCACACCTGTTCAGTAGCAAGTCTCTTAAACCATTCTGAGTTGCATTCTGTTTCCTGCCAGGACCCTGACTGCTGCCTGGAGTGGCCCCAGGGAAAGTTCCTCAATATGGAATTCTGTCTGGGTTACTCACCTATCTGTGTGTGCAGAGGGAGCAAAAGGGATGTAGTCATCTGTGGCACACAGAGGCAGCAAGATACCCCAGTCGGGACTGCGGGTAGTAGGAGGGGCAGATGGAGGACAAGGCTTTGGGGCTCTTGCTGCTGCTGCACTCGATTGCTATAGCAACAGTGATAACTACAAAGGTTGGAGAGCGAGATGGCTGTTTCTAACTGCTCTAGAGAGTTTGTTTGTTTGTTTGTTTAAAGATAAGCAGGAGTATTACGTTCCCATCTCAAGGTATAGATGTGAAATCAAAAGAATCTTTTATCCGGTAGAGCCATAGGACAGACAGGGGTCATCTTCGGATCTCAAATACTGTAGTTCAGGTTACAGAATTATTGGAAAGGATAAATGCTCCACCTCAGCAAGTTCTCTTGCTACAATTAGGACACTGATAGGGAAGTAGGATCATAGACTTGGGATGGGAATATTTGGTTGGATGCCGACCGAGTGATAATTATGTGGTACAATGCAGGTGTTAGCTAAAGCTACAGTGGCAATCATATTGCAATATAAATGTATGAAATCAATACGGTAGTCCTCCCTTACCCTCGGTTTCAGTTACATGCTGTCAGCTGCTCTCTGGAAACAGATGATCTTCCTCTGATCTGTCCACAGAAGGTCAACAGTAGCCCGACGCTAAATACAACGCCAATGTCATTCACCTCACTTCATCTCATAAGCATCTTTTAAAAGATTTTATTTATTTATTTATTTATTTATTTATTTATTTATTTGAGAGAGAGAGAGAGCATGAGCAGGAGGAGGGGCAGAGGGAGAGGGAGAAGCAGGCTCCCCACTGAGCAGGGAGCCTGTCACGGGGCTTGCTCCCAGGACCCTGAGACCATGACCCAAGCCGAAGCTGGATGCTTAACTGACTGCGCCACCCAGGTGCCCCTCATGACATGAGCATTTTATCATTTCACATCCTCACAAGAGGAGGAAGGGTGAGTACAGTACAAAGAGATATTTTGAGAGAGACCACATTATTTATGTAACTTTTATTACAGTATATTGTTGTAATTGGTCTATTTCATTATTATTGTAGTTAATCTCTTACTGTGCCTAATCTATAAATTAACCTTTATAATAGGTACATATTCATATAGGAAAAACATTATGTATATAGGATTCAGTAATGTCCATGGTTTCAGGCACTCACTGGGGGACTTGGAACATATCCCCTGCAGATAAATGGGGATTACCATATGCTGTGCCCCATAAATTTGCACAATGTTATATGTCAATCAGTTTTTTAAAAAGGAAGTTGGATGCAGAAACTTGAAAAAATAGGAGACAGAGACTAACAGAATTAGAATAGAAATTGATAAAATTATCCCAAAAACTATGAAAAAAGTTAAGACAAATGTATAACAGAGAAAGATAAATCTAAAAGATAGTGAAAAATTAATACAGTCTTTAGAAAATTGATCAATAAAATGAAAAAAGATTCAAAGTAGAGCTTCATAAATGCAAAAAAATAGACATCATTGCAGATTCTAGAGTTACTGAACAAAAAATGCTAATATATTATGAATAATTTAAAAAGCCGAGTTCCCAAATCCTAAACCTCCCTTGCCAACAGAAGCATCATTTCCCTGTATGAGAAAACTAGCATTCACTAGCATGAAGAGCTTTCAAGACTTCACCTGAGGCGTTCGCCTCCCATGTAAATGCCTTTTCTCCTCAAAACCTGCCCACATGGCACCTCACTGGCTCCAGGCCCATAACAAGAGTAAACTCCCAGCATAGCCCGGAAAGATCATTGCAAGGTCTGTTGGGGTGGGGTGGAAACAGCAAGGGAGTTAGAATAGCCTGCCAATATATATTGAGAGAAAGCTGACAGTCATATATGGGCATAGAATCTAAAGTGTTAAAATAAGGAGGATGAAATATAAGGTTGGATTCAGCAAAATTTATGAATAAATATGTACTCACTCAGGACTCCTGATGTAATATGTTATATTTAGCACCTGTGGGTGGCTCTAAGGTTTGATTCCTTCGTTTACTGAAGCCTGGAGATAACAATGGCCTATAGTCAATGAGGTTGAGATGCCAAAATTTCCCTGGCAAACTCTAGACTAAGAAAAGAGTCTGAAGATTTCAGGAGGGAAGAATGTTTGAGTGGGTATATTATATGCAAATACTCAGCCACCACCCCCTGACCAATACCGTGCATCTTCATTAAGACATTAAGAGATGTAGGGAATTTCTTCTTCTAGTAAAGGCAGTTAAAGACCACCCTTCTACCCTTCTACTGAAAGCAATCACAGAAGCTGGACAAAGTATAAAAACAAATCTGTTTCAAGTCATGAAAGAACTACTATGACAGCACAGACATGTATTTGGGGAGGTGAAATTGGCATACAATCAAGTTCTTCCCTTCAAAGTATGTGCTGATTCCCAAGTTGCAGCTAGGAGACTAAGAAGGCAAGCACACCTTCTGGAAGCTTACAGGCCCAGAGAGACAAAAATTGGAGATAGGATTCCCAAAGTGTTACATCTCCAGAGTAGGGAGGAACCAGGAGAAGACAAGACTTCACAAAGACTGGAATTGCCCAGCCCACAAGCTTTTCAATGCCTAATTAAAATAAGATCTCCCCCAATCATAATTACCTTCCAGGAGCAAAAGTATATACTCCCAACAGATGATAACACCATCCAGAGCCGCTCTCTCAAATAAATAAATAAAATCTAAAAAAAAAAAAGAATTTCAGCAAAGTACTAGAAAAAAATATATTTTTAAAAGATTAAATGGAAATCTTAGAATTGAAAAGACACAATACTTGAAATTAAGACTTCCATAGATGGGTATAAAAGTAGACTACACAAAGTTGGAGCATTACTGATCCAGAGGATTAATCAAAAGATAGCCAGATATTTCTCCCAAGAAGATATGCAAAGGCCAATAAGCACATGAAGAAATACCCAACATCATTAGCCACCAGGGAAATGCACATCAAAAGTATAATGAGGGGCACCTGGATGGCTCAGTCGGTTGAGCATCTGCCTTTGGCTCAAGTCATGATCCCAGGGTCAAGACCTGCATTGAGCTCCCTGCCTGGAGAGCCTGCTTCTCCCTCTCTCTCTGCTCCCCTCCCCTGCTCGTGCTCTCAATCTTTCTCTCTTAAAATAAATAGATAAAATCTTAACAAAAAGAAAAAGACATAATGAAATACCACATTGCACTCACTAGGATGGCTGCAATTAGAAGACAAAAAATAGACAATAACAAGCGTTGGTGAAATCAGAACTGTCAGATATTACTGGTGAGAATTTATTTGTGTGTATGTGTGTGTGTGTGTTTAAGATTTCATTTATTTATTTGTCAGAGAGAGAGAGAGAAGGGGAGAGAGAGAGCACAAACGGGGGGAGCAGGATGCAAAGGGAGAAGCAGGCTCTCCACTGAGCAAGGAGCCCAATGTGGGACTCAATCCCAGGACCCTGGGATCATGACCTAAGCCAAAGGCAGACGCTTAATGACTGAGCCAGGAGTCCCTTCTGGTGAGAATTTAAATGGTGTAGTTTCTTTGGGAAACAGTTCTCAAAAAGTTAAAGTTACTATATGACCCAGCAATTCTCTTCCCAGGTGTGCACCCAAGAAAATTGAAAATCCACATTCACACAAAAAACTTTACATGAATGTTCAGAGCAGCATTATTCATAATAGTTAAAAAGTAGAAATAACCCAAATGTCCATCATCTGATGAATGGGTAAATAAAATGTGTTGTATCCATACAATGGAACATTATTTCAGCCATAAAAAGGAATTAAGTGCTGGTGCAAGCTACACTACAACATGGTTGAATCTTGAAAGCCACTATGCTAAATGAAAGAAGCTAGACACAAAGAGCCATATATTGTATGATTCCGTTTATATGAAATGTCCAGAATAAGCAAATCTATAGACATGGAAAATAGGCCAGTAGTTGTCATGGGTTGGAGTGAGTGGCGAGTGGGAGAAATGAAGAGTAACTGCTTAATGTATATGAAGTTTCCTTTGGAGTGGTAAAAATGTTTTGGAAAGGGTGCCTGGGTGGCTCAGTGGGTTAAAGCCTCTGCCTTCGGCTCAGGTCATGATCTCAGGATCCTGGGATCGAGCCCCGCATCAGGCTCTCTGCTCAGCGGGGAGACTGCTTCCCCCTCTCTGCCTGCCTCTGCCTACTTGTGATCTCTCTCTCTCCGTCAAATACATAAATAAATAAATCTAAAAAAAAATGTTTTGGAAAATAACGATGATGACATTGTGAGTATACTGAAAACCACAGAATTGTACACTTTGAAAGGTAACTTGTAGAAAATGGATAGTAATGGAAATGATTATTATCCAAAGCAATGCAAGGAAACTTTGGTCCATAGGGATGCCCCCCATCAGATATTAATCCATTTTGTATCTATTAGCAAATTCACTTCAACATTCCTGGCTAATATCTATATCTGTACCTATTTATCTGTTCTTCACATTCTCCTTTAAACTAGTCTTAACATCTTACAGTTTCCCTCATTAATTACAGAATCGAATAAAACTGTTAGTCCATGTTCATTTTATGCCTACAATGAGAGTCATGCTTTTAGTGTTTTGAAAATTATATTTTAGCAGTAAGAAAAAGAGAAACATAACCGGCAGGATGCTAAAATTACTTCACTATAGTAGGAAGTTGGGGAATGGAAAGAGAAGTTAACCTTTGCTCCCCTACAGAGACTACAAACACCCCCACTAAGTATACCCCCTGCCCGCCCCACAAAAGACGCTTCTTGTCCAAAACCCTTGGCAAAGCATGTCTGGAGAAATAGGCCTGGTCTGCAGGACATATCTCTCCTCTGAGAGCACCCGAATCTCAGTGGCCACCTCCTCCTCACTCTGACTGGTGGTTTGAGAAAGAATGTAGGGACACAGGCACCGATGCGTCCCCTGCCTTGGGATGGTAACCAGAGATGAAAGTACGCCTCCATTCACCTACTCAAAACTTGAGTGACACTATCTGCCTGTGGGTTGGGGTTAGGTTAGAATGAGGGTTAGGGTTAGGGTCAAGGTTAGGTAAGGGTTAGGTTAGGGTGAGGGTTTGGGTTAGGTTAGAGTGTGGGTTAAGTTTGTGGTTAGGGTTAGGGACTTAGCTATCAGGTGATTGGCCCAATGTGGCCATGGGTTTAGTAAGAAACACCAAAAGCCTTTTCTTTAGAAGTAGTGGGAAACTGTTCATATGTCCTTGTCGCAGTGCTCCCCCTTTGGGTGGCAGTGATCCAGGACCTTGGACCTCCACTAGCAGGCCTGATATTATGTTTCTTCCACACCTGCTCCTCTTGTCAGTGTCAATCCCTTCCTGACATTATTTCCTGCCTCCTGAGCTTTTTTTCAAATATGCAAAGGAGGAATAATGAAAAGGTAAGCAAAATGGGAAAGAAAAACTGAATATTCTCGGACTTACACCTGAAACCAGAAAGATATCCCTACAGAACCCATTTGGTTTCGGTTCACTATTAATCCTCTTTAATTCCTAATAGTATTGTCATTTGTGTTTTTTGTAAGTGTCAATTAGTTGCCAGTTAGTTTCTAAATGTAATAATTTTCAGTTTTGTATTGTCTTAATTTCTTTATCCTTGAAGTAATATGTGTTTTTGAAATTATTGATTTTCTTTTGAGCCCTACCTATAAGTTCTGCTAGTTGGCTTGACTTTTGGTTAACATTTCCAGCTCTGTAACTTCTCCTAGTCATGCCTTTGTGTTTCCTTTTATAACATGACCACTGTGAGGGCTAACCTGTGACCTAGGGCATAGATTCTTGTTCTATTAATGACAGTCCATTTTAATGTAATGTGCAGGGAGTGTCTTCTTTGTATTCACACATCCCTGTCACAGTGCCTTCTTTCCAGGGCTCTAAACCTGCCTCAAAACCAGTCCAAAAAAAAAGTTAGAAGAGACTCACTAAGTAAAAAACCATCCATGGAGTCAGTTCAACTGGCTAGCACTATGTCAAATTCCTGGGATGCATAGAGGAATAATTTCTAGATCTGACTTCAGAGTCAGGGGACATTCCCCCAAAGGGGGAGGAACATAGCAAGAGGACTCTTAGGCACTAAGCACTGTGCTTGCTGTATTTCCAAAAGGTATCTCACTCATTTCTCACAATAAACTTTAAAAGGAAAGTCCCATTTTACAGATGAGAAAATTCAGGCCCACAAAAAAAGTTTTGTGACTTGCCAATATCACACATCTGACAGGTGGCAGAACCAGGATTTGTCTCGACACTTTTCTGAATCCCAAACCAATACTTTTTCCATTAATGCACACCTGATTCGATCAGTCTTGTTCACAGAAGCTGAGTGACATCACTTTTTTTCCTTAATATTACTCTCAGTGATGATTAGAGCCATCACCCAAATTACATGGGCTTCAAGGAGGCAGACCTGGATTTAAAATTCTGCTTTCCCTACACTTCCCATCATGAGGCCATGGGTGCATATCCTAACCTCTTAGAATTTCAGTTTCTCCATCAGGATATGTGTGTCTCACGGAGATGTTAAAAGATTTGAATGAGACAGGCTAGGCCACACACCTAGTACAGGGCTTTCCCCACATATGTCTTCTAAATGGCAACTGTTAAATCGCCTCCAACCCTGTCCCTGGGCATACCTGTGACATCTCTTCTCTCTGCCTGCAGTTCCAAAGTTGCTTTCAGGTCATGAAGATGGAAGGACCTACCACAGCATTCTCTTAAGCACAGATGTGCATATAAGAGCAAAGGCCACTGGACCAATTTTTCACTTCTAAACCCAGGAAAAGGGGATAGTAAGTCACTAATGATGACTTATCCATATTGAACCACTACTGAAAACAGGCCTTAGTCAATTTGGTAACTAGTAAACCATAACTAGTAGGTTCTTTTTGGTAAATGTCACTGGTTTGAGATAAGGGAGAATGTTAGGTTTCCTCCGAACCCCATCTTAAGAAAGGTAATTTGTTAAAATGGAAGCAAGTCACAGACCAAATTTCGGGGCACATTCAAACATGTATTAAACATTCATTAGGAAAATAAAAAAAAAGTTAGGGACGCCTCGGTGGCTTAGTCGGTTAATCGTCTGTCTTTGGCTCAGGTCATGATCCCAGGGTCTTGGGATCAAGTCCCACATCAGGCTCCTTGCTCGGTGGGAAGCCTGCTTCTCCCTCTGCTTGCCACTCCCCCTGCTTGTGTGCTTTCTCTCTCCCTGACAAATAAATAGATAAAATCTTCAAAAAAAAAATCTATTAGAAAGAGAATTCAGGGGCTTTTGGGTGGCTCAGTCAGTTAAGCGTCCCAACTCTTGATTTCAGTTCAGGTCATGATCTCAGCGTCCTGAGATAGAGCCCCCCATCAGGTTCCACACTGGGCGTGGAACCTGCTTAAAATTCTCTCTCTCCCTCTCCGCCCCCCACTCATGTGCTCTCTCTCTCTCTCTCTCTAAAAAAAAAGAGAGAGAGCCCAGTATAGTCCTACACCCTGTTCTATAAGCTCCTGAAGTCGCAGATCTCTAACCACAGCTGGCACTAAATATTAACTCAAGACAAAAATCATAGTCCTATCCCAGAAGCAATTTCCTGGTTGATATCAGGCAACCGGAACCCTCTGAGTCAGAAATTGGACATAGGAATGTTTAATTCAAGACTCACATAGCATTCTAGGGGGTGAGAGGAAAAGGGCTCACTACATCTTAGCCAATTTGCCTTCTCAAACAAAACAAATTTCACCAATAAAATCATTTGCCTAACAACCACTGGGCTGATGAACAACTTTTCTGTTTGCTGATTGGAGAGAAAGACAGCTGGAGTGTGACCACTGGATTATATGCTCCCTAATTACCCCTAAGAGTATGTATTCACATTTAGAGTGTCTGATGCTCTCTCCAAAGTGTGGATTAAAACCAACTAGCACACATATATGTCACTTTATAACCCATGCTAAAGTATCTTAAAGTAAATTCCTGCCAGTACCACGCTGCCATCTGTCTTCCTAGAGTCCTGGGAATCTACGGCTCTGTGGCTTAGTTAGAATACGGTCAATATAGGCCCCCTCTTTGGGGATTTGTACAGCAGGAGGGTCTGTGCTGTTCCCTTTTGTAAGGACGGTACACAGATCCTTCTGGAGGCTAAGGCAGCTCGTCTAACCTCTGCCTGCATTTTTTCCCCCACGTCTGTACTTATATAAAGAACATTAACATGTTTGGAAAGAGTCCAACAAAATACAGTTAGTGTTCGGCTCTTTAGAAATCCCCTTCCCAGGGACTGTGCAGGGTCAAACAGATCAGGCACTTCTCCCTGGAGAAACAATGCACAAGAAGGAGGCCAAAAGAGACAGGAGTGCTAGGGAGGAAAAGTAAATCTTGTGGTTTTTTTTTTTTCTTAGTTATTTTTACAACTCAAAAAAGGTTATAATCTGAGAAATCATATCAAATAGCAATGCTTATGAGTCTGTACACGGGCCAAGGAAAATTACACAATTAGGAAATGTACAAATGAGCCACGTCCTGTTCCAAATTCTTTCCCTCCTTTACAACCGGTTTGTTTCATTTCTTTATAAGATAGAGAACCTATGTGAATAACCCCCACAACATAGATGGTCCTTTATTATTTTACATCATGATAATATTAAATCAAAGTACAAAACTTCAAAACATTCTCTAATTAGTACTGAAAGATTCCTGAGCTCTAGCTGTTATAGAATGTGAATTCTGTTTCAATAATAAGCTTCTTTTTTTCCCCCAAATACTTTTATTTATTTATTTATTTTTAAAGATTTATTTATTTATTTGACAGAAGATCACAAGTAGGCAGAGGGGCAGGCAGAGAGAGAGGGGGAAGCAGGCTCCCCGCTGAGCAGAGAGCCCGATGCAGGGCTCGATCCCAGGACCCTGGGATCACGACCTGAGCCGAAGGCAGAGGTTTTAACCCACTGAGCCACCCAGGCGCCCCCCAAATACTTTTATTTTATTTTTTCAGTGTTACAAGATTCATTGTTAATAATACGCTTCTTAAGTAGGAAGAAGATTTTGATAAATTAAAAGGATCTTTGTAAGTCAAAATATTCCCAAGGTCAAAGTTACAATATTCCAATATTCTTTCTGAGGAGCCAGGATCTAACCTAAACATGGTTTGTTGTTGTTGTTATTGTTGGCATTTTCAGCTGCCACCAATAACTGATTTCTGATCATCACTCAGGAGGATATATTGTAAACCTCCCTTTTTCACTTCTGCACATCCATTGATGTTAGCAAGGGCTCACTTTGAATGAAAAATGAATTTTAAGGACCCAGTTCAAAGGAGACAGCCCAATAAAAAAGGGCCTCTGCCAAGGCACACTGGCTTGGTATTTCAGAGCACCCAGGAAAGAAGATCCTAAAACCTTCCCAAGAGAAGAAAAGAAACAGATCACAAACAAAAGATTAGGAATCAGAGCAATCTCACACTACCCCACAATGACACTGGGAAGTAGAAGACAGTAGACTAAAACCTTCAAAAATCTAGGAAGAATGGTTTTATTTTTTTTATTTATTTTTTTTACTTTTTTTTTATTAACATATAATGTATTATTTGCCCCAGAGTGGATGTCTGTGAATCATCAGGCTTACACGTCACAGCACTTACCATAGCACATAACCTCCCAATGTCCATAACCCAGCCACCCTATCCCTACCCCCCTACCCCCCAGGAACCCTCAATTTGTTTCATGAGTTTAGGAGTCTCTTATGGTTTGTCTCCTTCCTAATCCGATCTTGTTTCATTTTCCCCCCCACCCCTCAGGACCCCCTGCC
The DNA here is from genome assembly GCA_028534135.1 of Potos flavus. Lineage (NCBI taxonomy): Eukaryota > Metazoa > Chordata > Mammalia > Carnivora > Procyonidae > Potos > Potos flavus. The sequence continues at coordinate 71,209,112 of CM052885.1, forward strand.
CTGCCTCTCAAATTCTTCATATCAG
>CM052885.1:71209636-71243244 GCA_028534135.1 Potos flavus
GGCTGGGTTATGGACATTGGGGAGGATATGTGCTATGGTAAGTGCTGTGAAATGTGTAAGCCTGATGATTCACAGACATGTACCCTGGGGCAAATAATACATTATGTGTTAATAAAAAAAAAAAGATAAAAAAAACCATTTATGTAAAAACTGATCTATTATCAAACTACTATCATGTTTCATAATGCAACCTGTCTTAAGCTTTAAAAAAAAAAAAAGAAAAATCACATTTAAAGATGGAAATGATTAATTTAATTTCAGATGGCTGAGGCCTGTTATTTCCTCACTTTACCCATAAGAAAACAAATAGCCAAACTTAAGTTATCTATTTTGGTTGCTGGGGATGTGGAAAGATAAGTAACCAAAAATCACAGATTCACCATCACCTGATACCTACAAGGAAGTTTTGGGCCTCTGGTAGCACTAACTCCCATTTCTCAGATCGGTACACCCATCAACCCCCATCCTAAGGGACTGGGCATTATTTCAGTTGCTTGGAAATGAGCAAAAGAGATTACCAGGTGTTCTTTGCTTCAGCATATGAAGCTTGGCATTTCGTTGTCAGGGCTGTTTTATAAGTCCAAAGGGACAAAGGTTAACTTGTAGATTTTTGTCTCATGTAATGCAAATTGATTTCTGTCCCATGGAAAAATAACCCCAAAGGTTACAGCTTATGTCTTTGTTGGACATTATCCAGTTCTGTATATAAACCAGCAATGTATTAAATTGCTGGTGTGTACCGAAGTTTTGCAAATGCTTGTAGTATTTTATTAGTCATAACACCTTAATTGTTCCCTCATTAATTAGTGACTTGAATAAATCTTTGACATTTTCATTTTATATTTGCATGAGAGTATGATGTTACCTTTGTGAAGATTATATTTTGGCAAAGACTAAGAAGAATTCTATATAAGCATTTAAAACTCCTATTCTTAGATCTAGCTTTTAAACACATACTTACAGAAATTAAGGTATTTCTTTTTAACCAAAGCAACCAAGTGGAAGAAATTGATTGGGTTTTATCCTTTCCTGTTCTGGTTGGAGGTGCCTGTTAGACTCAGTCAACCAAGCAAAATGCCTTCGGGGAGAGCTTTCCAGTCTCATAGGATGGGCCCAGTCTTCACACACATTACAAAATAAATGGAAATAAAACCAAATCCACGGAGGCAGTGATTTCCCTGAGAGTTTAGAGGAAGACAAGATCATATTCTGGGTTAATGGGAAAGGCTTCCTTCCCAAGCAGGTGTCAGCTAGAGCTGGGACTTCAGAGGTGGGACAAGGGAAAGAAGAGGGCACAGAGTGAGCACAGGCATGGAGGCCTGACCAAGGAAGGCCTGTGGGAAGCTGGAAATCTTGAGAGCAGCGATAAGGAGACTACTACTCCCTCCATCCCATTCATTTGACAATTAACAATATATTACCTCACTACATTTATTATTATCTCTTCGTGTATTTTAGTCCATTCAGGTTGCTAGCACAAAAATACCGTAGGCTAGGTGTCTTATATTCAGCAGAGATTCTTTCCCATAGTCCTGAAGGCTGGGAAGTCCATGATCAAGGTGCTGGACAGACAGCAGTCTTTCACTGGGTCATCCCATAGCAAATGGGGCGAGGGAGTTTTCTGGGATCTCATTTATACCAGCCGCTAATCCTACTCATGAAGCTCATGACCTAATCACCTCCCAAAGGACCCACCACCTAATACATCACACTGGGGATTAGGTTTTAACATGTGAATTTGGAGGGAGGGTGGACGAAAACATTCGGTCTATAGTATTGTGTTTTTAAATTAGATTGTAAGTTCTTTTGTATTACCATAATTATACTTATGGGAAAAGCAAAAACAAAAAAACGTATTCCAAAATGCTGATACTTTGCCAGGACTGCCAAAACAAGATACTACAGACTAGTAGCTTAAACAGCAAACATTTTTTTTCTTACAGTTCAGGAGGCTAGAAGTCCAAGATCAAGGTGCTGGGAGGGTTGGTTTCTGATAAGGTTTCTCTCTTTGATTTGCAGGTGGCCACCTTCCCACCGTGTCCTCACATGACCTTTCCTTTGTGCACCCACATCCCGGTGTCTCTTCCTCTTCTGATAAGGATGCTAATCATATTCGGTTTGGGCCCAGCCATATGACATCATTATCCTTAATTACCTCTTTAAAGGTTCTGTCTCCAATAAAATCATATTCTGAGGTGTACTGGAAGTTACAACTTCAACATATGAAGTTGGGGTGGGGGACACAATTCTATCCTTAACACACGGTAAAATCTCTAACAGTACAAAATAATACACACCGAAAACCATCTCCCATCCATCCACCTTCAGTCCCATGTCCTCAAACACACATTATCATCCACATTTTATACGCCTCTGGTGCAAGTTCTTTGAATGTTGGGACCATTTGGTGTAATCTTTAGAAAAAGGAGAGGTGGGCCACTTGCTCAGGCCTGCAGAGGGGGTGAGCCCCAGACCTTAGGGGCCAGCACAGCCCTGACCTCTGCCCTCCTCAGAACCTGGGGGAGGGTAAGAGCAGCGCCTGCTGTTTGCTGAGGACACACCTGCTATGTGTGGCTCTAGACAGAGAAGTAAAATGGGAAGGAACCATCATCAGATCGAATTTTTCATACGGGAAAGGAAAAGAAAGGCCAGAGAAGCAAAAAGACAAACAAAAATCAAATTCTGTAGCCTGGAGATTTCCCAAAGTATTCTTAACCTAGTGGACCAAATAATATGATGGCTACTATATTTACATGTTGAAAATCCCTTTAATTCGTATAGATGCATAAACTTTTTTTAGTTTTTTAAGTAACAGCCTTACAAGATATAATTCACACATCATAAAATTTACCTATTTAAAGGACAAAATCCAGTGGTTTTTAGTGTAGTCACAAGGTTGTACAACCATCCCTACTATCTCATGCCAGAACATTTTCATCAAATATTCTGAAAGAAACCCTATACCCATTATAGTCATCCCCATTCCCCATTTCTCCCAGCCCCTGGCAAACACCAATTTGGGGGGTGCCAGGAGGGGCAAAGAGAGAGGGAGAGAAAGAATCTTAAGCAGGCCCCACACCCACCACCGAGCCCAAGGTGGGGCTCCATCTCATGACCCTGAGATCATAACCTGAGCCGAAATCAAGAGTGGGACGCTTAACCGACTGAGCCACCCAGGTGCGCCACATCAATCTACAGAGTTGCCTGTTCTGGGCATTTTATATACATGAAATGACCCAATATAATGCCTTTTGTGACTGGCTTCTTTCAATTAGCATAGTGTTTTTAAGACTCACCCACATGGCAGCATTCAGTACTTCGTTTTTATGAGGACTGTTATCTGTTATATGTACATACTACAGTTTGTTCGTCCGTTCACCAGTTGATGGACATTCGGGTTGTTCCCATCTTTTAGCCCTTATGGCTAATGCTGCCGTGGACATCCGTATACAAATTTTCTCATGGGCACAGATTTTTAGTCCTCTTGGGTACCTACCTAGAAGTACAATTGCTGTGTCATATGGCAACTCTGTTTACCTTTTCGGGGAACTGCCAAACTGTCTTCCATAGTGGCTGCATTGCTTTGTATCTCTTCAAGGAATGCACGAGGGTTCCAACTTCTCCACACCTTACTTACACCTTACTTCTCCACACCTTACTAACACTTGTCTCTGTCTTATGTCTCTGATTATGTCCAACGTGGATGGCAGTGATATCGAAGTGTGATAGTTATTGAGAAGCGGTCTCTCGTTATGGTTTTGATTTACATTTTCCTAATGGCTTATTATGTTGAGCATCTTTTCAAGTGGTTCCTGGTTGTTTGTATATTTTTTTAGAAAACCAGGCAGATCTTCTGCCCATTTTTAAATTGGGCTGTCTTCCAATTTTTGACTTGTAATAGTTCTTTCTATATTCAACCTAAAAGTCCGTATTGGTCCGTTTGGGCTGTCAAAACAAAATACCACAAAATGGGGGACTTAAACAATAGAAATTTATTTTCTCATGGTTCTAGAGGCTGAAAGTCCAAGATCAAGGGGCCAGCAAGGTTGGTTTCTGGTGAGACCTTTCTCCTTGCCTTGCAGACAGTGTTCTCTTATGGATATTTTTCCTCCGTGTGCCCACATCCCTGGTGTCTCTTCCTCTTCTTATAAGGACATTGATTATACCGGGTTAGAGCCCACACTTATGATCTCATATAACCTTAATGACCTCTTTAAAGCCCCTTTCCACTACAGTCACATGGGGGTTAGGGCTTCGAATTTGAATATGGGGAGAACACAGTGTGATCCACAAGAAAGTCCCTTACCTGATGTATGATTTATAAAAGTTGTCACCTATTGCGAGTGTCTTTTCACTTTTCTGATGATATCTTTTGAAGCAAAAAGTTTTTCATTTTTATGATGTTCAGTTTATCTGGTTTTTTTTTTTGTTGTTGTTGTTGTTGCTTATATTGTTGGTGTCATATATAAGAAACCATTGCCTAATTGAAGGTCACAAAGATTTATAACTATCTGTGCTTCTAAGACCTTTATAATTTTAACTTTTAGAGCTATGTTTTTGATCCATTTTGAGTTCATTTTTGTATATGGTGTGAGATAAGGGTCCAGCTTCATTCTTTGGCATGTTAAGTATCCAGTTGTCCCAGAACCATTGGTTGATAAGACTATTCTCTCTCTATTGAACTGTCTTGGCACACTAGTTGAAAATCAAATGACCGTAAAGGTAAGAATTTATTTCTGGACTTTGAATTCTATTTCATTGATTTATGTGTTTATGCCTATACCGGTGTTGCACAGTGCTGGTTTTTGTAGCTACGTAGTAAGTCTTGAAATCAGAAAGTGTGAGTTCTCCAGTTTTGCTCTTCTCTTCTTCAAGATTGTTTTTGCTACTTTGAGTCTCTTGCATTTCCATAGGAATTTGAGATCAGCTTGTCAATTTCTGCAAAAAAAAAAAAAAAAGCCATCTGGGCTTCTGATAGGAATTGCATTGAATCAATAGATCATTTTGAGTACTATTACCATCTTAACCATATTATATCTTCCAGTGCATGAACATAAGATGTCGTTCCACTTCAGTCCTCTTTAATTTCTTTCAACAATATTTGTAGTTTTCATTAAACAAATCATGCACTTCTTTTGTTAAACTTACTCCTAAGTATTTTATTGCTTTAGATGCCATTCTAAATGGAATTTGCATGAGCATTTTGAAATGGAGTTATATTGCTGACTGTTTATGGGAAATAGAGTTACAGTTTTAAAAGGAAAAAAATGGTTTCCTATAGCAGAAATCTTTAAAACTCCCTACAAAGTCTCCCCATTAGCTCTTCCTCACCATGCCCTTATTTTCCTTTCCTTTCTGCCCACTCCTTTGCCTGAATGCACTCACTTAACACATGTGTGGACAAGCTCTAACCAGCCTCCCTAAGGTGAACAAAAGAAAAGGGAAGTGGATTAAAGAAGCAAGGAGACCAACTGTTTCTGTTTGCTCAACAGCTGCCAAGGGAGGCTTTTTTCCCCCTAGCATTGTACACACAAGCTGTACTATCTATGACGTTATATCCCAAGCTCCTTCCTTGAAAAAAAAATTACGGGACAAAATTGCCTGCACAGAGAAACATGCTTATAGAAGCCAAGGGCCTTCTGGGATTTGCCTGGCTGGATTGTCCCGGGTTCTATGAATTATGGCTGAGGCTATCTTCAGGCATAGGAGACGAGGCTGCCATCCATGGACCCCATTTTCATGGACATATGGAACTCCCTGCTCTGTAATTTATAGCCTTTCTCTGAGAGTACAGACCCCAACTTCTGGAATTAGTGGTCGATTCCTTTGGCTTGAGACATTAAGGTTAAAAATCAGACCTCTCCGGGCTGGGTTATTTAGTAAACCTTTAGAAGTATTTTATGGCTGGGTGTATTTACCTCTCAAATCAGGTCTCTAGAGCATTATCTGAAGAGAAAAGGGCAGGAGGTATCTTACCACGAACAGTCCAAGCTGTCATTCTTCTATGTTCACCAAAATTCCAACACTCAGAATTTATCTCTAACCACTAATACAAGTTAAGGAAAAGGCCAGGCAAGCTTGTGGGTAAGGGAAAAATAGAACCCCCCTTTAAAAAATCCTATAGGCTCAAATTGTCAAGATTTTTTTCCCCCAATGTTACCTCAAATGAGATTTATGTGGGGTTTTGTCCACCAGAGTAGTCCAGGATGTTCCTGAGAAGCTCTCTTTTAGTGGTCATATTTGTAGTTTTTATTACCAGAAGGCTGGGCTTTTCTTCTTTGAAAATCATAAATATAGTAGTTTCGTATTGCCAATGGACAAGCTATTTCTTTTTTTTTAATTAGCATGTAATGTATTATTTGTTTCAGGGGTACAGGTCTGTGAATCATCAGTCTTATACAATTCACAGCACTCACCACAGCACATACCCTCCCCAGTGTCCATCACCCAGGCACCCCATCCCTCCCACCCCCTCCTCTCCAGCAACCCTCAGTTTGTTTCCTGAGACCAAGAGTCTCTTAAGATTTGTCTCCCTCTCTGATTTTGTCTTGTTTCATTTTTCCCCCCTTTCCCCTATGATCCTCTGTTTTGTTTCTCAAATTCCTCAAATCAGTGAGATCATATGATAGTTGTCCCTCTCTGATTGACTTATTTCGCTGAGCATAATACCCTCTAGTTCCATCCACGTCATTGCAAGTGGCAAGATTTCATTTTTTGATATCTGCATAGTGTTCCATTGTATATATATACAACATCTTCTTTATCCATTCATCTGTTGATGGACATCTAGGTTCTTTCCATAGTTTGGCTATTGTGGACATTGGTGCTATAAACATTCAGGTGCACGTGCCCCTTCGGATCGCTACATTTGTATCTTTAGGGTAAATATCCAGTAGTGTGATTTCTGGGTCATAGGGTAACTCTATTTTCAACTTTTTGAGGACCCTCCATACTGTTTTCCAGAGTGGCTGCACCAGCTTGCATTCCCACCAACAGTGTAGGAGGGTTCTCCTTTCTCCTGGGAAGGCTATTTCTTGAGTGTGCTTTCTTTAACTGGACACCTAGCTTAACTGATCCCAATACCCTCAGAGAAGAAGAGCATGATTTTAAAAAACAGAGCCATGGGAGGGTAACGCTTGATCCAAAGAAAGGAACTTCAAACTTGGCCCTAGAACTTCCAATTCATGCTCTCTCATCCCTGGGAGATGAGGAGGAGGCAGTCTGTAGAGTGAAAAGCCAGCTATCTAGGGAGGCTTGGGGAATTCTGAAGGGTCCCAGACATGCGAGAGGTAAGCTGAACTCAAGGACCCAGTTTTCTTTTCAGATGTCCCCATTCTGACTAAAGCCATCATTATCTCCCAGGGCAGAGACTGCTGGCTGTCCACCAAAACCCAGTCCTCCCTTCTCCCTGGACTCAAGGCTGAGCATATTTCTCAGGCTCCCTTGCAGCCTGTAGTGGCCACAAGACCAAGTGCCCCTGGAGAAGTAAGCAGAAGTCATGGACGCCAATTCCGGAACTGGCCAGTAAAGCCATTCCGTTTACCCCTTCCTTCTAGCTGAATGGTCCTGACCTGGGCCTCCTTGAATCCAGGGCTGGGAAATGGCAAGGTGACCATCAGCCTAGGCCCCTGAGTGACTGCATGCAGCAGACCTCCTGCTGATCCCTGTGTGGTTTGCGAGTAAGAAAGAAATAGGTTTCTGCTTTGAGCCATTGCAAGTTAGGGCCTCTTGGTCACAGCGGTTAAGACTTTTAGCCAAGTCAACAACATGCTACTCATGACTAACTTTCGTTGCTTACCCTCCTTAGTATCTCTTAACCTCCTCCCCTCGCTACCTCCATTGGCACTCCGACCTGAGGCCCTCGTCACCTCTCGTCTGGACTATCGCAACAGCCCCTCCCTGGAAGACAAAGGCCACACTGAAATGCAGAGCCCTGAACACGGGCCCCCTCCAGTTCACCACCTTCACACCGCTGTTTCCCCAGCCAGAAATGACCACCCTCTCCCCATCCCTTCCTCTCCTCTACATCTGGCAAACTCGTCCTCACCCCCAGCTTCACGGGCTGCCTTCCCTGAGAGCCTGTGACTCTGTCATGTGGCCGTTGCCGTTCTGTCAGCTCCTAGAGGCAGATCTGGGTTCTCGTCACTTCTCTCCCCAGTGCCTATCCTGGTGGCTACCCATTGCAGGTGTTTAATAAATGAATCAGTGGGTGAGTGACAGTTTCTGGATACCTGGCGTCCCTCTCTCCTCCATTTGATGCTACCATCTGAAAAATCAGGGCTGTCTCATCAATGGCTATTCTTTGGGCTTTGGCCCCTGTTCTGGTTGTCCCTCTAATGTGGAAGTTTCTTCTGCCACTTCAGGAGGCACAAACATTCAAGACACAAGCAATAAACAGATTTGGAGAGCTTCCCCGTGCACAGCTGTTAAGCTGTTGACATTCCCCCATTCAGCGTCATCCTCACTCCCCCTCTGGTCTCAGTTCCTTGGCTCCTCATTCACTCGGAGAAATAGGATTGGAATAAAAGGCAGTCTGACTTCACGGAAGGTCTGAAAAATGGGGTTTTCCTTTCAGGGATGGTTTCTTGTCAGGCATGGTTGTCTCCCAGTGCAGGAAGCTCTTGACCTTCAGGATTGCCTCCCACGTCCTAGCCCTCAGCTGAGCACCCAGCAGGCCAGGGGCTTGTGGAATAGGTAGTTCCTCATCTCTGCCTCCAGCTCCGTCAGAAAGTGGTGAGCACAGTGAAATTGAAGCCTCCTGTCCCCCGTGGAGTCCTTGCCATGGCACACACGGCGCTTTCACTCTACGAGGGAGGAGGCCATGATGACAGGCTACTCTGGCCTTGAGGAAGGACAAGGATGACCTTATTCTGATAATGGCCGCCATGTTGAGCTGGGAAACTCCTGACCCTTGAAGGCTCTCCTCTTGGGGGAGCATGATTAGCAATGCCTCCTCTGAGAGAAGAGATGTCTGTGGTCTGAACTGCTCAGGAAACAATGAAGAGAACCAAGAGGGAGAACGTTTCCTATGACTGACCCACACCTGAGAACACGCCCTCTCCGAGTCATCAAGAGGCCCCTCCTTTGAGCTCATGGGCATTTTTTTTCTATTCCGTAATAGCAAGAAGTTGTTATGACACAAAACTGCACATAATTCATTTTCCCAAGATCCAGAGTTATGCTGATCACTTGCGATGTGTGACAAATACCCAGAAAGAAGTAGCTCAACAAACAAAATTCACTGAATATAAGCTCTATGTTTATAGAAAAGAAAATACGCAGGGCACCTGGGTGGCTCAGTGGGTTAAAGCCTCTGCCTTCGGCTCAGGTCATGATCTCAGGGTCCTGGGATCTAGCCCCGCATTGGGCTCTCTGCTCAGCGAGCCTGCTTCCCCCTCTCTCTTTGCTTGCCTCTGCCTACTTGTGATCTCTCTCTCTCTCTCTCTCTCTCTCTCTGTCAAATAAATAAATAAATAAAATCTTTAAAAAAAAGAAAAGAAAAAAGAAAATACGTAAAATTTAAGTACTCGCTTTCTAAAGCATTAGTGTTAGATCATTTCCAGGGATTATTCAGAAGGTAGAAATGACCTATAGTTTTCCCAAATGAGTCAACTTATGTCTGCCTAGTGGGTGGTAAGGGCAAAGCTCAGGGATGGGAATCAGGAAACACAGGCTCCAGCTCAGCTCATCTCTGCCACTCGTTCTGATTATAAGGGGTGTATAGCCTCTCTGTCAGGTCATTTGCTTCTCTGTTTATCCAGGACCCCGTGCGTTCTGCAGTCTGTGTTCTACCCTTAAGGAGAAGCAGGACTCGGTCCAGTTGGGGACTACATACAGCAGGATGCCCTGACACTTGGTGATGTTATACAATGTCTTAACGTAACTGGCCAAGCCCACACAGTGAGACAGTTAAAAGTCTTTGGGGGAAAAAATAATGCTAAGCCTTGCTCTTTGTGCTCTCTCTGATTTATTGTGAAAGCTTTCCTTGACCTCCTTTCTCTGCCTCCTGACCTTCAAGTATTTCAGTGGTTCCCTGGGCCCTCCTTTCCTCCTGAATTTCTCTTGAAAGTCTTAAATGTTGAATTTCATGGTCATTCTAAGGTTATATGCAGGATTACCTTCCTGCCTTCCTTTGGCTGGTGCTTAATTCTTTTTTTTTCAAAAGAAAACTAGCCTTCCCTTCTTCCCTCACTGCACACAACACACAGACAAAAAGACATTTGCAGAATCATCAACATTTAATGATTCTGCTGAAATTGGTCTCCTCGGATGCAGCTAATGGAGAATGTGTCTGCTTTGAGATTCCCGACCGTCCCCAAGGCGGCTCCAGTTCTTACCTGGCCCCTTTATCAAATCTGGCCATCAGATACCATCAGACTGATTTCACTTGGGGCCCTTGGGCAGAGGAAGCAATCAGAACGAGTTGGCTGAGGGTTTAAGGTGAGCTGAGAGGGGCGGCCTCGCTGGGCCCAGAACCTGCAGGGGTTTCAAGGCCCCTCCAAAATGTTTCAGTCCTGGAAAGAAATGTCATGGGCTCCAAAATACAAAGAGAAAACAGCAAAAGCAAAGTAATATTTATTTCTAACACCGAACTGTAAAGTCTTTAACGTTTTTTATAGCAACGTGAATTTATTATGGAATATCAGCTCCCCAAATGTGTCTAATGGGGTGTGGCAGGAGGAGCGGGGGCCCAGGCAGTGGGGGGACACCCAGGCCCCAGGAGGTATCCAAGGCCGCTTGCAGGTGAAGAACCCAGGATGCACACACTTGACTGAGGTCCTTCTCTGCGATGTGACCCTGCCCTTGCCCAAATCTTGAGTACTCCTGCAAGTGCGCACACAGGCACCCCTGGTCTCTGTCCTGGGCCCAGCTTTGGGTTCCATGACACGCCCTGGGTCCTTAGCATAAATTCTCCTTTTTTGCTTCATCTAGGTTGAATTGGTCTTGTTACTTGTAAATAAAAGTCTTAGGGCAAGAACCTGGGGCCACTTGGCCGCCCCTCTCCTCCTTTCCACAACAGGCCAATCTACACATCTTCCTCAACTTACAATGGGGCTAGGTCCAGATAAGCCTATCCTAAATTGAAAATATACTATGTTGAAATGTATTTAATGCACCTGACCTACCGAACATCACAAGGTATTGGCTGTTTACTCTGGTGATCATGTGGCCATGGGGGGAGCTGCTCTGGCCACCGCTGGCCAGCATCACTAGAATATTGTACTGCACAAGGCTGGTCTGGAAGAGATCAAAATTACAAATTTGAAGTATGCCTATCTTTTTCATTCCATCATGAAGCCAAAAAAAATCCTAAATTGAACCATCATAAATTTAGGGACCATGTATAATTAGTTGGTTAAAGAAAGAAAGAAATATTAAGGCTTACAAACCAGCCTCCATAAAGGCTGGTTTGGGATATCTACTTAAATAGTGCTTTTGCTGGAATTATCCACATAAGTAATTTGGTGTTATTGTACAATAATAACTTTGTATTTATTATGCTTGTTGTTTAGGGTCTGTCTCTTTTTGCTAGGTTGTAAGTTTCATGCAAGGTGGGTATCTTTGTTTTCATTATTGTTTTATCAAGCACCCAGTGCGTGCTCCATAAATATGTCTTAGAAGAATGACAAGCACAGTCCTGCTAGAAATACCCAGGCCTGGGGCACCTGGGTGGCTCAGTCGTCGAGCATCTGCCTTCGGCTCAGGTCATGATTCCAGGGTCCTGGGATTGAGCCCCGCATCGGGCTCTCTGCTCAGCAGAGAGCCTGCTTCTCTCTCTCCCTCTTCCTGCCGCTCTGCTTGCTTGTGCTCTCTCTCTCTCTGTCAAATAAATAAAATCTTTAAAAAAAAAAAAAATACCCAGGCCTAATAGTACTCCTACTATTAGAAATACCTCCACTGGGGCACCGAGTTGGCTTAGTTGGTACAGCCGCGACTCTTGATCTTAGGGTGGTGCGTTTGAGCCCCCATGTTGGGTGTAGAGATTACTTTTTTAAAAATCTTAAAAAAAAGAAAGAACCGTCTTAAGTCAATTAAACTTTTTACATTACTTCCAAAGTAATCGATGAGCAAAAGCTAGATTTAGAAGAGGACCATTTGATCATTTGGATCGGGTCCCGTAGTTTTATAGATGAAGGGAAACAGGCACAAACAACAGAAATGACTTGCCCAAAGTCTCACCGCCCGAAAGTGACAGCACAGGCCCAGAGCATGGGTTTCCCAGCTCAGGATTGTTCTGCTACGGCACACAACCTCTTGTTCTTAGTACCTGAGGATGAGGCACTGGGCCAGGGCTGCTTTTCCCTGTGCTGCCCCGTCAACACAAACACAGCACATCAGGCACACAGGAACTAGATGAAAGGGGGTCTGGCTTTCCCGTCCCCATGCACCAACAACACAGAAGCCCCAGACCCAAGGACCGTGGCAATCAGTTTTCTTTCCACACTGATCATTAGAACAGGTGTTACTGGACTAGCCTGAAGTTGTATCCTGTACTCGAGAAGAGGGGGTACCCCAGGCAGTTTCCAGGATGAATTGCATTTCTTTTTCTGAGCCCCGATTTTCCAGATTGAACAGCTTTTTTGATTAATCAACCTCCAAAAAGGTTTTGCCCCAGCTAGCAAGACCTCGTGCTGGACAAAATCAGATCCCCTTTTGACAGGTCACAGAAGAAATTATCATGAATATTCAATTGTGCAGCATTTTTGTTACCTGAAACCCCTGGGCTGTAGCACGGACAAAGTCAAGACAAATCCAGGACAAGCTGTCTGTGTGTGTCCTGCTCTGAGGCCACCTGGCAGATCCTTGGGAAGAATCAGGAACAGAGGACATTGGTGAAAATGTCAGGACAATTCAGTGATGTGTCTCACTCACAGGCCAGAGTGAACCTATTCCCCAACGCCCTTGTGAGAAAGTTCTAGGTGCTACTGAATTGTGATTATCTCGGGGTATTTCCGTTTTATTTGTCATCCATAATTTAGAATGGCTCTAAGTAGAGCAACATATCTATGGTGGTCGAGGTATGAAAGAAGTTAGAAACGAGATGTAGCAGTAAGATGAAAACTCTGATAATCTGGCATAAAATTTATTCTACACATGCATTTTTTCCCCCTTATTATCCAAAAAAACCTGGGAAAATCTAGATACTTGGCATTCAGAGAGGTCTGGGATTGGAGAAAAACTAGCCCTAGGCCCTAGAATGTAGATGGCTCCTCTAGAAATGTAGAATTGGCTTTAAAAAACAAAAACTCCCTTGATTTGTCACCACAAGGGTGTAAATTTTTTTTTTCCTCTCCCAAAGAAGTCTGCTCCACAGTCTTTGTTATCTGAGCTGGCTGGTCAAGACAGATTCTAGCTGTGGGTCCCCCCGGCTGGCGAATAATTTGGCATCCCTTCAAACTGACATTCTTCAAATATTTTTTCAACATTTTCTTAGTGGGGGCAGAAAGAACAGATTGTCTACTAATAAAAACTGTGTATCTCTTTCTTTATGTTCATCATAAAGGATTTATTATATGCTTGTAAAAGACAAAAAGGCACCAGAAAACTAAGGAGATGATTTTATTTAGGCTACGGTAACAGAAAGAACATTCGTTGGTAAGGAAGGCCTCCATGTATAGGAAAGAGGCCTGGGTTTTATGGAGGCGGGGAGATCAGGGAATCACCCATCAGGCCTAGGCATCAAGAGAAAGAGTGGAGGGGCGCCTGGGTGGCTCAGTTGTTTAGGTGACTGCCTTCGGCTCAGGTCATGGTCCCAGAGTTCCAGGATCGAGTCCCGCATCGGGCTTCCAGCTCCACGGGGAGTCTGCTTCTCCCTCTGACCTTCTCCCCTCTCATGCTCTCTCTCAAATAAATAAAATCTTTAAAAAAAGAGAGAGAGAGAGAGAAAGAGTGGAGAGCAGTTCTTATCTAAGTGAAATGTAGAAAGGTAGTTCCTTGTGATAAAGGTGTAGGGGCCAAGGGCAGGCCACCCCAAGATGGGCCACTTTGGCATGAAAACTATTTTGAGTTAAAAAATGATCGAAACCCAGCAAATTCAGGAAAAAGTCTTTACCTCTTCCTTCATTGCTTAAAGAGAATTGAGATAGAGGATCTGCTCCAGGAAGGGAGCTATCACCATAGATAACTCCATCATACTATGAACTAGGCGTGGTAGACAGGGAGGAGGACCCTAGCAAGGCCACTTTGATCAAAGTCTTCTGGGGGTGCCTGGGTGGCTTGGTCGGTTAAGTGTCTGACTCTTGATCTCAGGGTCTTGTGTTCAAGCCCCATGTTGGGCTCCACATCAGGTGTGGAGGCTGCTTAAATTACAAAAAAATAGTTTTCTGTGTCCTGATTTCTCTGAGTGGCCCAATAGACATGTGTTTATCAAACATTTACTCTGTTTCATCTTACTGTGAATTACACTCCTTCCCTTTGAAGTCCCAGACCCCTACCCACTTCTTTTTAGTTCAGGATGACATCTAGACCTCATTTTGCCGGACTGTCTTTGGAATTTCCATGTCCATGTGGATTTCCTGCATGTACGAAATTCAATTAAATCTTCTGTTTATCTGTCTCATGTCATTTTGATTCTTAGTCCTGCTAAAAGGACCTTGAAGGGGCCAGGAGTTCTTATTCCCCGGCAAACGTTAGCTGTTTCCCAGAACACAAAAAGGTGGGGGACTGTCTTAGCCAGAGCTGTTTTCCTGGAGGAGAGGGCTCAGGTCAAGTTCTGCACTGGCAGCATTGGAATTTTTAAAGAATTGTCTTTCATGTCACCATTTTTCTGTTATTCATTACAGCAGAGTGTAAATCATTCACACTCACACAGTTCTGCTCTGATTATGTTTATGTGCTCTGTCTTCCGGCTTGTGTGTGGCAAACACTTGCCTACTTTTCCATAGCTCTTATTCTCCAGTTGTTTTTGTTGCTGTTATATTTTCTGAATCTGGCAATTTCATGGCAAAAATATTAAAGAGTTTAGGGGCGCCTGGGTGGCTCAGTGGGTTAAAGCCTCTGCCTTCGGCTCAGGTCATGATCTCTGGGTCCTGGGATCAAGCCCCGTGTCGGGCTCTCTGCTTAGCGGGGAGCCTGCTTCCCTCGCTCTCTCTCTGCCTGCCTCTCTGCCTACTTGTGATCTCTCTCTCTGTGTCAAATAAATAAATAAAATCTTAAAAAAATAAAATAAAAAAATAAAAAAATAATTTAAAAAAATTAAAGAGTTTATAATTTAGGTAATAAAATAAATAAAAATAAATAAAATAAAATAAATCACTCATCTCCAGCTATCAGCACTAATCCAGGCATTATTTTGTCTGGCATTATCTTGTCAGACGGTTACTCTGGGTCTCCTGTGCACAGGACAGTTATCCCAACGCACAGTGCAAAAGTTTTCCACAGCGTTGTGTTGGCACTATTTATCACTTTTAAAAGACACTCGTACCCATTAGCAGCCATTCTCCATTCTCCTGTTAAGGAACAAAAATTTAACTCAGTAAATCTGAGGATCTAATTGGCTTTATTAAATGACTCAGGAATTGGGAGGCATCCCATCTAGCAAATAGGAAGGAGCTCTGAGGAGTTGCACAAAATGGACTGTTTGGTTTGTTTTTTTTTAAAGATTTTATTTATTTATTTGACAGAGAGAAAGAGATCACAAGTAGGCAGAAAGGCAGGCAGAGGGAGAGGGGGAAGCAGGCTCCCCACTTAGCAGACAGCCCGATGCGGGACTCAATCCCAGGACCCCGAGACCATGACCTGAGCTGAAGACAGAGCCTTAACCCACTGAGCCACCCAGATGCCCCAAAATGGACCGTTTTTATAGGAAGGAGGGTGGGGCAAGAAGTTACTAGCAAAAAAAAAAAAAAAAAAAAAAATTCAGGTGAGGTTACTTTCCCTGGGGGGAAGAACATGGGGTCTTATCATGCAGATTACCTCATCTTCCTTGGTGGGGGAAATGGGGAGGCCCACATGACAGATTACGTCATTGGTACTGGCCAGAAAATTCCTGACTGACTGGTTAAGACTACGTTTATGGGGGAGGTTGAAACTGTTATTAAATCTTGGTTTTCTGTGACAGAGGGCAAATGACTCAGTTTTCGACTTCTTTCCCCTCTATCGCTGGCTCCTAGCAACCATTAACCTATTTTCTGTCTCTATAGATTTGCCTATTCTGGACATTTCATTAAAATGGAATCATATAATATATGGCTTCTTTTTGTATGTATTTGGCTCCTTTTGCTTAGCATAGTGTTTCAAGTTTCATCCCTGTTGTAACATGTATCAGTACTTCATTTCTTGTTATTACCAAAGAGTATTCCATTGTATGAATGTACCATATTTTCTTTACCCATTCATCAGTTGATAGACATTTGGGTTATTTCCACTTTTTAGCTATTATGAATAATACTCTTATGAACATTTCCATACAAGTTTTGGCATAGACATGTTTTTATTTCTCTGGGGTATGTACCTAGGAGTAGAATTGCTGAGTCATTCTATTTTTAGCTTTTTGAGTAACTGCCAAACTGTTTTCCAAAGCAGCTGCACCACTGTTTTACATTCCCAATAGTACTGTTGGAGGGTTCCAATTTCTCCATATCCTTGCTGACACTTGTTATTGTCCATCTTTTTTAGTATAGCCATCCTAGTGGGTGTGAAGTGGAATCTCATTCTGGTTTCAATCTCCCTAATGATGAAAGATATGAACATCTTTTCCTGTGCTTGTTTACCTTTGTGTATCTTCTCTGTAGAAAGACAGTTCTCATTTCTTTTTTTTTTTCTTTTCTTTTTTTTTTTAGATTTTATTTATTTATTTGACAGAGAAAGAGAGAGATCACAAATAGGCAGAGAGGCAGGCAGAGAGAGAGAGGGGAAAGCAGGCTCCCTGATGAGCAGAGAGCCTGATGCAGGGCTTGATCCCAGGACCCTGAAATCATGACCCGAGCCGAAGGCTTTAACCCAGGTGCCCCGACAGTTCTCATTTCTTAATTAGGTCATTTGTCTTTTTATTGCTGAGCTGTAACTGTTCTTTATGTATACTGGATACTAGTCCTTTAACATATAATTTGCAAATATGTTCTCTTTTCACTTTCTTGATAGTATTCTTTGAAGCACAAAAGTTTTTAATTTTGATGAAGTTCAGTTTGTCTATTTTTTCTTTCATTGTTTATGTTTCTAATGATGATTAAGTGCCATATAGACATTCCTGCCCTGGGCAACCAGCTGATTGGCATTCTCTTGATCTGCTCCAAGACAGAGTCTTGAAAACTTTGGAAAATATTTTATAAAATATGTATTGCTGTAATTACAGTCTTTGTCTTTCTCCTCAAAGATGGTAATGATGGCAGTGTCCAAACCCCTGAGCACTGTCTCAGAAACCTTCAAAGACACATCATGGGGCAAAGTGGTACCACCTCTTCCCGTTTGAAGTTTTAAAAGACTATTATCATTTTCAATCCTGTAATGCAGTATTTCCCCCAAGTGGATTTTTTAAAAAAGATTTATTTACTGGGGTACCTGGGTGGCTCAGTGGGTTAAAGCCTCTGCCTTCGGCTCGGGTCATGATGTCAGGGTCCTGGGATCGAGCCCCGCATCTGGGGCTCTCTGCTCAGCAGGGAGCCTGCTTCTCCCTCTCTCTCTGCCTGACTCTCTGCCTACTTGTGATCTCTCTCTCTGTCAAATAAATGAATAAAATCTTAAAAAAAAAAATTTACTTATTTTAGAGAGAGAGAGAAAGAGAGAGTGTCAGAAGGGGAAGAGGGAGAGGGAGAGAGAAACTTCTGTGCTGAGCACAGAGCCTGACACAGGGCTCCATCTCAAGACCCTGAGATCATGACCTGAGCTGAAACCCAGAGCCAGATACTCAACTGACTGCACCACCCATAGGCCCCTCCCCCAAGTGAAATTTTTAGAATGTTCTTCCCCTGAGACTCCTGCAAAAAAAAAAAAGACTTGGTCAAATAAGGGTGTGTCAAAGCTCTGTAGAAGATTCACAACCCATGTTAGAATAATAAAGTCACTGAGAAGTTCTGCAATAAACAAGTCTAACCCAAAGACTTTCAAATTATTTGAGCAATAAACGATTACAAACAAGGAACTTAATAAGTTTTTGAACTAGCACAGATTTGGACAGTCAGGAAAGGATTGGCTATCTCAGGGAAATAGCAACCTAACGCAATGAAAGATGGTAACGTTCATGTCAGGGTGCAACCCCAGGGCCCTTCTCTCTCCAATAGCCATACCATCTGAAACACATGACCTCCAAAATAGCCAGGAAAGGGAGAGAATGGAGGAGCTTGGTTGGTAGTTTTCTGTGGGCTGGATCTAGATGTTTCCCACACTGCCTTGGCCACAATAGTCTCATCTCTCAAGATATATGTGATCTCTCTGTATGCTTAGGAGGAGAAGGTTCGATGACATATAGTATGGTACTGTACGTACCATGCACTTTGGGAAACACAGCTCAGCTAGCACATATGGCTTCAGAATAGGCATCCATGCTGATTGACTGATTGACAGCATATGAAGAACCCCCTGAGAGCAAGCACTATGGCCTCTGCTCCTGGACCACCTCCCGATGGTGAGGCTCCATTTGGCCTTAGAGCCCAGCCCTCAATGTGAAGCCAGAGCAGGTATGCCGACGCTGCACTAACATCGCCATTGATCATGTGTATTTTTACAAAATCAATCAATCAATCAATATTTTAAAAACCAGGGGAACATTTGGAAAATCACATGCCAAAAACTTTTTACATTTTTATTTCATCAGAGACAAAATTTGACAGGAACGATTGAGTTGATGAATTTAAATTGCTCAACTGAAAGTCAGGTCAGTGGGATACTAATGGGAGAATATGGATCTGTATATGAACAGACCCGGCAGGGTCCTAAAAAAACAGCCAATGCACTAATGCGGCCAACCCATAGCCATTATTATTTAGTGTCTGGTCATATAACAAAAATAGAGGAGAGGCAAAAAAAAAAAAAGGTAATGCTAGTGGTAAATACTTGATGTTTTCCCAGAAATAAAACGAGGTCTTAGTGTGGTCGGTGCATCAGGAGACGTTGTGAGCCCTGTAGTCTAAGGACATAAATAGCCTGAAAAGACGCGTTAATATTTTACACACAAAAATCAATACCTCCTCACTGAACGCATATGATGTTATTATGCTTCATTAAAGTGTATTTAAGGCCTTTTCAACATCAAGTGGTGTTGCGGAAGAGAATAAGAGCCAAAGAGCCTGTTGCGGTGAGAAAGAACGCGAGGAATAGATTAATAAGGGTTAGAAAAGGTGCTGCGTGTGCCTGGGATGTGAGATTCTGGGGAGGGTCTCCCAGCTGGAGAGCAGGCCTGGCACACCCCCTCCCAAGTGGCTCAGCCTGCCCGGTGCCCTGAGCTACTGCCAAAACCAGCGTAGGGCCCACCCGACAAAGGCGGTGGTGGAGGGGGTGCGGGGCCCATGGCAGGGCTGCCCGTCAGCACCCAGATGGGAGGCACAGGGGGATAACAGGAGCCAAACCCTGGCACTGCCTCTGTGTGACCCCCTCCCGGTCACTCCCCGCCCCCAGCAGGACCTGCTTCCTTCTCAGTGACCAGGATCACAGCCAGGCCTGGAGGGAGCGCCGTCAGGGCCCGATGCATGATGGGCCCTTCAAGATGGCCGCCACCTTGTTGCTGTGCCTCTGCCCGCATTTCTTTTTCTCTCTCAGCACCCCCATCCCTCTCTGCCATTCTTGGCGCCCTGCACTCCAGCCTGAAGTCAGAGGCCGCGCTGTTTCTCTCCTGGCTCCCCCTCTGAGCAACTGGAGCAGTCTCTTCGAGAGCTTTCCACAGTTCAGCCTCCTCAGCGGAAGGGGAGCAAGATTTCATTTTGCATCTGCTTGAGCGGTTGTGAGGATTAAACATGGGTGACGGTGACGCATATCAAGTCGGAACACACTGCCGGGCGCGAGCACTCAGGAAATACAGGTGGTCGGTACTTCATCAGGTATGTAACTGGTGGTTCCGAAGCTAACAGAAGAGGGAGTTTCAGAGGGGTGGTGATGGACACCGAATGTGTTCGATGTGGTGACAAAGGAGAGAAAAAGGAGCCTTGAGAACAATCTTGTACCAGGCAGTCAGTGAGGGTGGGGTACTATCTCTGAGCTGAGGGCAGCTGCAGGGTGAGAAGATGGGCCTTCCAGACGCTTCTGTCTTCTCTTACACATATTTCCCAGAGAGCCTCTCGTTCATTGCAGATGGTTAAGCGCCTTGCCTGAAGCTAAACCATCTCTTTCACATGTCTGCTCAGTGCCTTGGCCCTTCCCTGTCACTGCACAGGTAAACCAGGAGCATGGGTTTGGGAGTGACAAGTAATATTGTCACTGAAATCTGACTTGGTTCCCCAGGCTGTTTTGCTGGCTCCCCATACCCCAAGGCCAAGGTTATGCAGCCGTACCTTTTAAAAAAACCCAAACTCACTGAAAGCATCCCCCAAATAATGTGGATAAAGTTTCAGGGAGAGGAGAAGGAAATGATCCACTGACATCACATCAGAAAACATTTTTAAAAATTTGCCATAGCATCTTTCACCTGCCTTCCTAAGATGCTCACATATCTCTTCTTGTCTAACCCCGCCTCTGGTGCCTCTCCCACGCTTCTCTTCAGCCTTCCTCTCCCCTCTGCATACTCCTTGCCCACGCACACCCCCATGCCCCGCCTCCCCTCTCTGCATTTCTGCTCCTTTGCCTCCCCATTCACAGCCCTGCTCCAAAAAAACAAAGCTCCCACCTCAGGTTACACTTAGAGGAAGGCAGAAAAGGACTTAATTAAGAGGCAATATTTTCCTAGTCACAAGGTAAATATAAATTCATCTTTAATAGGTTTTATATTATACACATTTCCTAAGATTTATTTTTCTCTGTTCTAGTAGCAAAGTAGCAAGAAATGAAGATTTCCTGTCTGGTTAGGGAAATGTAATTTACTGACCACTTCTCTCTCATAAGTTCTCAGCGTGGAGAAGACACTCTAGGAACATCTAAAGTGAAATTTAGTTTTTACTTTGCTTTGAGGCTCACTAGCCTAGTAAGAAAATACAGAGTTGAATTTTGTGTAATATACATTTTCCTAAAGACCCCATTTATTTAAAAATGCATGTAATTCAAAACTAATAGTGGTGAGTATTTTTGTTTAGCAACTAACGTATGTTGTGACACAGTTCTTCCTGGATCTTGTACAGCAAGGCACAGACTGCCTTTGTTTCGAATTGTCTTTTTTTAATTTTTTTTTCTTTTTTAAAGATTCCATCCATTTATTTGACAGAGTACAAGCAGGGGGAGCGGGGAGCCTGCTGAGCAGGGAGCCCGATGCAGGGCTCGATCCCAGGACCGTGGGATCATGACCTGAGCCAAAGGCAGACACTTAACCCACTGAGCCACCCAGGCGCCCCTGGTTTGGATCGTCTTTCCAAGGATCTGAGTATAACAAACAGCCTGGTCAAAGGGTAGGTGTGACTAGAGGTGGCCTTCTCTGTAGCGAAGGTCAGACATGCTTGCTGTCCATTATAAAAGATGTAGTTTCCACACGCTCTGGCTCCTTCTGCAGTGTAACCCACCGTGGCGCCCACGTCACCCGGCCATCTCTGTGTTGCCTGGGAGCAGGGGCTCTGCGAACCGGCACAAATGCAGCTGGGCTGGCTGAAGCTATTGCTGTGAGTTTTGGGGAAGGTCATCAAAAAGACATGACCACCAGTTGACCTGTGAGCTGGATCCCAGCACTTGGAGGCTCCTTACCCCCTCCCCTGTCCTTGGAATGTAGGTTCTGCTTGCCTTTCCTGCTCCCGGGACATAGCCCTGAGAGAGTGACGCACTGCTGAGAACACCTCCACGGTATACGTGACGGAACCCAGTTAAAGTCTCTATAAACTTTGAAAATTTGGCAGGCTGGTGTGGGGATCCATCCATCTTGCTATACCACCCAAGATGAGCCTCATATGTAGGTTCTTTTTTTTACTAAAACTGTCACCTACCGGGGCACCTGGGTGGCTCAGTCAGTTAAGCGTCTGCCTTCAGCTCAGGTCATGGTCTCAGGGTCCTGGGATCGAGCCCCGCATCAGGCTCCCTGTTCAGGGGGGAGTCTGCTCTCCCTCTCCTTCTGCCCCTCCCCCTCCGCTCCTTCTCTGTCTCTCACTTTCTCTCTCTCAAATAATAAATAAAATCTTAAACAAAAACAAAAAACAAAACAAAAAAAAAACCCTGTCACCTACCAACCTGGAGTGGCCTGCTTCTTTCTTCAGTCTCTCCCTGTCCTCCCCATATGGGGACTGGTTTCAGATGACACCTAGGAAGCTCCAAGAGGGTTGTGGTCTAACGTATGAACAGTAAACCATCCTTCGTCTCTGATCCAGGACTCTCCTTCTCTTCCCTGAGTGACGCGCTCCCAGGGAAGCTCCAGTAAGCGCAGTTGACCATTCACCAGGCTCTCCAGCTTCGAAATGGTGTGTTCACGGTCTCCTTTCTCCTGAGCCCAGGAGCACGGTCTCCGCTGGACACAAGGTCAGTGATGAGCTGAGCCAACACCACAGCTCAGTGCCTGCACTCTGGGTTGCTAGCGGGAACTTCAGTGGAAGTTAATACTTGTTCTGCTTTAGTTTACGATACTTCAAAAGCCGGTACACTGGTCTCTATTACATTTGGTACGTTTTTCTGTTAAAAGGAATTCTGTGACTTAAAATGTTCTCTACCTGAAGGCCACATCCCCTGTCATTGTTTGTGAATGAGTCAGCGTGAGGAGGTCATTTATCCTCAGTGAGATGGAAAGAAGGAGAGCAGGAGACCCAGAGCTTGTGCTCCGGAAAGTAGGGAGATGTTCTGCCTTCCTGTGGCTCCTTCTGGTGTTTTCCATTTAAAAGGATTAGAACTAGACAAATGCTGGGAAGAAGTAAGACTTAAAAGAAACTTTTTTAAAAAAATTAAAATGTTAGGGGCGCCTGGATGGCTCAGTCTTTAAGCATCTGCGTTTGGCTCAGGTCATGATCCCGGGGTCCTGGGATCAAGCCCTGCATCGGGCTCCCTGCTTCATGGGAAGCCTGCTTCTCCCTCTCCCAACCCCTCTGCTTGTGTTCCCTCTCTTGCTGTCTCTCTCTCTCTGTCAAATAAATAAATAAATAAATAAAATCTTTAAAAAAAAATTAAAATGGTAGACATGCCACCTGTGAAACTTTCCAACAATACAGAAGCTCGTCAAATGCACCTGCTAAATTCTCCCCAGCACTCCTCAGTTTGCAGGGTGTCCCATCAGGCCTTTTTCTTTGCCCATCTGGGGATGGGGAAAATGTGTATATGAGAGAGGATATTGGTGGCTCCAAAGGAAAGCCAGGGAAGCAGGTGGGAGCCTCATGCATGACCAGTTAAGAGGGGATCAGAAAACATTTCCGAAGAATCCAGAGCACATCTTAGAGAGTAGACCCTAAAAGAGATGGATTCCATACTTAAAACCATTCAGTTGTGCACTTGAAATGGGTGAATTGTATGGTATTTGAATTATATTTCAATAAAACTGTTATTAAAAAAAAAAAGATTTCAAGTCAAGTCAGGTTCGTAAAAAGAAAAGAGAGATTCTTTTAAAACCCAGACATAGGCTTACGTTTCTTTGGTGTGACCTATGGTGTCTCTAGAGAGATCCTAAGGATGTGCAAGCATATTCATAGATTTCGGCTTTTCAGAATAGGAAGGGTGGGGTAGGAAGAGGAGAAATGTACCCAGGGACCCAGGGGATTACAGTTATATTTGTATTTTTTTTATTTCTCAGCCGGGGTGACAGGCAGATAGTGCTTATTATGGGAATGTGCTGTGTGCCTAACGTGTTTTATTCTTTAAGGGAAAATGATTCAAGATAACTAAAATTCAGAAAAATAATTTCACATACTGTAGATTTATATTTCTTTCATCAGATTTTAGGTTGGTGTTTATATTGAAAGTAATTATATAATTTTTAATTACAGTTGATCTTGTGGTTTTCCTTAATTTTAAAATGAAAGGTAGTGAGGGGCTCCTGGATGGCTCAGGTCATGAGCCCAGGGTCCTGGGATCCAGCCTCATGTTGGACTCCCTGCTCAGTAAGGAGTCTGCCTCTCCCTCTCCCTCTGCTTTCTTTCCTTCCCCTGGCCCTATTCATGTGTACTCATGCGTGCTCTCTCTCTCTCTCAAATAAATTTTAAAAATCTTTTAAAAAATAAAAATAGGTCAACTAATCTTCGACAAGGCAGGAAAGAATATCCAGTGGGAAAAAGAAAGTCTCCTCAATAAATGGTGTTGGGAAAATTTGACAGCTACATGCAGAAGAATGAAACTGGACCATTTCCTTATACCAAATACAAAAATAGACTCAAAATGGATGAAAGACCTAAATGTGAGACGGGAATCCATCAAAATCCTAGAGAAGAACACAGGCAGCAACCTGTGACCTCAGCCACAGCAACTTTTTGCTAGACACATCTCCAAAGGCAACGGAAACAAAGGCAGAAATGAACTATTGGGGCTTCATCAAGATGAAAAGCTTTTGCACAGCAAAGGAAACAGTCGACAAAACCAAAAGGCAACGGACAGAATGGGAGAAGATATTTGCAAATGTCTTATCAGAGAAAGGGCTAGTATCCAAAATCTATAAAGAACTTCTCAAACTCAACACCCAAAGAACAAATAATCCAATCAAGAAATGGGCAGAAGACATGAACAGACATTTCTCCAAAGAAGATATCCAAATGGTCAACAGACACATGAAAAAATGCTCAACATCACTCAGCATCAGGGAAATGCAAATCAAAACCTCAATGAGATACCACCTCACACCAGTCAGAATGGCTAAAATTAACAAGTCAAAAAATGACAGATGTTGGCGAGGATGCGGAGAAAGGGGAACCCTCCTACACTGTTGGTGGGAATGTAAGCCGGTGCAGCCACTCTGGAAAACAGTATGGAGGTTCCTCAAAAAGTTGAAAATAGAACTACCCTATGACCCAGCAATCGCACTACTGGGTATTTACCCCAAGATACATAAGTAGTGATCCGAAGGGGCACCTGCACCCCAATGTTTACAGCTGCAATATCCACAATAGCCAAACTATGGAAACAGCCCAGATGTCCATTGACAGATGAATGGGTAAAGAAGATGTGGTATAACCGTCAAAAAGGAAATCTTGCCATTTGCAACAACATGGACAGAACTAGAGGGTATTACGCTAAGCGAAATAAGTCAATCAGAGAAAGACAATTACATATAATCTCAGTGATAAAAGGAATTTAAGAAACAAAACAGAGGATCATAGGGGAAGAGATGAAAAAATAAGACAAGATGAAATCAGGGACACAGACCATAAGAGGCTCTTAATCATAGGAAATAAACTGAGGGTTGCTGGAGGGGAGGTGGGTGGGAGGATGGGGTAACTAGGTGATGGGCATTAAGGAAGGCACGTGATGTAATGAGCACTGGGTATTATATAAGAATGGCGAATCACTGACCTCTACCTCTGAAACTAATAATACATTATATGTTAATTAATTAAATTTAAAAAAAGATTCTCTCCCTCTCCCTCTGCCCCTTCCTCCTTTCTCCCTCTCTAAAAAAGGGGTAATTAAAAAAAAGAATTGCAGGGTGCCAGGGTGGCTCAGTTGGTTAAGCAGCTGCTTTTGGTTCAAGTCATGTTCCCAAGGTCCTGGGATCGAGCCCTGCATCGGGCTCCCTGCTCAGCAGGGAGTCTGCTTCTCCCTCTCCCTCTGCCCCTCCACTCATGCTCTCACTTTCTCAAATAAATAAATTAAAAAGAAAAAAAGAATTGCCTCCGAAAAAAAAATAAAAGGTAGTGAAATATTGGTTTCATGGTTAGCTAAGGGCGGCATGGGCTTTAAGGCTTTGGTTGGTGACATCTGACCAGTTTCTAATGCCATCTAGTGGTAATGACATACACAATCTTTGAGATCAGCCTTCAGACTCAGCCTTGGAAACACTCAGGCACTTTAAAAAGAAAATACTGATAATCTTGGTCCCAACACCTAGAGATTCTAACTTAATTGGTCTTGGGTGCAGCCTTTTTAAAAAGCTACTCAGGTGATTCTAAATGTAATATTCAGATTGAGAATCACCATCCTAAAATAAATGAGATATTTTACTCCTAATATGCTATAATGACCCATCATTCATTCGTTCCTTCATTTGCTAAGCAAATATTTATTGAGCATAATTTTGTGCCAGGCACTCTCCTAGGTCCTAGGAGAGCAACTAACACACTTAAGATCCCTGTTCTCGTGGAACATATATTCTATTTGGAGAAGAAAGACACAAATCAATAAATAGCATCAATAAACATCAAGAACACTACCAGGCAATGATGAGTACAGTACAGAGATTGAAGGAGGGTGACGGCATGGAGACTGGTGGGTGGCTATGTCCCTCAGGATCGAAGAAATCTCTGGGAGAAGCCGAGGATGAGAAAAAAGGAAGGAGCCAGCTCTTTGGAGAAAAGGGCAAGTGCAAAGGCCCTGAGGTTGCAATGAGTTGGCCTTTTTACAGGACAGAACGGCCAAGGTGAACAGAGCATGGATGGAGGGAGATAAGCATCGCCGCATTAAGTCAAAGAGTTGATCTCTGTAAATAAGAGAGAGGAGTCAGGGTTTTAACTGTACCAGGAAGTCACAGGGCTGTTTGGCAAGGTCATACATGAGCTGGAAGGCTAAAACACCGAGAACCTGCTTTCACAGGTCTTAAAAGTGAGGCTTTTCATCAGATTTCTCTAAAGGGTATCCTATTTGAGATTGTTCCTGTAAGTAGTGGGTGGATATATGTTAATTGTTTATTAAAATTGAGTATTCCATCTTTATTACATTTTAACTTAAAGCAGTGTTGCAATGCAGAGGTCTCCAATACCACTCTCAAGTCCAGTGATTTGCTAGAAGGACTCCTAGAACTCAAAAAAGCGGTTATACTCTCAGTTACGGTTTATTACAGAAAAAGGATACAGATTAACATCAGCAGAGGAAAGAGGCATATGTGTCCAGGGGACATCAGGTGCAAGGATCCATGTGCCTCTCCCATCACATGCATGCGGGCCACCTGCTCCTCCCGGAAGCAGAGTGTGCGGCGGGGCACGCTGCATTGCCAACCAGGCGCCTCTTATTACCAAAAGTATTGAATGAAAAAAGGGCAGTATTAATGTGTTATCTACAGAAGAAAAGAGGTTACTAAAGACCGGAAGAAGCAGCGGAAAGTGTCGAAAGTGGTTGTCTCCTTGAAGAACATCTGGGGAGGAGCACGCCAAGAAAACGCTGTTGTTCCATGATGAGCCTGTTAGAACTATTCCATCTCACCACTCTCGATTTGGTAAAATATAAATTAACTAACGTTTTAACAAATTAAAAAGGTGGTGAAAACTCAGTCATGTTTTTAAAAATCATAAAAGGATGGTAAAAATAAACCATGTTTAATGTTTTAGAAAATATAAGAAACGTTGGAAGATATAAGATATCCAGAAAATGTTCTAGGAATGGGGCGCCTGGGTGGCTCAGTGGGTTAAAGCCTCTGCCTTCGGCTCAGATCATGATCTCAGGGTCCTGGGATCGAGCCCCGCATCGGGCTCTCTGCTCAGCAGGGAGCCTGCTTCTTCCTCTCTCTCTCTCTCTCTCTGCCTGCCTACTTGTGATCTCTCTCTCTCTCTCTGTCAAATAAATAAATAAAACCTTAAAAAGAAAAGAAAAGGAAAGAAAATGTTCTAGGAAGGAAACAGTGACAAATGGAAACAAGTAGTATCTATCTATGTGATGAAGAGGTTCCGGTGTAGTTTTGAGTGCTATTTTTAAATGTTATGTTTATGGACTTGAAAAAATGTGCGAGGGTTTTCCTAGGTTCCTTTGCAACATGAGGCCCTTCCTTTTTTGCAAAAGGCAGAGGGTTCCAGGTTGTTCCCCTAGAGCCTGTGGGATGATGGAGGCACGTCCAGGCCACCTAGAGGGTTAGTTCAGAGGAGGCCAAGTGAGTGGGGCCCTAGGAGCCCCCACTTCAATGGGATTGGCTCTCCTTTAGTCTGATTTACATAGCGGTGTTCTCTATGGGATTTCTTATGAGAGGGCGACCTCTGCTGGTAAAACTCTGAAAGCACTTCCAGAGTCTTAAGTCCTGCCGTGATCCTGTTCTCGAGGAAGGATTCTGTACTTAAATTCAGAAGTAGCTCAGATCACCGCATCTCTAGGCACTGAGCTCTTTATCTGGACAGCTTGTGCTAGATTTGGGGATGGGAATCTGGTCCAATGAAGCACCGGCCCAGCAGCAGGAGCAGTTCAGGTGCTGGTGGTCTCCTGGGTTGGCAGGTTCAAATGGTCAAATTACAGGTGAGTGGAGGAGTGAGGGGTTATGGCTCTCTAGCTCCTCCTGGTGTTGTGACTCTCAGCCATTCTTTGTCAGCAAACCTTTACTGAACACTACAGGCCACGCACCTACAGTGGCCACGCACCGGGCGGGGAGCTGGATATCGAGGGGTGAAGAAGGGCGTGCACCTGACTTCACAGTGGGCAGGCTACTTGATGATGCAGGCAGTTCTAGAACACTGTTATGCCACCTGTTTCATCTGCCTCCCCTACAGCTACCGTCCACATTTCTGCTCTCTGCTACAGGAGGCCCACCCTCCTGGGGGGCCACGTCAACAGCTTCCCTAAGCCTCTGGCTTCCGGTCGGGTTTGCTCTAGCAGATCTGAGTGGGCAGACGAGTAGAGTGTTTAGGGCATTTCTTTCCCTGGCACATATTAAGGGACTCATATGATAAGACGATTTCCTTCTGGCTTCTGACAATCCTTCCTTCCATTTGTTTCTTTGGGGCTGGAGATGCCCTGGGTGGTTGCACTATCGCTTGTGACTCCCCACACCCCACCCAAGCTCCCCTAAAGTTATGTCATTTGAACGTGACATCTGTTTCCTGTTGGGACCTTGACCGAAGCAACTCTGACGAGTGCAATGTTAGGACAGGCACAGAGCCTAGCACGGAGTAGAGTATATCTTGTTATGAAGGTGTGCGGAGGAGGTGGTGTGAGGTGGGAACGATGGGGTCAATTTCGTTGTGTTCTGACTTGATTGGCTGATTTGACATTAATAGGCAGTCATCTTGTGGTTCAAAATCCCATCAACAGGGACGCCTGGGCGGCTCAGCTGGTTAAGCATCTGCCTTCAGTTCAGGTCATGATCCCAGAGTCCTGGGGTCAAGCCCCGCATCGGGCTCCCTGCTGATTTCTCCTTCTGTCCCTCCCTTGCTTATGCTTTCTCTCTCTCTCTCTCAAATAAATAAAGAAAAATCTTTAATAATAATAATAAAAACCTATCCACAGTTTGCATTGTCTAAAGCAGGGGTCAGTAAATTACCACCCGGGGCAAATCTGCCTGTTTTTGCAAATAAAGTTGTACTGGGAAAAAGCCACACTCCTTTATTTTACATACTATCCATGGCTGCTCCTGCACTATATGAGCAGAGCTGAGTAGTTGCGACAGGGATTACACAAGTCACAGAGCCCCAAATACTAACCTTCGGGCTCTTTACAGAAGAAGGTGATTGATCCCCCGTCTAAGGCAGTTTTCCAAGTGTGGTCCATGGAAGCTTGGGGAGTACCTGAGAGCTTTTCAGGAGGTCAGGGAGATCACCGTTATTTTCATAGTAAAAGCAAGAGTAGGGTATTTGCCTTTTTTACTGCATTGACATTTGCACTGACAGTGCAGTAGAAACACTGGGTAAAATTGCTGGTCCTTTCACGCTGATCAAGCCTGCGGCACTAAGCTATGCTAGCAACTGTAGTCTTCACTGCTCTGTCCATACTCATAGTAAACAAAGGAATGAATACAAGCCAGTTTCACTTAAGAATGGCCTAGATGGGGGCGCCTGGGTGGCTCAGTGGGTTAAAGCCTTTGCCTTCGGCTCAAGTCATGATCTCAGGGTCCTGGGATCGAGCCCCGCATCAGGTTCCCTACTTGGCAAGCCTGCTTCTTCCTCTCCTTCTGCCTATTGCTCCCCTTGCTGTGCTCTCTCTCTCTCTCTCTCTCTCTCTGTCAAATAAATAAATAACATCTTAAAAAGAAAAAAAAGAATGACCTTGATGAAGCAGTAAACATTAGTAATTGTATTAAATCTTTACATCCCTTAAGCACATCCCTTTTTAATATTCTAACAAAATAGGAAGTATGTAGAAGGCAGTTCTGCTATGCCCATAGTCGTTTCAAAGAAAAATTCTTCGGCACTTTGCTGGAATAATTATGAACTGAATTAACCATTTTTTTTCATGGAACACCG
This sequence comes from Potos flavus, assembly GCA_028534135.1. Classification (NCBI taxonomy): domain Eukaryota; kingdom Metazoa; phylum Chordata; class Mammalia; order Carnivora; family Procyonidae; genus Potos; species Potos flavus. Next base: position 71,239,915 of record CM052885.1, read on the forward strand.
TTTTTATTGTAAGCATGATTGGCAGACAAATGATGGCTCTTCAAAGTCAGGCATTTGGCAGATGTTTTCCCGAGAATGAATGAAGCAAATCTGTCACGTCAAGGAAAACTACTGGTAGTATTTGTTGCCAACAGTAAAATTTGAGGGTTCATGTGAAAATGAGAATTTTGGAAAACTTGTCTCTGCCACTGTGAGCTTCGCAGTTTCCCAGTACTTAAAATACTTCTCTGATGAGATCAGTGACGATATTAACGTTATTTTTTTTTTATGTTGTGCAACATTTGGAAGACTGCATATCATAGTGAATAGTATTTTCCAAATGACTAATATGCGATCATTCAAAAATTATCCACGGTAAAAGTTGTCCACAGTGTGCAACCTGGACTGATAGATTTCAATGTAAATGACCATGAAAATTAATTGATAAGGTTTCAGATATTGATCTGTTTTATAAAGAGCCTTTAAGAAACTATAACTTGTTGAGTTTGGGTGTTGTATTGAAGAATAGCCAGAATTATGTAAAAAGACTGCAAACTATTCCCTTTTTAATTAATTACCTGAGGCTGGATTGTCTTCCTATACATCAACCAAAACATATCCCAACAGATTAAATATAGAAGCAGATAGGAAGGGGCGCCTGGGTGGCTCAGTGGGTTAAAGCCTCTGCCTTCGGCTCAGGTCATGATCTCAGGGTCCTGGGATCGAGCCCCGCATCGGGCTCTCTGCTCGGCAGGGAGCCTGCTTTCCCCTCTCTGCCTGCCTCTCTGCCTACTTGTGATCTCTCTCTCTGTCAAATAAATAAATAAAATCTTTAAAAAAAAAAACAAAAAGCAGATAGGAAAATTGAGCTCCCTTCCATTGAGCCAGACATTCAAGATAAGTAACGCTACCCTCTCTTGTCACGACATGTGTTTTGTTATTTTCATTCTTATTTTTAAGTGAATAAATATTTTGACATTTTATCAGTCTTAATTTTTAATATGGTAACTTTTGAGAGATATAACCCATATAAACAAAAGCTTTTTGGGGGTCCTTGATCATTTTTAAGAGAATAAAGGATTTCTGAGTCCGGTAAATCTGAGAACTGCTAGTCTGTGAGAGGGAGATCTGGACGCCCTTAGACAGTGAGGTGGCATTCGGGAGATGGAGACAGTGGGCAGTCCATGAACCCCAAGATATGGGGATAATTGTTTTTTTTTAAGATTTTATTTATTTATTTGACAGAGAGAGAGAGAGATCACAAGTAGGCAGAGAGGCAGGCAGAGAGAGGGCGAAGCAGGCTCCCTGCCGAGCAGAGAGCCCGATGTGGGGCTCGATCCCAGGACCCTGAGATCATGACATGGGCTGAAGGCAGAGTCTTTAACCCCCTGAGCCACCCAGGCGCCCCTGGGCATAATTTTTTTAAATTATATTTAAATTCAATTTAGTTAACATATAGTGTGTTTTTTCATTTCGGGGGTAGAATTTAGTGATTCATCAGGTGCATGTAACAGCCACTGCTCATTCCATCAGGTGCCCTCCTTAATGACCATCACCCAGTTTCACTTGGTGGCCCCTTGATGGGGCCATCCCCCCACCCACCTCTCCTCCTGTTACCCTCAGTTTGTTCCCTATAGTTAGGAGTCTTTTATGCTTTGCCTCTGGATGGGCATGATTTTAAATATCACGGGAGCCAAGTTTTTGTGTGCTAGGCACTGTGCCAAGCCCCTATGGGCATTCTCTTATTTGCAAGAATCCTCTGAAAGTCGGTTCTATTAGACCTGTCACTTACAAATGAGGAAACAGACTTAGATCTCACTTCACGAGGCTGGTGACAGGTGGGGACTCAAGCCCAGCCAGCTGGCTTGGGGTCCTAGTGTTCAGAACTATGGCTCCATGCTACCCTGGACACAAGGCTGTTTCCTTTATGTTCCTTTCCCAATAGACTGAGATAGTTCATGAAAATACCATCGCACTCACACCCTCCAAATGCCAAAGGACCCGCCCTGTAGCGCGTACTAAATTACCTTGGGGCATGCATAATGAGCGCCAGTACAATTATATGCAAACAAAGGCAAAGCCTGCACAGGGAAATGAGAGCAATAACCACTTAGTTTTCATTCGTTTCCCCTTCTGAGTTCTTAACTCACAGTTTACAATGTGTAGCTGTTTTCGATTCTGTCGTTGCCTCCGTGAATGAATGGCCCTGCCAGTTCTGTTTAGCAGGATCATTTATTGCTGAAGAAACAAAAAGAGTGTTCATAGGTTTGGTCTTTTTCATTGGGAGGATTTAGAAATGCTTGAAATCAATTTCATGTCAGATGGGTTGTGTTGAGGTCATCGAAAGGCTAAAATGAAAGTTTTACTGGAGAAAGTGAACCGTGAAGCCAGTTTCATGTTTAAAAATCCACAAAGGAAGATTAATTTTTTTTTTAAAGATTTTATTTATTTATTTGACACACAGAGAGAGATCACAAGTAGGCAGAGGGGCAGGCAGGGAGAGAGGGGGAAGCAGGCTCCCTGCTGAGCAGAGAGCCCAATGTGGGGCTCGATCCCAGGACCCTGAGATCATGACCTGAGCCGAAGGCAGAGGCTTTAACCCACTGAGCCACCCAGGCACCCCAGGAAGATTAATTCTTTAAAAATAAACCCAAATTGGGGCGCCTGGGTGGCTCAGTCAGGTAAGCATCCGACTCCTGATTTTGGCTGGGGTCATGAGGGTCTCCGGGTGGTGAGATGAAGCCCCACATTGGGCTCTATGCTCAGCGTGGAGGCTGCTTGAGATTCTCTCTTTCCCTCTCCCTCTGCCCCTCCTCCTGCTTGTGTGGGCTCACACGCGTGTTCTCTCGCTCTCAGTAAATAAAATCTTAAAAAAAAAATAATAAACTGAATTTTTTCCCCTTTGTTCTCAAGATACGTAAGAGGGCACAGGGGGAGCCCGAGAGAACAGCTTCCTTCCCTGTGGATTTTCTTTGTTACCCAGAAGAGGAAACTGAGGTTCAGAGGGGTCAACAACCTGCCCAAAGGTACAAAGCAGAGGAAAGACTAAGCTTCTCCTCATGTAGCCCAAAGGCTCCTCACGGGCAGGGACCAGGTCTCACTCACTCTGTAGCCCCAGCCAGAGCAAGGGGCTGGCAAATGGGCTTGGCAGATGTCTGCTGAGCTGCTCCCCAGCCCCAAGTCCTGTGAACTTGCCTCAAGCTCAAGGCTACCTACCTGGCTTCCTACTATTCTGACATTGTCGGTCAAGTGGTTTGAGAGCCTGAATTGAGAAGGAACCCCAAACGATTTAGGAGCACAGGCAGAATATGGGAATATGGGAGGGCTTTGAGGGAGAATTAAAAAAAAAAA
>CM052885.1:71243744-71283679 GCA_028534135.1 Potos flavus
GTTTGATCTCACATGGACACCTGTGTAGTGTAGCCACCTTCACAATCACCATACGGATCTGTTCCGTTAGAGTCACATCACCGTTCTGCCCCTCTGCCCCTCCCACCACCCCCAATCTCTGGAAACCATTCACCTATTTTTTAGCCCTAGAATTTTATTATTTCAAGAAAGTTATATAAATGGAATCATAAGCATGTGACCTTTTGAGATTGTTTTTCTCCACCTAGTGTAATTCTCTTGAGATCCATCCAAGTTGTTATGTATATCAATAGATATATTCGTTTTTAATTGCTGTACAGATTTACCATATGATTTTAACTGGTTGATAAACAAGTATAATGACCCCATAGCATCCCGCTGGTAGAGATGCTCTAGATTTCCTAGCTATTCCCTTATCATTAGACATTTAGGGGTTAGTGATGAAAATAAGTGCTCCTGGATATCTTGTCCAAAAAAGGGTCTCCTGATTTTGATTTCTTTAAGATGGACTTTCAGAGATAGAGTTATTTAGACATAGGCTATTAATGTCTTTCAGACTCTTACTGCATATTACCAAATCACTTTTTCAAAAGGGGCACTTATGTTTATAACCCCACTGGCCATTTAGAGACAAAGAGAAGTTTCCCCAAGTTACAGGCTGAATAACAAAGGTGTAACTTGCTTTCTGTAAAAGCCAACTCCATATTCATAGGAGAAGTTAATGGGCCTGTTATGTCCAAGACGTACTTGGTTTGGCATGTGTAATCCAGAGTTATCTTGGTCCTGTGCTTGCCGCCTGCTGTGGCCGACGTGACTGGTACGGCAGTGACCAGGGGGCCTGTCACTGTGCCTTCTCTGGATTACGCTGGAAACCTCAGAGAGACTGATCCCTGGAAGTAAAGAAGTAAAAGAAGTAAAGAAGGAAAAGTGGAAGGAAAAGTGAGAAAAATCACACAAGCTCAGCTCTGAGAGGACAATTGACTGACAGGGGCGTGCACACCACTGGCGTGTTGAGCCCACCAATGGCAGCGACCAGCTGGGAGCTCTGTCTTCGTGCCTGACCAGCAGCTTCAATGAAATCAACTGACTGGGGACGCTTGCTGTATCATTAGTGATAGTAATCAGCTAACCTATGAGTAAAATTAAATCCTAAAGGTGCCTCATCCATATCATGCAAAGATCTCGGAAACACTGACATTCCTTCTAGGATTAACAATTCAAGAATTTTGCCCAAAGATGCTACATAGTGTCCTCCCATCGTGTGTTCAGTGTCACAAGCAGTCCCAGCCTCAACATAGGACCTACTGATGGCTCTAGTGCAAGGAAATGCAATAGGCTCTCACCCACCAGTACCTGGAGCCAGCTGGGGAAAAAGTGACCAACTCTACAGGAAACTATAATGTAGAGCCAGACCCGAGAGAGCCTGGCGAACTCAAACCCTGATCCCCAGCGGGGGAGCATATCATCTCCCAGCATATCATCTCCGCTTGAAGAAGGCAGTAGTTCTCACCAAAGTCGGGCATCTTCCCTACAAGCCTAAGAGATCCAGTTGGATCTTGAGAGGGGAAGTTGGAACTGAAGAATGAGGATTTGTGGTTCAGCTCACGGAAACTACTGCAACATGCAGCGAGCAAAGGTTACGAGCCAGGAAGGACGATCCACTAGCCTATGCAGACCCTTTGACCTCATCTCCCCTGCTGTTAAGGTATGTAGCTACAGAAGGCAGCAACTGTATTCACGCTCAGCATTGCTTGGGCCCACGCTCAGGACTGAGGTGGCCCCAGTCCCTCTGAAGTCGCTGGGTTTTAACCATGTTACAAACATCTTGTAAAGTCCTGTAGGTGTTGGTACAACAATAGTGACAGCAAGAAATCAGGAACTTAATCACAGGAAACCATTAATACAGTATAACGTAATCACAGAGTGGGAGAATATAGGCACAGTACCTACATCTGACAGAGTACTCATATATAGAATACATTAAGCACTCCTATAAATCAATAAGGAAAAGTCAAAGAGGGGCGCCTAGATGGCTCAGTCAGGTAAGCGTGTGCCTTCAGTGATCATGGGATCCTGGGATTGACCCCACGTTGGGCTCCTTGCTCAGTGGGGAGTCAGCTTCTTCCTCTCTCTCCGCCTCTCCCCTCTGTTCGTGCCCTCTCTCTCTCAAATAAGATCTTGAAAAAAAAAAAAAAAAGAAAAAGTTAACCAGCGGAATACAAAAATGGGCAAAAACTCAATAGGAACTCTGCAAAAGAGAATACCACATATCCAATAACATATGAAAAAATGCTGAGTTTCCTTTAGCCATCAGGGAAGTGAAAATTAAGAGCACAACACAATACCACTAGCCACCCAGCAGAATGCTTAAAAAGAAACAGGAAAGCATTGATCGTCGAGGTGAGGAAAAATTCAATCATTTACTCACGTACTCACTGAAAGTTTCCGCACTCCAAATGCATAGTCTTCTCCCCATGTGTAACTGTGGTCTGAGCTAGTTGGTTGTCTCCCTTTTGTTTTGAGTTTCCTGGGATTCTGGCAGCCACTTGAGAGACAAGGAAACATTTCCTTGCCTCCTGCCAAAGTTAAGTTCACTGTCTGTTATGGGTTGAGTTGGGGTCCACCCCTCCCAAATTCATGCGTTGAGTTCTAACCCCCTGTTAAGATGTGACTGTATTTGTAGAAGGTCTTTAAAGAAGTAATTGAGTTCAAATAAAGTCATTAGCGTGGACCCTAATCCACAATGACTCATGTCCTTATAAGAAGAGGACATTAGGACAGATAGGCAGAAAACCATATGAAGATGCGGAGAGAAGATGGCCATCTACAAGCCAAAGAGAGAGGTCTGAGAAGAAATCGACCCTACTGACCACCTTGATCTCAGACTTCTAGCCTCCTGAACTGCGAAAAATAAATTTCTGTTTAAATTTCTGTTGTTTAAGCCTCATCCGGGGTACTTTGCTACAGAAGCCTGAGCAAATTCATATATACTTCCAGCTACCTTTGAAAGGGAAATCCCTTGCTATAATGCCCAGAAAAGAGAACGGTAGGGAGAAAACCTGAGAATTTCTTTAAAAAAAATTTTTTTTAAAGATTTTATTAGAGAGAGAGAACAGAGGCAGAGGCAGAGAAAAAGGAAGCAGCAGACTCCCCACTGAGCAATGAGCATAATTTGAGGCTCAATCCCAGGATCCCGAGATCATGACCTGAGCCGAAGGCAGACGCTTAACCCACTGAACCACATAGGTGCCCCCAAAGCACGAGAATTTCTACAAAAGGATGAAAACAGAAGCAAACATCCAACAAGAGTTTAGCTCAGATATGAAAGCCAAATGTCCCTCGACCTTGGCTACCCGAAGCTCAGCAAGGAAGCAGCAAGTGCTCTGAGAAGTTTCTAAACCAGCGTCACAGAATCCAGTTTCCAGCAACCACACACCCTCTCACTGCACCACTTGTGTGAACCCCATCTGCAAGGCTCACTCTCATGGAGAGTGACAACAACCCAACAGGGATGAGAGAATCAGAAAAACTACAAAAGACCCAAGAGTTCAAAAAAGTATGGCAACTGGAGGACACTTTGTACAGAGCAAATAGTTCTTTATGCCTAATTGGCCCTTGTCATTACTCTCAGAGCGTCATCAGAGGAGCATTAAATTGTGTCTGTACACTCCATCGAAGAGAGGGCAACACGATCTAGAAAGAATTTAAATCCACTTCAGCGGGATGTTTTGACTATACGGTAAAGTCGGTTATCATAAAGGATGAAGTGATTCTCCAGTGTGGGGGAGGGGAGAACTAGTTAGTTAATTAATAGTTAATTAACTATTAGAGAAGTTGCTGTGGTGCTGACCAAGAGGTCACCAAGCTCCCCTGAGCGTCATGAGAGCGGGGCTTGATCTCTTGTTCACTGCCTTTCGACAGTCCCTACAACACTGGTGCACACTGGGAGCGCAAAACAGTATTAGTTGAATCCCCAAATGCTGATGTCGAGTCTAAGGACAGAGGTGAGGTGGATGTGAAGGACAAAGCTCAGGAGAGCTTAGGGCCCTCGGGAGGCCAAGGATAGGTAGGCTACTCAAGCTGTGCCGCTTTGGCATATTGATTATTTAAAATAAAAAATTTTTTAGAGATTTTATTTATTTATTTGAAAGAGAGCGCAAGCGAGAGAACAGAAGCAGGGGGAACGGCAGGCAGAGGAAGAAGCAGGCTTCCAGCTGAGCAGGGAGCCCAAGGAGGGACTCGATCCCAGCACTGAGATTGTGACCTGAACCAAAGGCAGACGCTTCACTGACCCAGCCACCCAGGTGCCACATAAAATAAAATTTCTTAAGAGGCAGCCTGTGTAAGAAGGATGCTCAGACCCTCCTATGCCCCCCTGAAATCTTCCTTGTGAGCAGTACCCTCCCTGTACTTGGAGGTAAAGAGACACCCTTATCATCAGAGATGGGAAATTGCGAGCAGAGAAGTCCGTACAAACACCCCCTGTTACTTCTTACTAATTTACTACCCAGGCCGAATTCTGCGTAGAATTCCTTACTCATGGAAGCTCCCAAAGTTGTTTTCTTTGTCCTGTCAGTTCCTCACAGATTTATTTCTCTTTGTCTAAAAAGTATGAAAATTTCCTGCCTTGGTCATTTCTTGAGGTTTCAATTTCATTATTGGACCTCTGTGCCCATGTAATAAAAATTTGTGGTTTTTTCCCCCCTGTCTCGTGTAAATTTAATTATTAATCTAGTTGGAAGAACCTTGGACCAAGGAAAATGTTTTCCTCCCCTCAGCCTCTGCTGGGTTGAATAGTGTCTCCCCAAAATTCCTGTCCACTTAGAACCTCAGATCGTGACCTTTTTTTGGAAATGGAGTCTTTGTAGGTGTCATTGAAACCGCTTAAAAGCATCAAGTCGCACAAAAATAAAAATGGCGGGGCACCTGGGTGGCTCAGTGGGTTAAGGCCTCTGCCTTCGGCTCGGGTCGTGATCTCAGGGTCCTGGGATCGAGCCCCGCATCGGGCTCTCTGCTCGGTGGGGAGCCTGCTTCTCTCTCTCTCTCTCTGCCTACTTGTGATCTCTCTCTCTCTCTCTGTCAAATAAATGAATGGAATCTTTAAAAAATAAATAAATAAAAATAAAATAAAAATAAAAATGTCTGCCCTGGTGTTTCTTTAGCGAAGCTTGATTTAAAGTAACCTTTTGCATCTCTTCCACAAACCTCCCCTCCTCCCTTCTTAGCCATTTGTTTCGGGAACCTGGTAGCACCCTGACAATGACTAACACTGAGGAGGCTGGCAGCAGAGACACAATTCCTGAAACTGGCTGGATCCTGTAATTTCCAATAACACCCCTCCCCAGGCCCTTCCCTGGGGGGGGCCGGGGGGGGGCTCGGAGTTTTGAGAAGGCCATAGTCCGCTGCAAAAGCAATAAAGCCATTGGTCCTCTTTAGCCCAGACTTTGCCTTCAAGTTTATGTTGGCCCCAAAGTAAGAAGGTAGATTTTTGACAACAATCACTGAACGTGAGGTCATACCGGATTAGGGTGGACCCTCAATCCACTGACTGGTGAGGTGGGAGAGCTAGGTTCTTGTCTCCCAGGGTTGAAGAATGAATCTCAAGGACAAAGGAGAGTGAGTAAAGCGATAGGAATTTTTATTAAGCAAGAGTCCAAAAAAAAAAAAAAAAAAAACCTCTCAGGAGTGAGAGAGGTCCCAACAGAGTTGCCACTGAGGGCTTTTAGGGTTGGTCTTTTTATTGAAAGCTAAGCAGGGAACTTAAATCTTTTTGACTTCTCTACTGGCAGCACCGTTGATTAAGGACTAGTGACAACATTTGTAATGGCTTACTTCCTTTTAGGGTCTGGTTATTTTCTGTTGACCGCAGGAGACTGTCATAAATATAGGACTCCCCTCCTCGGACACCAAGAGCAAGGATGGTCTGGAGTGTTCCGTTATCTCTGGTTTCCTTACACCTCCACATTTTTGGGATTTCTGTGAACTTGATCCAGTAGCCCCCTTACCTATCTCTCCTTATCTAGCCCCGCCTGTCCCTTTCTTTCTTACTGGTGTCCCCATAAGAAGGCCATGTGACACCCAGACACACAGGGAAGAAGGCCATGTGACTGCAGAGGCAGAGATGGAAGTGGTGCCAGAGGATGCCAGAGACTGCTGGCAACCACCAGAACCTGGGGGACAAGGGAGAATTCTTGCCTAGAGCCTTCAGAGGGAGCATAGCCCTGCCCACCAACACCTTCATTTTGGACTTGGGGCCTCCAGGACTGTAAGAAAACAAATTTCTGTTGTGTTAAACCACCCAGTTGGTGGCTGCTACCAGGAAACTAATGCAGGACCTGAGAATTGTTTTCAGGGAACATGTAGGAAACTCTGATATCATCTCAATTTTGAAAATGGTCCTACAGAAAGAAAAATATTTAGTTCTTTTGGTGGTGGTGGGTCATATGTTCAAATATTTTGAAATGTCTTTAAAAAACAGTAAAACACACACACACACTATATATATATATATTGCTATTACAAATAGACCCCACAACGTAAAATGGCTCAAACACAATAATGTTTATTTACCGTAGTAAAAAAATAAAATGAGAATTTTTAAAAAGATTTTATTTATTTGACAGAGAGAGAGAGTGAGAGAAGGAACACAAGCAGCAGGAGTGGGAGAGGGAGAAGCAGGCTTCCCCCGAGCAGGGAGCCCAATACCGGACTAGATTCAAAGACCCTGGGATCACTACCCAAGCCCAAGGCAGACTCTTAACGACTGAGCCACCCAGGCGCCCCAAAATGAGAATATTTTCAAGCTAATTGGAATCAGTTTCCCAACAGTCCAGGCATTAGCAAATTGTATATGCTAGTAGAAATGTTGTTTTGGGGCCGCCTGAATGGCTCAGTCAGTTGGGCATCCAACTCTGATGTCAGCTCATCTTGATCTCAGGTTCCTGAGTTCAAGGCCATTGTTGGGGTCCACTTAAAAAATATATTGTTTTGGCAGGACCTTTCTAATGGGTAATCTAGCAGTAAGTTGAAGAAGCCTTCATAATTTGCATACAGGCGATCCAGCCAGTTCTTTTCCTTCAGTTTTATTTTAGAGTGAAGGTGGCGCTTAACTAAATGATTCTTGAGCTGCTAGCATTGTTCAGCTCAGACTGGATATCCCCAACTTGCCTTGTGGAAATAGCTGGAGAAATCCCTTAGGTTCCTTTAGAAGTCTAGGGAAGGACTGGACAAATCTGGGGAACCCCACTCGGGATTCAGCCCAGAGTTCACATTAGAGTCACCTGGGGAGGTGTTTTATTTTTTTTAATACCGAAGCCTCAGTCTTTGGGGGCTGGCTTTACTATTGCTTAAGGTTCCCCAGGGGCTTCCAACCAGTCAAGGCCCAGAATCAGCGCCTTAGGGCAGAGAAAGTAAAAATTTGCACAATTTTGTAAATGAGTATTTATTGGAAACATTTGCTCAAAATCCTGTTAAAATCACCATGTACAAAAACCTCAAGTGCAATATGATTCCATTTGTGCAAAAAAGGATTGTTAAGACTGGAAATTAACTTAGGTTATGAGAAATATCCTCGTTCGGTGACTCGCATTTAAAGTTTAAAATCAGCAACAGTCACGTATGGGATATTGAGAAAACTATTTAGAATTTAAGACGTATTCTCCCAGACGATAGCGTGGCCCACATTCACTCGAACCGTCCGGTGCCAGGCGCTGCGTGCGGGGACTCCCAGGAGGTCCGCTTGGGGTCGCCGAGGTGCAGACCCCGCCCCCAGCGCCGGGCGGTCTCGCGGCAGGACCTCCGCAGCGCGAGGCCAGAACCTCGCAGGCCCCCACCCCACTTCCGGCCGCTTCACCCCGCCCACCCAGCGACCCGAGATCCTCTCTCTGGCCTCGCTCCAGGCTCCTCGCGTTCGCTCCGGGCAGCCCCTCCGCTCTGCGGCGGTCTGCCTTCCCCGACGTGTTTTGTTTGCGACGCTGTCGTGTAATAGCGCGCTTTACGGCCTTGGGGACGGCGCGAGCCGGCGCCAGGGCCACTCCGGCCGGGAAGCAGGGTAGGCGGGCGAGGTTGATGCCCGGTGGCGGGGTGAGCGCGGCGTCTGGCCGGCTACTCACCGCCGCGGAGCAAAGGGGTGCCCGGGAAGCGGCGGGATCGGCGTCCAGGAGCGGCCCGGGAGGCTCCGGCGGCGGCGGCGGCAGAAGCGGAGCAGGCGGCCCCGGGCCGGGCAGTGGAGGCCCGGGGGGGCCCACGGGCAGGATGAGCCTGACCCCGAAGGAGCTCTCGAGCCTGCTGAGCATCATCTCGGAGGAGGCGGGCGGCGGCAGCACCTTCGAGGGCCTGTCCACCGCCTTTCACCACTACTTCAGCAAGGCCGACCACTTCCGCCTGGGCTCGGTGCTCGTCATGCTGCTGCAGCAGCCGGACCTGCTGCCCAGCGCGGCGCAGCGCCTCACCGCGCTCTACCTGCTCTGGGAGATGTACCGCACGGAGCCGCTCGCCGCCAACCCCTTTGCCGCCAGCTTCGCGCACCTGCTCAACCCCGCGCCGCCCGCCCGCGGCGGCCAGGAGCCCGACAGGCCGCCGCTCTCAGGTACGCCCGAGGCGCGCCGCCCCTCCTCCGGGCGGCCCCTCCCTTCCGAAAACAGGTGTGCGCTGTGGATAGACTGGGCACTTTCCGCCTGCGCTTGTGCGAGAGTTCATCCCCAAGTGAAATTGTCTCCTTTTGAAATTATCTAATTCCCTACCCCCCACCCCCGCGAAGTACGGAGTAGTGGTAGCTTAATTACAGATTCAGGGCACCGCAAATTATTCCTCTCCACTGTACGGGCCGTAAAGTCACGCAGCTGAGTGGGGCTTGACAGCTTTAGCAACTCAGTCACACTTCGTTACTGTAGAGCCCGTCTCAGGTGTGTGATGTTGTAACTAATGACACTCTGCCCCCGGTTTTAAGTCTCAGTCGAGTAAGTAGAAGTAGTTGAGAACCCGAAGAAGTTGTTGGGCGGAAATAGACATGAAACGATGTTTAAGGACTTTGCAGCCATCTTCGTTGGTCTGATGCGTGTCTCTGAATGATGTGATTGGGGAGAGGATAGAAGGTAGTCTCAAGTTCATGGCCTAAGTTAGAAAACGCACGACTGAAATGTATATTTGTGCAATATTGGTGAGATCAGATCAGTGGGTTTCATTCGAGGCTGCCTTTTTTTTTTTTTTTTTTTCCTTATAAACTCAGAGATTCTTTGTGACTTGACTTTGGGAGAAGAACTCAGAGCCAGGAAAGGAGAAAGGCACAGAAGGGATAGTGATTAGTGATAGGGGTACCTGGAAAACTAAGACAAAGACCAGTGTACTGGGAGAAGCAGGTAGAGGTGGGGAACAGTTTGACCTCACAGGACTAAACCAGTGGGAAAAGAGCACCCTATAGGTAGGGGCCACTATACAGAGAGTTAAAAGGCGAAGGCAGTGGATTTTGAGATAATACCAAGTTTTTCATAGCACAGGAGGCTTCTTTGTAACCTAGTTGGTGTTCATGCTTGTCACCCCCTTTGGATCTAAAGCATCTTCTGGTTGGTTTCCTGCACTGCTCTTGTGTAAGAGGAGCAAACTTCATGTTGGATAAGATGCCCTTACTATTACTGAACTAGACTTTCAGGAAGTTTTAAGAATACCCAGAAAGTAATGGAACATATCATGGGAGGTCAAAACCCACCATCCTAGGGGGCCCTTAGTGGAGAATAGGGACAGTGTGGGATTTACTCAGAGAGCCGTTAGGCAAAGGGAGGATGACTTATGGTCATTCTCAAATGCCATGAGTCTAAACCTAGATTCAGACCATAGACTGCATTGTAAATACAAATTTGCCAGGGAAGGACTCCATGGATAGGTTATGTTACCTCTCTGTGCTTCAGTTTCTTTGTTTATAAAATGCAGATAATAATAATTCCTAGCTGATAGGGTTATTAGGAATGAAACTATTTACAATAATTGTTAACCATTATTATCCTTACTTTCATTAAATAGAAAACAGAGAATATCAACACCAAGGCTTATATTTTATGTCTAGAGTGAGCATCTAATGGATATGTTTTTAAAGTTTTTCAGGTGATTCTGATGCAGAGCTAGGATTGAGAATGTATCTAGATGTAAATAAGATGGCTTCTCTGCACTCAAGAAGCTTGCAGTCTGGTTGGGGAGACATAAATGTAGCCATAAGCCAATATAGTAAGGGTTGTACTAGATGTCACATATGAAATGCTCGGTGGCACAGATGAACAACTACCTTTGTGGCTGGAGACATTCTCAGAGGGAGTAATGTTTTTGCTGGATATTGATTAGAGATGGGGTAGGGGGTATGTGAGGGAAGTGTGTGGCCCTGTCAGGTATTAAAGAACTGGGTATATTGGATGTTTTGAAATCAGGAATTCGAGAACCTGGGAGATTTTGTGCAACTGGAGTGTAGAATATGTGGGTTGGAGCAGACTTCCAAGAGATAAGATTAGGAAAGTGGATCAGGACTAGATTATAAAGGGTCTTATAATGGTGCAGAATTTTGGGTTTAATTCTGTGTAAACAGGGTAAGTAACGTGCAGATTTGTACCTAGAAATATAACTAAGTGCTAAGTGGGAATGTGGACTGTGGGTGATGGGTTGGTGGGTAGGAGTCACACTGGGAGCTGGGGAAATTAGGAAGGCTGGCCTAAAGTCCTGGTGAGAAGGGAGGGGAGGGGACGGAGATGAGGGAACAGAATCTGGCGACAATGCTTCTGTGGGATGGAAGAGGCTTGGTGAGCAACTGAATGTGGGACAGAAGAGAACAGCATTTGGCACTGTGGGAATTTTGTAGCTGCACTGTGCATCGAAGCAGGTATGAGATGTGTATTTGCACTGCTGATGCTTCCTTGTCTCTTTAACTGGTACAGTTGCTCACAGCAGCAGAGGAGAAGAGAAGCATTTCTGAGTACTAGCTTTTTTATTTGTTTTTGCTTGCATGTGTAAGCTTTAGCCTTTGCATGTTGGAAACAAAGTGTTTTTGTTTTGTTTTTTAAGATTTTATTTATTTACTTGACAGAGAGAGAGAGTGCAAACAAAGGGGAGCAGCAGGCAGAAGGAGAAGCAGGCTCCCCAATGAGCAGGGAGCTGGACCTGGGGCTCCATTCCAGGACTCCAGGATCATGACCCGAGCCAAGGGCAGCCACTCAACCAACTGAGCCACCCAGGCGCCCCTGAAACAAAGTTTTTAATAGTTGAAAAAAACTTAAGTTTCATTGATATTGCCACAAATCAGAGAATTTCAAATGGCATATTTGATTACATTTTCATAAATGTATATATTTGGTTACCTGAAACTTCATTATAATTTAGTCTTTAAAATATGTGAGTGGAAAAAAAAATATGTGAGTGGAAATGACAAGTAGCAAATGTTAATTTTACCAGAGTCAAGTAAGTTTTTAAAAATAACCGTTGGAGAAATTGTTATACGTTTTTGTTTACAGGATTTTTGCCTCCTATAACTCCACCAGAAAAGTTTTTTCTTTCCCAGCTGATGCTGGCACCCCCAAGAGAACTCTTCAAAAAGACACCTCGACAGATTGCATTGATGGACGTTGGAAACATGGGCCAGTCTGTGGACATTAGTGGGCTTCAGCTAGCCTTGGCTGGTAAGGAAGAATCAGTGGTTTGGGTATTCTTGTGTGGTTGCATTAGGTTTTGTTTTGTTTTGTTTTGTTTTTTTGAGGTTCTCCAGTTAAAATGAAAGTCTTTGTAAATGTGCTAAAAGCTTAGTAACTTCCATGAAAAACATAGCTTCAGTACTAGATCCTTACTAATGTGGCATATAAATTCATTCTGAGTTTTCATCTGAATTGATTGCTTTTCCATTTTAAGAAGAATGCTGGATAAAATTTAGTAGGTTTAAAAAAATTTTCCTGATGTCAAAGTGATCTACAAATTCAATGCAATTTCTATTAAAATCCCAACAATGTGTTTTGCAGACATAGAAAAAACCATCATAAAATTCATACAGAATCCCAAGGGACCCCGAATAGTCATAATGATTTCTCTTGGCACCCTTGTTGAAAATTATTTGACCATAAATGGAAGGGTTTATTTCTGGGCTATTCTATGATCATTGCTTTGTCTGTCGGTATTCCACTTCCCCATGTTTTGATTATTACAGTAGCTTTGTAGTACTTTTTGAAGTCAGCATGTGTTAAACTTCCCCTGTGTCCTACGTTTCAAGATTGCTTTGGCACCTTCTGTGTTACACGTATAAGTGAATGAATGGGTTCTTTTGAAGCAAAAGCGTGTCGTGATAGAAAATAGAGGGACTTTCTTGACCTGGATGGTCAGACAGAGCCTCTCTGAGTAGGGAAGATAAAGAGGCACCTTTCGCTTGACTGCTCTGAGCAAAAATATGGATGAATGGGTCTTACCACTTGAGAGTGATTCATTAGGGAAATTCTAATAGATAGGCAAATTTGTGAACCCTTGACCTTGTGATTGAACTGCAGTATTAATTTTGATAGTTCCCCATCCTTCTTAGACTTAATGCATCTGTGACATTTGGTTTCTTACATAAGGTGACATTGTTCAATAAACTACTTTTTCCTTGGAGCATTCTGAACCTTTGAACCTCACTTTTTAACTCCTGGGTATCAACAATATAACAATGGTTATTATCTGAAACCAAGAGAAAAAAAATTTTTTTAAGACTTTATTAATTGTCAGGGAGAAAGAGCAACAGGCAGAGGGAGCAGCAGGCTCCTGGCTGGGCAAGGAGCATGATGTGGGACTCAATCCCAGGACCCCGGGATCATGACCTGAGCCAAAGGCAGACACTTAACCAACTCCACCCAGGTGTCCCTCAAAAAATCTTTTTAAGACTTTTAAGATCGAAGGTTCGCAGAAATACTCATTAGTCACTAGTACTAGGTACAATCTATTCACAGAAATAAAACCGATTTTTTCTTTAAAGATTGTAGGAAAGCTGAGTACAGAGGTGACAAGCAGTTTTAGTCACCTTACCTACAGAAGGGCTATATGAGGATTCTAGCTTTGTGAGAAAGGTCAGATCTGACTTTCCTTGCAACTTACAATGACTTGAGTTAGTCTGTGACAAAGTTTTAAAGTATATCAAGCCCAGAAAGGAATATGTGCTAGAGTTTGTCTAGGGAGAGCTTGGCAGAGTGGCTAAGCTTGCTGCTTGCTATCCCCCCAGACTGAAGATGTCCTAATCCATTCATTTTTACAAGTACCAGGAGAAAAAAGTGACAGACCGATCTTCTCTGGAGCTGGCTACCACAGATCGCCTTTGTTCATGTCTTGTAGTAGGATCCATGCACCAGAGGTTATTAATGGAGGATGCAGTTGCATTTTTTTAGCTTTAAACAAGCAGACAAGTTAAAAGTAACCACAAGGGGCACTTTTACCCTGTTAATAATGTCAGTATTCATATCAGAGGTTTTATTAAAAATTCCTGACAAACAACCTGCACTTACTAGTTTACCACACAATGTGCCAATTTAAACATTTTTCTAAATTTTGGTCGAGAGTATGTTAATTTTCTGTATTTTAGCAATCAGAGAAAACAGAATCTCAGGATAATTTTAATTAGCATTTTTCCTATTAAATGAATGCATTTCCTATTAAATGAGTGCATGTTATAGTTCTAAAGCATCTTTCATGTCTGGCCATTTTTCCATTGGATCGATGGTCTTTTATTAACATGGGTAGCTCTTTAAGGAGTCAGGAGTCTAGCTGTGTTTTCCAAATTAGAAAATCTGAAATATGCAATTCTAACACCTGCATGTATTAAGGAGTTATAAAGTGACCCTGGAGCAACCATCCTCTAGGTTAAGAAGTGGAAAAGTTTTAGGACCTAGAGGCTCCCTGTGTGTTTCTCTTACTAGCTGCTCCCCTCCTCCACCGTCACTAGGCTCACTTTTGTGGTAATCATTCATGATTTCCTTTATAGTCCTGCCCTCTACATGCCTGTAGTTTAACTTTGGATGTACTTAAACATCCAAAGATGTGGATCATACTATGTTCTTTTGGGTGTTAGTTGTAAGGTGAATCCATGTTGATGAATTGTAGTGGTTGCTTTTCGTTGCTGTTGTGACAGTCATACAATGGAATACCAAGTTCTTTATCCATTTTATTATTGATGGACATAATGTTGCTATGAATGTTTTGGTACATTCTCCTGGTGTACATTTGTGTTTCTTCTAGAGAGAAAGATAAGCACATGTAAAACTTGACTAGCTAATGGCAGATTGCTTTTCAGAGTTGCTGTGCCATATTTCATTCCCATCAGCAGTGTACAAGTTACATGACATTCCCTGCATCTGATAATTTCAGGCTTGTTAATTTTTGTCATGGAGGGTGTGTAATGGTATCTTGTGTTTTGACTGATTCTCCCCTGCCTCCCTTTTCCCATGAGGTTAAACATCTTTTCAGATGTTTATTGGCTATTCAGCTTTTTTTTTTTTTTTTTTAAGATTTTATTTATTTGTCAGAGAGAGAGAACACAAGCAGGGAAAGCATCAGGCAGAGCAGGCAGAGGGAGAAGCAGGCTCCCCACTGAGCAAGGAGCCCGATGCAGTACTCGATCCCAGGACCCTGGGATCCTGGGATCCTGACCAGAGCCAAAGGCAGACGCTCAACTGACTGAGCCACCCAGGTGCCCTGCTTTTTTCTTTTAAATAAAATGCTTGTTGAAGTCAGCCAATTTTTTCTTTTTTAAAAAATTGATTTGTAGGAGTTTTTTGTTTTTAAAAAAAATTGAAGTACAGTTGACATACAGTATTAGTTTCAGGTGTACAACACAGTGATTTGACAGTTCTATGCCTTTATTCAGTGCTCAATCACGTTTAGTTACCATCTGTTACTATAAAAAGTTATTATATTATTAACTATATTACCTATGCTGTACTTTTCATTCTCATGATTTATTTATAACTAGAAGTTTGTACCTCTTAATCCCCTTCATCTATTTTGACCATCTTCCTCCTTCCCTCCCCTCTGGCAATCACCAGTTTGTTCTCGATCAAGGAGTCTGTTTTTGGTTTTTGTTGTGCTTTGTTAAGATTCCACGTAGATGTGAAATCATATAGTATTTGTCTTTCTGTGCTGGACTTCATTTAGCACATTTAGACCTTCTAGGTCCATCGATATTGTCACAAATGGCAAGATTTCATTCTTTTTTAATATTCTTTTTCACAGTATTCCATTGTTTGGAATGGAATATATATATTCCATTAATATATAATACACACACATCTTTATTCATTTATCGATGGATGCTTAGGTTGCTTCCATATCTTGACTATTGTAAATAACACTGCAGTAAACATAGGGTGCATATGTCTTTTTGAAATAGTGTTTTTGTTTTCTTGGGGTAAATATCCAGAAGTAGAATTACTGGATCCTGTGGTACTTCTGTTTTTAGTTTTTGAGGAACCTCCATACTGTTTTCCAGACAGGCTGCACCAGTTTACATTCTCCCTCAACAGTGCTTCCTTCTCTTCACATCCTTACCAACACTTGGTATTTGTTTTTTTCATACTAGCTGTTCTGACTGGTGTGAGGTGATATCTCACTATGGTTTTGATTTGTATTTCCCTGGTGATTAGTGATGTTGAAAATCTTGTCATGTGTCTGTTGGTCATCTGTGTATCTTCTTTGGAGAAATGTCTGTTCTGGTCCTCTGCCCGTTTTTAAATCGTGTGTGTGTGTGTGTGTGTGTGTGTGGAATTCTTTATTTATTTTGGATAATAACCCTTTATCATATGCATCATTTGCAAATAGCTTCTCCCATTTAGTACGTTTTCATTTTGTTTATGGTTTCCTTTGCCGTACAAAAGCTTTTATTTTGATGTAGCCCCAGTTGTTTATTTTTGCTTTTGTTTCCCTTGCCTGGGGAGACTTATCCATAAATAAGTTGCTAAGGCCAATCCAAGAGTTTACTGTCTATGTTTTACCTTAGAAGTTTTACGGTTTTGGGGCGCCTGGGTGACTCAGTCTGTTAAGCATCTGCATTTGGCTCAGGTCATGATCTCCAGGTCCTGGGATCAAGACCCACCAGAGGCTCCCTGCTCATCAGGGAGTCTGCTTCTCCCTCTCCCTCTCCGCATATGTTCGCGCGCTCTCTCTCTCTCTCTCACTCAAATAAATAAAATCTTTAAAAAAAGTTTTATGGTATCAAGTCTTATGTGTAGGTCTTTTATCCATTTTGAGTTTATTTTTGTGTATGGTATAAGAAAGTGGCTTAGTTTCATTCTTTGCATGTAGCTGTTTAGTTTTCCCAGCACCAATTATTGAAGAAACTGTCTCTTCCCCCAATTGTATATTCTTACGTCCTTTATGGTAGATTAATTGGCCATTTAAGCATGGGCTTATTTCTGGGCATTCTGTTCATTGATCCATGTATCTATTTCGTCCTGATACTACACTATTTTGATTATGATAGCTTTATAGTAGTTTGAAATCCAAGATTGTGATACTTCCAGCTTTGTTCTTTCAAAAGATTGCTTTGGCTATTCAGGGGTCTTCTGTGGTTCCATACAAATTTTAGGATTGTCTGTTGTAGTTCTGTGAAAAATGCTATCAGCATTTTGATAGGGATTGCACTGAATCTATAGATTGCTTTAGGTAGTATGCACATTTTAACAATATTTGTCTGTCCAATCCTTGAACAGGGAATGTCTTTCCATTTCTTTCCTCAGTGTTTTCAAGTTTACAGAGTACAGCTCTTTCAGCTTTTTGGTTAGTTATTCCTAGGTTTCTTACTGTTTTTGGTGCAGTTGTAAATGGGATTGTTTTCTTGATTTCTCTTTCCTCTGCTTTGTTATTAGTGTATATAAATGCAACAGACTTCTTTCTGCACATTGATTTTGTATTCTGGAACTGTAGTGAATTAGTTTATCAGTTCTAGCAGTTTTTTGGTGGAGTCCTTCAGGTTTTCTCTATATAGTATCATGTCATCTGCAAATAGTAAAAGTTTTACTTCTTCCTTACCAGTCTTTTATTTTTTTGTCTGACTGCTCTGGCTAGGACAGGACCGTGCTGAATAAAAACGGTGAAAGTGGACATCCATGTCTTGGTCCTGACCTTAGCTGGAAAGCTTTCAGCTTTTCACCATTGTGATGTTAGTTCTGGATTTGTCATATATGGCCTTTATTATGCTGAGGTATGTTCCCCATATACCCACATTGTTAAGAGCTTTTATCAAGAACAGATGTTGAATTTTGTCAAATGCTTTTTCTGCATCTGTTGAGATGACTATATCCATTTTATCCTTTATTTTGTTAACGTGGTATATCATGTTGGATGATTTGTGATTATGGGACCTTGCAACCCAGGAGTAAATTCCACTTGATCATTTATTTCTTTATTCTAATCTTTATTACTTCCTTTCTTCTGTGGGTTTTAGGTTTTGGTCTTTTTCTAGCTCATTTGGGTGTAAGAGTATGTTGAGATTTTTTTTTGCTTTTTGAGGTAGGCCTGTATTGCTAAACTTCCCTCTTGGAACCACTTTTGCTGCATTCCAAAGGTTTTGAACTCTTGTGTTTTCATTTTCATTTGTTTCCACGTACTTTTTTTTTCTTCTTCTTTTATTTCCTGGTTGACCCATTCGTTGTTTAGTGGTTTGTACTTAATCTCCATGTATTTGTCTTTCCGGTTTTTTCATGGTGGTTGACATCTAGTCTCACAGTATCGTGGTCAGAAAAGATGCATGGTACGACTTCAGTCTTTTTGAACTTGTTTTGTGGGCTTATATGTAATCTATCAATTTCTCCCTTTATGTCTGTTAATATTTGTTTTATATATTTGGGTGCTTCTCTGTTGGGTGTGTAACTATTCATAATTGTTAGATCTTCTTGTTGGATTGTCCCTCTTATGATTTTATAGTGTCCTTTATCTTTTGTTAGTCTATACACTTAAGGTTTTATTTATTATCTATCTATCTTATTTGAGAGAGAGCATGTGCACTAGCAGAGGGAGGGACAAAGGGAGAGAGAGGGTGAAGCGAACTCCCTGCTGAGTGCAGTCTAAATCCCAGGACCCTGAGATTATGACCTGAGCCCTGGGATCATTACCTGAGCTGAAGTCAGAGGCTTGCTTAATCAACTGAGCCACCCAGGTGCCCCTTTTTATGTGTTTTTAAGTAGGCTCCATGTCCAGTGTGGGGCTTGAACTCATGACCCTAAGATCGAGTCCCATGCTTTACCAACTGAGCCAGCTAGACGCCCCTAGAGTCTTTGTTTTAAAGTTTAGTTTGTCCAATATAAATACTGCCACCCAACAGTTTTTTTTTTTTCCCATCCGTTTTTGCGGGGAATATCTTTTTCCATACCTTCACTTTCAGTGTCTTTGGGGCTGATGTTTTTGTCTTTTGTAGGAAGCATATAAATAACTTTTGTCTTTTTATCCATTCAGTCACCCTATGTCTTTTTTTTTTTTAAGATTTTATTTATTTGACAGAAAGAGATCACAAGTAGGCAGAGGGAGAGGGGGAAGCAGGCTCCCTGCTGAGCAGAGAGCCCAATGCTGGGCTCTATCCCAGGACCCTGAGATCATGACCTGAGCAGAAGGCAGAGGCTTAACCCACTGAGCCACCCAGGCGCTGCACCCTATGTCTTTTGATTTAAAAGTAAATGTCCATTTAGTTCAGTAGGTACTTTTTGCCATTTTGTTAGTTGTTTCCTGGTTTTTGTAGTTCTCTGTTCTCCTCTTGATCTCTTCCCTTATGATTTGATGACTTTATTTAGTGTTATGCTTGGGTTCCCTTCTGTTTTTTGTGAATCTATTAAAGGTTTTTGGTTGGTGGTTACTAAGGTTCATATATAATATTCTTTGTATATACCAGTCTAAATTAAGTTGATGGTTGGATAAGTTTGAACACATTTCTGAAAGCACTATATTTTTGCTCCTCCAGCCCACTCCACATTTTATATACATATTGTCCTATTTCCCATCTTTTTATTTTGTGCCTAAAATTGATTTTACTACTTTTGTCTTTTAACCTTCATACTAGCTTTATAAGTGATTGATCTACTACCTTTAGTATGTTTTTTACCAGCAAATTTTTTTTTCATAATTTTCTTCTAATTATGGCTTTTTCTTTTCTGCTTACAGAAGTCTCTTAACATTTCTTATAAGGCTAGTTTAGTGGTGGCAAACTCCTTTAACTTTTGTTTGTCTGGCAAACTCTGTCCTTCGTTTCTGAGTGATAACCTTGCTGGCGCAAGTACTCTTGATTGTGTTTTTCCCAGCCCTTTGAATATACCATGCCACTCCCTGCCTGCCTGCAGTCCTGCTGAAAGAACATCTGATAGCTTTATGGGGTTTCCCATTAACCGTGCTTTTCTCTTGCTTTTAAGATTCTCTTTTTAATATTTGATGTTTTAATTATGTATCTTGGTGTGGAGCTTCTTGGGTTCGTCTTGTTTAGGGCTCTCTGCTTCCTAGACCTGGCCGACTGTTTCCTTCCCTTCGTTAGGGAAGTTTTCAGTGATTCTTCAAATAAGTTTTCTGCCCCTTTCTTCTTTTGGGACTCCCTATAATGCAAACAGGCTTGATGTTGTCACAGAAGTTCTTTAACTTATCCTCATTTAAATTTTTTTTTATCTTTTTGCTGTTCAGCTTGGGTGCTTTCCATTACCCTGTCTTCCAGATCGCTGATCCTTTCTCCACCTGCTAATCTGCTTTTGATCCTCTAAAGTAGTTTTCATTTCAATTAGCTCTAAGTTATTTACTTTTCTCTCAAGTCTAGTGAGGACCTTTATGATCATTACCCGAACTCTTCATCAGGTAGATTTCTTACCTCTTGTTTCCTTTAGTTCTTTTTCTGAGGTTTTGTGGGGTTTTTTTGTTCAGAACTTATTCCTCTGTCTCTCCTCATTTTGTGTGACTTTCTGTGTTTCTATATATTAGGTATGTCAGTTCCATCTCCTGGACTTGAAAATAGTGGCCTTATTTAGAAAATGCCATGAGAAGCCCAGTACCTCAGCCGTCCCTGGTCACCAGTACCAGGCACTGTAGGGGTATCCCCTGTGTGGGCTTGTATGTATGTACCTTCCTGTTGTGACTGGTCTGTAGTGACTAAGGGTGCTCTGATGGGTGGGACTGGCCCCCAGCACAACTGGCTGAGAGGCCTGACTATATATAGCTGCTGCTGGCTTGTTGGTGGGTGGTATGAGCTCTTGGTGGATTTGTAGTTTTTGGGGAAAAAAAAATTTTTTTTTTAAATACATATTTATACTGACTTGCCCTTTGTATGTGTTGCAGACAGCTTTTCCCAATTAGTAGCTTGTCTTTTCTCTCTGTGATACCCTCAATTTAAAAATGTGTCTTATTTTATCCTTTTACAGAACGCCAGTCTGAATTGCCAACCCAAAGTAAGGCTAGCTTCCCTAGTATTCTCAGTGACCCAGACCCAGATTCTTCTAATTCTGGATTTGACAGCTCGGTTGCCTCTCAAATCACAGAAGCTTTAGTCAGTGGACCAAAGCCACCTATTGAAAGTAGGTATAATTTTATATACTTGGGTTTTATTTTACCAGCATCCTGAGACTTGGTTTTTTTTTTAAAACATGGTGTTAATTTTTTGTTGTTCCTTAAACTTGAATTCAGTGAGAACTCTCCTAGCGTCTATTAGAATGTAGTAGAGATGGTCAGTTTAGTTTCTTCTTTAATAAAATTACATACCAAGTTTTTTATTATCAGCAGCATTCCTGAAGATATAAATTCCGATTTTACTAAAATGAGTCTTCTGTACATTTTCTTTATAGTGCTTTATTAATCTTATCACTCTCATTACCTTCTCCCTTGTAAAATTTTACTGATCTTATAGTTTTGTTTTTTTTTTTCCAAAGAAAACACCTACTGAACTTGAAATAATACAGCTGCATCATTGGATTTCACAGGCTTTTATATGTGGTTTTAATGTTCTAGGCATGCTTTATGCTTAGAAATAAGAAAATGTTCCCCAAATTAGTGTTACCATGAGGTTAAAACTTACATGACTTTAATGTCATTATCAAATCTTTGTCATAAATGGGTTTAATATTTTTTAATACTTGCTTAGGCCCAACTTTGTGCTGCATGAGCCACCAGAAAGATATGTGACAAGCAAATCAGTTAGATACTGAGTCTAGCTAAACATCAGGCATCTGTACCTTGTGGGAATGTTTTCTTTACCATATAAGTAGTGCTTCTGAGGAAGTGTTAAAAATTTTATTTTTCCCTATAAATGGTCTGAAAAGATTGAGACGCTAGTCCTGGTGATGAGAGTAAAGAATGAGTATAGTTAAGATAGGCGGATGATTTTTAGCCAGAAAACGTTATCAATAAAACTAATCTCACATTTGGCAGGGACTAGGATCCATGATCAGAATAGGCCATCTTAGGCCCTGTGAAATTCTTTCAGCAAAAATCCCAGCCAGCATTTATTTGAGTGGGCTTATAACTTAGAGATCAATCTTGTTTCACAAAATAGTTGAGGTATTGAGTCACTGCATTTTCTTGTTGTGCTTTTATTGTCTCTTATGAAAATGAATATGAGATTTCTGGATTTAGGATTTCTGAAAGTCTCCATTTTAAAACGTTAAAAGGCAGCTATGCTTTTCTGTTTCCTGATATTTCACATCTCCCTTTTGCCACCTCAGGGTTGTAAGATACAAAGAAAAAAATCAGTACAAACAGTGGTCTCTGAATAAAATTGTGGTAACTAAGAGTAGGATGAATGAGATCAAATAGCATTTCATTTTTCCCATCAGAACTTTTACCGGTATGTGAAGTTGTATCCTTTGCTTCTGAGTGGTGATCAAGCTTGAATTAAAGATTGTCAGATCATGGTGTAGTGCCTTTCTCTCTTGAAAAATAGATTTGGTCTCTAGCATAATCATGTTAGATCAGTGTTTCATTCTGTTGGTATTCTGAATAAAACCCTTTCTGTATCATCTCTGCTTTGGATTTTGAAGTCAGAGTTTTATGTAGATGTGTATGGATGTTAGCTTACTGATAGAAGCAAACATTCCTATTCTCATTACAGGCCATTTCCGCCCAGAGTTTATTCGTCCACCACCTCCACTCCACATTTGTGAGGATGAGCTGGCCTGGCTGAATCCAACAGAGCCTGACCATGCAATTCAGTGGGACAAATCAATGTGTGTCAAGAACAGCACTGGTGTGGAGATCAAGCGAATAATGGCCAAAGCCTTCAAAAGCCCCTTATCTTCTCCTCAACAAACACAGGTATGTATTTATTGTAAGCATTTTGTCCTTAATCCTTAATATAAATATAAACAATAAATGATCCTGTCAGCAGGAGCCAGCAGTAGGAAGTATTTTGAATCCTACGAGTCTTGGCTCTCTGGATCTTTGTTCTGCTTCTCCAGCTTTGGTCATTTTACTCTGGAGGGGAAAGACAGATTTCACATTTTTGGCACACTGTATATATTGTTACATTTAAGCCGGACAGTAACTCTACTGAGGGTACTCGAGATTTTTAACATTTTATTAAGGAGAAGGAAAATGAGACCCAGGGAAGGTAAACTAGCCTCCATCCCATAGCTGGTTAGTGGTAGATCAAGACTGAGAATAGCTCCTGCTGCCCAAGTGTAAGACTCCCCTGGGGGGGTGGGGGGGAGGTGGGTGCTTTGTTTGGTGAATTTTATTATCCAGCATGCATCCTTTCACATTAGAACTTGTGAGGACATATTGACACTTCTGATCCAGTTTACCACCAAAAAACGTTATTTCTCAAAGTCAAGTAATAGCTGTGTTTATAGGTCACTTTGCTAGGCCATCCTGAAACACAGTCCACTGTGGTATTTGCAGGTAGGCAGGGGAAAGAGTGTAGACAATTTTTAAGAAAAAGCACTTATTTGGCAGAAATATTTTTGAAGCTCCCTATTTGAATTGCATAGTGTGAGCAGGACCTGAACTGTGCACTGTAACTGCACAGAGGGCGGCCCTCCCTCTTCCTGTCCTTCTCTCCTCAAGGATTTGTTCTCCACCTGGGGCTGTATTGTTTCTGTTGTTCTCAGCTCTATGTGGTGTGTGCTTTTCTGGAGAGCTGGTTGGCAACTAAAGTATTTTAGGTTCTAAGAGATGACCAAAAAAAGTCTACAAAGGAGTAAAGGGTGACATTGTTACAATCCAGACAGTATTATATCCAACCAGGCAGTACTGAGTCTGGTTTAACACCCAGGAGGGATCACTAGCATGTTTTACCAACAGTCTTTACAGTTCAGTTGTAAATTTAAAAATCAAGACATGATCTTAATGGTTTGAGGGAAGAAATCTATGAAGTTGGTTCAGTGCAATTTTATAGCTTGTTTTTATGGATGGGGAAGAGAATATTTGACTCAGTAACCTCTCTCTTTTTAAAAATTTGGTTGTATTTAGCTCTTGGGTGAGTTGGAAAAAGACCCCAAACTCGTTTATCATATTGGCCTCACTCCAGCCAAACTTCCTGACCTGGTGGAAAACAACCCTCTAGTTGCTATAGAAATGCTGCTGAAGTTAATGCAGTCAAGCCAGATCACAGAGTATTTTTCGGTTCTGGTCAACATGGACATGTCTTTGCATTCAATGGAAGTTGTAAATCGGTAAGTTTTTATATTCAATCAGGTTGGGGGGGGGGGCTTGCAACAAATTTTAAGGATTTTTTTTTTTTTACCTTCTTGAAATTGTACTAAAGACTATATACTTTTAAGCTAATCAGTCAGCCGGTGAGAAAAAGCCCGGCTGAAAGCCAGGTGATCACAAGTATGTGTATAGGAGTGTTCTTTTTAGGGTGGGAGAGAGAGGAAGCCTGAGGTTTTCAACTTTATTTTTTGTCACTGGCAAAACTCATTAGCTGCTTGCTGAAAATATACTACTTCATTTCTGCATTCTCCTGCACAAGGCTTTCCCCTTTGTAGACTCACTCTTCAGGGGCTGCCTTCTTCTCCAGTCCTTGGATTGACCTACCTGAGTGCTTGCTGCTCCCCCTTCACTACATTCTTATAGCATTATTGTCTTCACCAGATATTTGCTATTTCGTCCAAGAATAACCACATCTTTTTATCAGTATTATTCTTTCTAGAGAATAATTTCAAGGACAAAGTCTGTTCCTTGGGTCCCCCACCCCCACCTTTCCCCATCTCAAGAGAGCACTATTCCTCAGAGCCATAGTTCCTCAGTACCTTATAGAAGAAGGTTCTATAGTCAAATTTAGAATTTTTGGAGATGCACAGTATAGTTAGCATAGCATCCCTTTATCTGAACATGGAATTCCCATCCCATCTTTTTGTTTTCCTTAAACATTCCACAGAATCCTTTGGAAAATACCAGCTTTCTTTTTTAAGATTCTAATATGCCACTATGCCTTCTGTCACATTCTATCCCGATCTCTACCACTGTGTTCCTAAATATACCACATTAATCCCAGATTCCAAGTTTTTCCTCCGATCATTCACTAAGTTATTAGGAACACTTCTAGGTTTCAGTTTAAGACACTTGAACTTTTAAGGCTTTTCCCATCTTTTCATTTACACTGCTTCTTACAACCCCCCCCTTTTTTTTTTAAAGCATTTAGTTAATAGTATATTATCAACTTACTAAACCATACCTTCTTCTCGGATATACCACCTTCCATAGCACTTAGGTATAATTGGGGTTTAGTAAATATTACTTATGAGACCTTGAAGACCATTAACTATGAACTCTGATTCAACCAAAAACAGAAATGTGGTGTTCAAAAAAGAGTAATTACTATGTTGTAATGCTAAGTACAGACTTAAAAAAATGGAAGTGTCCTTTATTAACAAGCAGAATGACAGGCTCAGGCTTATTTTCATAAATATATTTAAAACTAGGTAACTGATCATAAATCAGAAATTTTCACTAAATAACCATAAAATATAAAATTTCTCTTTGGTTAACAGTGTTTAACAGCCCTAACTTTTTAACTTTATGAAACAGACTAACTACAGCTGTTGATCTACCTCCTGAATTTATTCACCTTTATATATCAAATTGCATCTCTACTTGTGAACAAATTAAGGATAAATATATGCAGGTAAGTAATGGAAATTTTGGTAAATTTTGTACATACCTGCCAAGAAAACAGGTACACTAATTTTTTCTTTTCCCCCCCAGAATCGTTTGGTACGGCTTGTGTGTGTCTTTCTCCAGTCCTTGATCCGTAACAAAATTATTAATGTGCAGGACTTGTTTATAGAAGTGCAGGCATTCTGTATTGAATTCAGTAGGATACGGGAAGCTGCTGGCCTTTTCCGGTTGTTGAAGACATTGGATACTGGAGAAACACCTTCTGAGACCAAAATGTCAAAATAATACCTCATCAGAACCACCACATTCATTGTTCAGCTGTATTGTGACTTAATTTTTAAAACTGTTAGAACCTTGAGTGGATTGCTTGGCCTAACGCTTATAAACACCACTTTATCTACTTAAAGCAAAAGTTTCCTTTCCTGGATGACTTTTTCCTTGAGATGGATTTTTTGGTAAGAACTTGGAAAAATGTGTCTTTTAGATGTCTTGCTGATGATTAGGAGTAACGGTTATAAGTTACTGCAAACAAGTAGATAAGGTCTTTAGCACTGTAGAGTGCCTGTTTTTGTTTAAAATACAAGTTACAGGCTACTGATAAATCGAGAATCTAGTTTTCTTAAGGTTCTAATGTTAAAAGTATTTAATGAAAGTATATGAAGACATTCTTAAGAATCTGTCATACTGCCCTTGAGATGAAATCAGTTGAATGTTTTTGAATCAAGTGGCAAATAGAAGTTTGGTCCTTGAACCCATTTGTGCATATAGCCCCTAATTTCTCACTAAGGACAGTGTGAACCAAGGACATGCTTCTCACTTGATCCTTTGTCATGGGGACTTAATAGACAACAAAATACATGCATTTCTTGGACCTCTTACAAACATGGGAACTCTTAGAAACCTTTTTTTGAGACTACAATATAGCTGGTCTAAGTTTTGTTTTTTTCCTCTTGAAATGTTTGTTAGTTCTTCAGTTATTAGTCTAAGATAGTTATTTTTTTGTTTTGAGGAAAAGTTTTAGTCCATGCTTTGGGAGATAGTATCACCACTGAGGAACTCTCATGTAAAACCTCTTCCTGAGTGGGAACTGTACCTGCCTATGGTGGGGCAGATGACCTGTTTGCGACGTAGGAGATTAAGGTGGCATCGTGTGGGCTGTTACCCCTCACTTAACTTTGGACAACAGTGCCTTACATTAAAGTTTTTTATGAACTGTATTATCTGATGTGTTTTTTTACTTGAAGAAACCAAAAAAATTCCTCATTTACTGAGGTAGTTCCAAAGCATATTCTTTATAGGGAAATCATCTATTCAACAAGAATTACCTTCCAGTTTAACCCTCAGCAAAAGTTAAAACCACTAGGTATGGTGTCTTTTAAAATGAGTACAAATAAGTTTCGATCTTTTAATATTGGCAAAAGAGCAGTACTCCCACTAGATTTATAAGAAATTTTATATGTTAGTATAACAAAAAGGAATGCCTTCAAACATCCAAAATTTTAGCAACCTTGATTTCTGTCCAAACCTAAAAGTGGGTTATCACTGTTTTTATATACTCGGTTTGGGAAAAGAAATCATCCATTATGCAGGTAACTTTTTGGGATGGCAAAGTTTGGACCGCTGTGGAAGCCAAACTAAGGCTCCAGAAACTACCGATTCTCTGGTAACATTGAACATGTGGCTAACAGCACTGTAACTCATGCCTGAACAGAGCTTATCTAACGTGTATTTTCTCTATAAGGCACGTCACAGCCCCCGGCAGACAACACTATGCTTGGGGGCCATCTTAAACTGTGAAATCACCAAGGTACAAAATTTTGGAAAACATGGTACTAAATAGACTGTGGAAGAGGACACAGTGTTGATGGTTTGAGAGCTGAAACAAGAAGGCAAAGCGTCCTCTTGTTCAACCTCAACTGGAAAAGTATGTTTGGTGCCTCAAAATTTTCACCACATTGTATGGGTATGTGTCCACCACAACTGCCAAAGCACCAAACATCCTGATTTTGGGGTTACAGATAAATTTCAGTAGGCAAATTTACAAACACAGACTCTGCAAATAAAGAGATGGACTACTGCCAATCATTTCAAGATCACACTAGGTGTTTACTTGAAAGAGGAAGATTTTTAACTCTAAATAGCTTACAAAGAATAGCTAGTAATATTTAGGGGAACATTTTATAAAGAAGAAAAGTCAGGTTTACATTTACAACACCAGCAAAAGGTTCTTAAACATGTTTAAAAGTAGAAGGTTTACCTGAAATAAATTATAATCCTGGGATTCAGTAACTAAACTTTGAAGTGCAGCTCAAGATCCTGCCATGTTTAAAACAACACAGCTTGAATTCTTTGGATTTTCTAGTTCCAGTTTCTAGCTGTAAAATCTTCAAATCACCTGTTAAGACAGCACTAAGTTACATCTTAGGGTAGAAATAAGAGATACTTAAAAAAATAAAGTAATTGGGATCCTAAGCTGTAACTATTTCAAATAATTCTTAACAGTGCTTATACATTTAAACAACTTTAAAAAATGGTTATCACTCACCTTTCTTACAGAGCACACACTTTCACAAACTTTTTTTTTCCTTAAAGATTTATTTTGAGAGAGCAGCAGAGGGGCAGAAAGCCTTAAGCAGACTCCCCACTAAACAGGGAGTGAGACATGGGGCTAGATTTCATGACCCTGAAATCAAGAGTCAGATGCTCAACCAACTGAGCCACGCAGGGGCCCCCATTTCCACAAACTTTTAAGCAGCATGTACCACTTTAATACATTCTGTAATGATTCACATTCCCATGAAAAACAATGGATCCTGTACCTATTTAAAAATTTTTTTTTAAAGTAAGCTCCACACCTGATGTGGAGCCCAATGTGGAGCTTGAACTCACAACTGTGAGATTGAGACCTGAGATCAAGAGTCGGACGCTTAACCAACTGAGCCACCCGGGGGCCCCTCATGTACCTATTTTAAATACTTTGAGTAATAGCACTTTAAGATAACATTTTAAAGATATCTGGAAAATTAATGCGTGGGAAGAACTTTTTATTTTCTTTAAAATTCTTATATCCTCTACCTACTAAGACATTTTGCTGGTTTCACTTTAATCTGTTTTTATGCAATCACTACTGTTGTAATCAGGAAATCCCTATGATGCTTCCAAAAGCACTTAGAATCCTGGGATCCAATACCTATGCAGTCAAGCCCACAGAAAGTACTGGTGTTCCCAGGTTTCTCATTAGCCCCTAATACAGAAGCTTATACTTCATCAAAAAGAAGGGATTGACTTTTTTATTCTTAACGTGACGCACATACCTTTTTCAATTTATAACTCATTTTATACTTTGCTCTTAGAATAAGAGCAAATCTCTAGCTGCATAGCTGATAACGACATTGTAGAAATTTCACTTTTATAACAATTATACGTTAGCATTTTTTAAAGGGAAATGCTTCTCTTTTTAAAACTTCAAAAATGAAATTAACTGGGAAAGGCGTAGGTGGCTTTTCTAATTGGTTGTTGCATCACAGAAGCACAGCATATGTCATACACAAGACTCACTTTGGTTCAGGCCAGCATCCTATGCTTTGTCAATCACAAAGTAGGGTTTGCACTGAGCTCAAAGAAACTGCTTTTCACCAAACATGTAATTATCTCAAGTTCTAGTTAGTAACATACACATACTGATTTACTCTCAGCCTTCGCTGAGCAAATAAACTTTAATGTTCTCAAAAGAAGAGACTTGCCAATTAAGCTATCCTCTTGGAGAATTTGGTTAGAGTAGGTATTTCACCCAAGTGGGAACACACCTGTTCTTGAAAGTCTATTACTGTTCTGTGGTTCTAGCAGTCCTTGATTGAGCAAGTATACTGTAAAGTATGTAGAAAGGTATTTACTACTCATTTAAGGCCTGATGTCTCAGATTCACTGATTACTTTTTCTTAAAAATACCTGAGCTTTTTTTGGGAAGACCCCTCCTGGAAAGCCTGCCCAAGTGCAAAGCTTCAATCCTGACGTTACTGAGGTCAGACCAGTGGTTCGCTTCCGGAGATTTTGTCATCGTGCACCCCACAGAGAGCAAACTGCTGATAGGCACACTGCAATTCGGCCTTTTACTGTCATCACTCCTCAGTGACTGCAGGGAACAATCTCTCAGGGAAAGTTTTTTATACTGAAGATCCCCAAAAAGTCAGCAAGCAAGGAGGTTTACCTGCCGAAGGTGCTCTGTTTTTGCGCCTCTCCTGGCCTTTGTGGTTTTCTGGAGGGAAACCCAGAAGCGGCACCAGCAGGCAGTGGACGACAGAGTGCTTCAAGTTCACGGCCAAACTGCTTCCTTTACACACTGCCTGTAACTTTGAAAGTTAAAAATATATATATTGTTTCTTCACTATTTGTAAACAAATGGCTTTTATGACAACTGTTAGAAGGAAAATAACTACTGCCATAAATAGTATGACTAACCTTAACTAAACCTCTCTGGTTTATTCTTCCTTCCTTACATATCCCATTATTTGGAGTAGCATTTCATCAATTTTATGTCTCGGCAAAATTTCTGCTAATATTTGATCTCAGAAGCTAAACTGGGTCGGGCCTGGTTAGTACTTGGAAGGGAGACCCTTCTCTATCATATTTATTTCTATCTAAAAAAAAAAAAGCCTAACAAAGGAAACTTTTAAAGTGTTGCATTTTCTATTTTCCCTTGATAATTCCTTTCTCTGCTATTGAGAAGACATGTCTCTAGAGATGAGACCAGACCACTATGATTCTTCCAATCTCTTCTATTTGTACTTTAGTGTTCAAACTCTTTAATTAAGGAAAGCTATGTCTGATAGCTGCTAATTAAGAAATCACACTTCTGTAATTATCAAAAACAATTTACCTTGATCTGTCATAGTATTCTCTTTAGGAGTCTGCTTCATTGGATACTGTAAAGAATTATTAATTAAAGCATTTCTCCCAAGTATGTATCTTAAAATACAAAGAGCAAAAAGTCTACTTGGTACAGAATCAAGGACATACTTTCCTATTCTCAAAGAACCACAGAAGGCAGATTTCAAAGATAATGGCTATTATGGAAACCTACTTTGAGGCTGTTAAAATGAGAGCTCAAAGACAAATTTTCTATTTCAGCAGCTCCTCAAATTGAGGAGTAGCCAGAGTTTACTTTAGTAAAGTGGAAAAAAAAAAATAAAAACTCACCAAGTGTTTCACTATGAGTGGCTAGAATCCAGGTACAACAAACAGTTTGAAAAAAATAAGCTATATACAACTTAGATGCAGCGGTAAGAATAGATTTTTTTAAAAATTCTATTTTTCTGGGGCACCTGGGTGGCTCAATGGGTTAAAGCCTCTACTTTCGGCTCAGGTCATGATCTCAGGGTCCTGGGATCGAGCCCTGCATCGGGCTCTCTGCTCAGCAGGGAGCCTGCTTTCCCTTCTCTCTCTGCCTGCCTCTCTGCCTACTTGTGATCTCTCTCTCTCTCTGTCAAATAAATAAAATCTTAAAAAAAGAATAAAATTAAATTAAAAAAATAAAATTCTATTTTTTCAACATTTATTTTTATTCACAAAATAAAGATATACACAGCAACGAGCTTAGAAGGAACAAAGGACAACAGTTTCAAGTTAAGAAGTAATTCTCCCTCACCCTCCTCCACTTCTACCTCTAAGAAAGGAGAAGAGCGTGTGTGCTTAATCATTTTAGAAAACTTAAGAACAGTCTCCAAAAGCTTTACATTAACCTGACCCTTTCACCTACAAGAACAGCCAAGATTTTAAAAAGGATAGATGACACAATGTAATGATCATTAAATCTGCTTTAAATCAATCAAGAAAACTGGTTACTTATTTTGTAATGACAATCAAAATTCTCTATCACCTTTTTAATTGTAAAGATTAAATTGTAGTTGGAACCAATACAAAAAAAAAAAGTCTGCCTACTCGATTTCCTTAAGGCAATGAAAAATTTATTGCTCATGTGTGATGCAGAATCTTAGCTTTTTTTATTTGTAGAAAAAACGGACAAATTTCCCTGTCATAAGAAATTAGGAATTAAAAAGGAAAAATGCAAATCCTAAAGTCATCTAGTGCTTTTCCTATAATTCCAAAGAGAAAATAATGAAGTCTTAGAATTCAAAGTCTCTGTATGATGACATGGAGGTTCAAGAAAGCTAAAGATTTCTTATATCTCATTCACAGGTTTAATGTTCTAGAAAAGTATTTCCTCCAGGGAAAACTTGTGATCAATCACTGAACTATACAATTCCATTTCCACTAGTCTAAATTCAGTTGCTCAGTCTAAAAT
This sequence comes from Potos flavus, assembly GCA_028534135.1. Taxonomy (NCBI): domain Eukaryota; kingdom Metazoa; phylum Chordata; class Mammalia; order Carnivora; family Procyonidae; genus Potos; species Potos flavus. Next base: position 71,275,078 of record CM052885.1, read on the forward strand.
TATCCTTGAGAAACAAAATTAATCCTGTTTTTACAGTACCGTAGCAGCTAGTGTACTATTCAGAAACACCTCCCAACTTGTCCCCTATAGAGTGCCTTCCTAGTGGTCTCTTTAATAGTCCAAAGCAACATACTGTTTATCATAAATGATACATTTTAGTAGATAAATATATTAAGACTAATCAAAACGTCTCTTTAAGAATAAAATATCTTAGCCCTTTGGATATCAAATCAGAACCTGAAAGGTAAAAGAATGTACATTATTTTCAAATATACAAACTATGCTGAAGTTAAAAAAAAAAAAAAAAAAGTCCTTTAATTCGAGCCAAAGCTCTATCCATGATGCGGTCATCAGGATGTGCACGAGGAGATGGGTCCTCCGCGTTGCAGGTCACTCCTGCCCGTTTCTACTGACAAAGCAACAAAAACCAATGTCAGTCACTTAGCATATTCTCAACTGTAATTACATAAACACTGAGACCATTTAGAGGTTATAATTCAAGAAACAAATAACAGAAAATTTTAAATAAAACTTACATGTAAAAATGGCAACCCATTCCAAAAAGTCATGAAAAATACACGAGCATCTTCCTCACATTTATGAGGTTTTCTAGTATTAACCTAACCAACATTACTCTGATCAGCATGCGGCTATAAAGAAAAGACAGTCTTTGTTGGTGGTATTAGTGTATGTTTTCAAAGGGAAACCAGAGAGGTGTGATGATGACCACGATGGTGGTGTCACCACTGCCCATGAAAACAGCGAGCATTTACTGGATTATGTATATGATCCAACGAGGACTAGGATGTTATTATGGTCATTTTACAGATGATTAAGCACAGGCACAGAGAGGTTAATCTATCTTGGAAGAGGAACAGGTATTTAACTCCGGACAGACTGGTGTTACTAGGAAGAGTAGCATGAAATAACTTCAGCACAAAGGTTTCTTACAGTAATAGAATACCTCCTTAAACACAGAACCGAATACTTGAACTCACCTACAGTCAGAGCCAAGAAGGTCAACTGGACAACAGAAGGAGCACTCGCAGGGAAACACCCTCTGGCGAGTAGTCTACCATTAATAATTTCCATGTTTTATTTCTAGTTGCTCCTAAGAGCCCAGTAAATGTTTTCTCAACTTTAAGTGAAGCCACATTTTATTCTGAAAGTACTAATGTCTGCTTAAAAGAACGGATTTCTCCAATTTAACATTTCTCAAATTATATTGGTACAGTGATAAAGTAGAAAGAACATTATCGTTTAAATTACTTGTTAACTTACTGGTGAACAAATACTTGGAAATTTAAGAAAAAAGGGGACAAAAAAGAAAACAGAAACCAAGTGCGTGAGCGTACACACACGCGTGGGTACACGTGTGTACACCCACACCCACACCCACACACAGGGAGGTATGAGGAGAGAGCCCAGCTTCTTCAGAAGGCATCTAACATTCTGTCATTTTATAACCTAGCTTCTTTTTCCACCTTTATTTCTATGCACTACTTCACATGATACCATCTTCGTTCTGAGAGAGGAGAAATGCTGATAAACTAATGCACAACAGGTAACAAGAATGCAGGAAACATGGGGGACTGCTTGTGAAGGACATTTTATCAGGATAAGAGTCCTTAGCAGTCTTTAATTATCTCAAGGGTGGCCAAGTACTAGAGAAAGGAAATTTAGTTTCTTTTCTGGAGAGTGAAGGCAATGGCAAAAATTACACTGGCATGCACTTGGGCTCAATTTGATGGAACCCCTGACAGGTCCCAGCAGGAGGCCAGGGAGCTATTTAGGAGAATGCCCTTTCCACCTTCTAATGCTCTGAAGTGGATGCTCCCCTTCTCTTCCACAATGTGGTCTTTTCCCTCTGATACCAGTTTAAAACCTAAGTTCTGATACTTCTAGCTATCTTTGCCTCACAGATCCTAAACATGTCAAACACAAAAGTGATTCAGTTTGAATATCACTGATTTGGAAAGTATGTGCCCTCTTCCCGCAATGACAAAATTCAAAATTAGAAGCATCAGTTCTTCCCAGTTAAAGTGATCTGTAAATTTATTCGATTATAATAAAAATTCTAATGGGATTTTCTTTCACTTAGCAAATACTTTGATTACTTTTTTTAGAAAATGTAGAATAGGGGCCCCTGGGCGGCTCAGTTGTTAAGCGTCTGCCTTCAGCTCAGGTCATGATCCCGGGTCCTGGGACTGAGCCTTGCATAGGGCTCCCCGCTCAGCGGAAAGCCTGCTTCTCCCTCTCCCGCTGCCCCCCTGCTTGTGTTCCCTTTCTCTGTCGAATAAAAAAATAAAATCTAAAAAAAAAAATGTAGAATAGTACAGAGATTTTTTAAAACTCAAGATAAAAGGGTTTGCCTTGCCAATATCAAAACATATCACAATTATTATTCACTAAATAATTATTAGTCACTAAAATAATTATAATTCACTAAATAATTGGGACAACTGGTTAAACATTTGGGGAAAAGTAGGTTAAATTTTCTCTTAAACCATATAAAGATTTAAAGGTAATAAAATACAAAACCACAAATATTAGCAAGATATGGGTTAATATACTTAGATCCTGAGATGAGGAAGGCCTTCCAAAGTTAGCATGCTATCAAAGGCAAAATCATGAGAGAACGTGTTGGACTAGAGAAAAATGAAATATTTCTGCCTACAAAATACATCAACCAAAGGATACCGAAATTGGGGGAGAAATATACAATACAGATGACAAAGACCAAAGAGCTCTTAGAAGCAATATGAAATAGTTTCTCCAGAGCAAAACAAGGTAAGCATGAAACAGGCAACTCCTAAGAGAATAAAAACAACCAACAATTATGAAAAGGTAATCTCATCGGTAATAAAAAAAAAAAAATGCAATTCACTTTATTTTATCCCTCAGAATGACAAGAAGCAATCAGGTAAGTGGTGACGGTATACACATAATGATTTCAAAGTGTTAAAGTCCACCAAAAGGGTGCAGTTTAAATAAATTCTAGTGAACTGGAGCTATGACACTACGCGCCACACAGAATCATGCACCTACCACACAGAGGAGCTTCACACATTGAGAGAAAAAACAGGTTACCTAACAGCACATAAATGATACTTTCCCCATCCTTAAACACAGAAAACATCTGAAAAAGTATTTATCAAAATGTTAAAATGGTATTTGCAGGTGTGGGATTAAGGTTTTCATTTGTCCTTTATGCTTTTCTGCATTATTTCCCCCACTGCTAACATCATTTTGTTAAGGTAACAAAGGTAAGGCACTTACCTAGTAAGGCTGTGTTTTCACCTGCATCTTCTTTGAAACTGGTGTCACACTGCGGTGCAGAATCACTAGTGGAAGACGAGGGCAAACTGCTCCCCTCACTTCTGTCATCCTGTAAAGTGATACTCAAATTTGCAGCCAAAACACTCCCAGGGATAGGTTCTGGAGCAGGCATCTCCTGCACATCTTCAAGCTCTCCCTTGAGAGAACAAAAGAAAATACCTTATCTGAGTAACACAGTCAAAGCTTATCTAATCATTACTCATAATTCCCACAAAGTATTTACTTTTATACACAATATAGGACAAGAACGCTAATGTCTTCTTTATTTAGCAACCTCAGAAAATGAATTACTTCTCAGTAAGCAGCTTTCCAAGACCTAAACACTGTTCATTTGAAAAAACCCATTTTCCCCTTGATGCAAGCAATGCCACCTTTTAAACTGTTTACCGATAGTAAGTGAAGCTTTTCAGAAACACACTTTCCTTGCTTCCTGGACAGAGGGTGTGAATCAGCCTGCCTGTGGCTGTGAGCTTGGATGATTGCCTCTAACTGCCCTGTCTTACTGCGGGTACCAGAGGCCTTCAGGCTGCTTTGATTCATTTAAAAAGAATCCGTGTGGCTCCCTCAAGACGGGCTGTCGGCTGTCAATGTACCTGCAACTCCCCTATTTGCTGTGTTAAAGAAAAAAAAGGATAAGGAAAGTGACAGCCCAGTCTGAAACAGAGGTTTATCCAGATACCTTTCTGATTAACGCTGGAGTCAGAGCCATGTTGCGAGACAGGAAACCACTGGTGAGGTAACCTAGTAAAGGAGGGGTGGCTGTGCATTCAGTGAGCCTGAGCTTCACGCAAGAACCAGCAAGAACATGGTGCTGGTTCCACCTCCCTCTCCAGGCTCTGGGGCGAGGGCACAGAGGGCCGCTCCTCCCACTGCCGCCCCACCAGTTCTAGAACCCCCCTCCTCCTGAACCACGTGGTACGCTGCCTCCTTCTCACTGCTAAGTAACTCAACACCCTCAGAACAGACTCCAGACACACCAAACCACAAATCCTACTGAGTTGCCATAATGTCCAAACTCCCACCCAGCCCACTCTCATCTGTTTTCCCAGATAGTTACCAAAATACCCGCCAAACTTAACCACCTGCCAGTCTCAAAGGCAGACATGGTCACACCCTCATCTGCAATATACTGATCTGTCAGGCAAATCCTTTAACACCCAGCTCAGACTCCTCTCTTAAAAAAACCACCCTCTTATCTTCCCACTCTACCTGGCAGAGTAAATTCCTCCTTTCTCTGTGCTCCTCCGCACTTCAAACATACCTCCTTTGCAGCGTTGTGCGTGGGTGTATGCCCTGGCCCCCACAGTCCAGAAAGTGAAAGTCCATAACCAGAAGGGCTGCGTCTTACTCTGCGTCTTACTTTGTCTCCCCAAGTCAAGGTCCAATCTAGCACTTGAGAGAGCACTCCTTTGATACATGCTTGCTAAATAAATGAAAACAACGACAAGCGGCACATCAAGAAGGTTGTAGCTGCCAACACAGGGACCACCTCTCAAGTCCACGTGAAGGACTGATGGCAGCCCTCTCACCACAGCTGTTTCCCTGGGAGCGAGAACTAGTTGCCATACAACAGTGTGTCATCACTGTCTACAAAACCCAATGCAGGAGGGGCAAACGGAGTAAAGAAAATGGCACACTCATCAAAAATTGTAAAAACAATTAAAGGCAAGACAAGTTAATTTCTTAGAGTCCGATTTAAAGTTACTACAGGTTTCTGTTCCTCAAAAAAGAAATCACACTTCCTGGGACATAGTCAAGCTTTCTGAAATTAATATTCTAATAACAAAGTAATCCAACCTGATGCAAAATAAAGAATCTTCATTTTTAATGTTTGAGATATATGTATGTATATGTAGTTCCAAAAACAAAACTCATGAGGATTAGTCTCAGTGCTAAGGTTTAGTGAAATACCCCTACAAAAATTTCTAGGAATGAAAAGCAGGTTTAAAACTACTGACTATTAAGAAAGTAACTTAAAATGAGCTTCAGAGTACACCTAATGAAAGAAAAGAGAAAGAAGAGGAAGAGGGAAAACTTTGCCAAGAAAAACATCTGTCGAGCTCCCTGTATTGTACTGTTTAAAATGCTTCAAATCCCAGGAAGAATGTCTGAGACACAGGCTCAGTTCACTAAGTCTCAAATTCACTGTTATGCCCTGCTAAATAGAGCCACCATTATTAAAAACTATAAATAAATGTGAGAAATTCTAGAGGAAAGACAAATTTTCTAGACATCAAAGCAGGGCAGTTTTCTTGCAGTAAGAGATCTTGAATGCTGACCTTCCTTCTTTCCTGTACCTGTGGTGGAGGCATTCTGGAACTCACACTTGAAAAATAATTCGTAGGGACGCCTGTGTGGCTCAGTCGGTTGAGCACCCTTTAGACTCTTGGGTTTCGGCTCAGGGTGTGATCTCATGGGTCATGAGACTGAGCCTTGGGTCATGAGATTGAGCCCTGTGTCGGGCTCTGCGCTCAGTGGGGAGTCTGCTTGAAGGTTCTCTCTCTCTCTGCTCCTCTCCCTCACTCGTGCGTACACGCATGCACTCTAAAATAAATACATCTTACAAAAATAAAAAAAACAAAACAGAAAAATCTAATTCATGGAAAATTACAGTGGTTATCAAGGCAGTGGTCTCTCAACTCTCTTTCCAAGACCCGCCAAGCTAGAAGATAAGAGAACTCCTTGAGGGCTACTGGGGCTGTAAGGTGCATGAAATGCTTATCACAGAAAAAACTCCTTGTGGTTTCTAACTCTAACATAAACACTATAAAAAAAAAAACCCTAAAAAACATGTTTAGCAATAAGAAAAGTATGTGATATTTAAATTACTTTTTCTAAAGTAGTAAGATTATTTCAAAACTATTTGCTATTTAGTCAAGAGTATTTTAAGACATTAAAAGATGATACGAAAACTCTAAAAACAATAAAAAATAACAATCTAGAAAAATCTATTTTTTTCCCTCTACGTCTCCCCCTTTTTGGTGGGACTACTGGTTAAAAGCTTGTACCCTGGAATTAAGCAAACCTCTAGCTGAAAGCAGATTCCCAAGTACTAGCTGTGTGACCTTCGGTGAGCTACTCAGCTTTTCTAAGTTCAAGTTCCTAATCAGTAAAATAGGGACCTCCCAGAGCGGATAGGAGGGTATGATGTAATAATGTATGTAAGGCCCTCAGCACCTGGCTGGCTACTATGTCTTTCACTCTGCCCTCATGTCTTCGTTTTTGGAAGAAGGTCCTACGACCACCTAAGTACCACAAACCGATGGAGCAAATTCCACACAGGACCAATTTTCCCAGCAGGATATGATTTCCAAACCCAGAAATCTAAGACCTGGTGTCAAGAAGTGTTGGCTTCAGTTTCCTCATACATAAAATATACATCTTGAGCCATAAAATGGATGAGGCTCCTTTCATTTCAAAGATTTGATAATTCTTGTTTATACGAAACTGACCAGTATTATGTACCTTCTACAGGGCAGCATAACAATACACTGCTCTAAGCAATTACAAACTCTCAGGAGAAACATATATCAGTCTATAATCACAAAGGCAGTAGAGTTCATTAACTTTTTGGAATGTCTTAAACATTCATTTTTAATCAAGAGGAAAATTTCTTCAGGGAATCACAAAGATGTCAGAAGGGCAAGTTAGTCCATTCCTCTTGCCTCTGGTCAGTAATGAAATTGAATCACTCAGAAGAATCAGGGCAGAGATTGAATATAAACAAAAATGTAACAAACCCAATATCCCAGGGCTTTGATGACATCAAGTTTACACATTGGACACGTGCGGTGATCCAAAAGCCATGGGTCAATGCATATTCTATGAAAAATATGCCTAAAAAAATTAAGTATGTGTTAATTTTTTAAAATAAATGTTTATATCTTATAAAGGAAACAACACATTCTACTAACTCATCTTCTCAGTACAAGTTAAACGACTTCATATCAACATTCTAGTCTATTCACTTATTCTAGTAATTATCTATTCTACTTTCCATGTTAAACAGAATCTGCAGCTTAACAGGGAAATTTTCCCTTCACGCCACGAAAATAGCATGGTTATTTTCGCTTCATGCTAGGCTGCATTTTTCTGTGCCTTTGTAACTTACTTAAAAGGTGTTTAGGAATAAATGTGGCGTTAGTAAACCAACAGTCAACTAATAATAATAAACTGAGAGTATCTTACATAAGTTCCTGAAATGAATCAAATGGAAATACAGCAAAAGATAAACAGATTATCTCTGAGTCTCAGGGTTAAAAAAAAAACAACACTTATTTTCTGTCTTAATATATTTTTGTATATTCCACATTCTTATATAATGATAACTTTCAGAACTGAAGAATAAAAATTGCCTATGTATTTTCTTTTTACTGACTTGTCTTAGTCAGCTAACTTTGCCTCCTATATGGTGAATCTGTTTCCACAGGATGAAGATAAGGAGTCAGGCAGAGTGAGTACAGGACCCATGGCTCCCACACCAGCTGTGTGACCTGATGCTGGGACTCTGAACTAGTTGCTTAACCTCTGCACCTCCACTGCAGGCTGTTCTAAGCAGCAAATATGTAACGTGCTTACAACAGTGCAGGACACAGTAAATACCCAAAAACTGTTCATATTCATGCTGTTGTATGACGACCTCTTCTTCATACTGAAGTCTGCTAGTGCAGTTAAAAATAACAGTACTTAATTACATAACATAGTCTAGCCTAGCTAGTCTTCTGACCTTTCCATCCTCAAACTGAAACTGAAAGTGACTGACCCAACGGAACAATCTTTACAAAAACACAAAGGAAACATGTTGGCTTTATTGGGAAATCTGTTAAATAAAGCACAGGAGAAAATGGGGGAAATTAAGTAAAAACCCCAGATTAGGAGACCAGGAAATGTGCATAAGCGACATGTCTGTTTGTGAGGGTCAAGGACAAAAGCCAGCTCAGCCTGGTCATCAACTTGCAATACCTCACAGAGCCAGCCCCTCACAAAACCCAGAGAGCCTGGTCATCAACTTGCAATACCTCACAGGGCCAGCCCCTATCCCACTCTGAGCTCCCACTGGAAACACTGCTTCTCCAAGCTGGGAGTTGGGGAGAGAGGCAGTGGCGGCTGGAGCTCTGTTCTCTCCTGCCGGGACACCACTCCAGCTTTGGTATTGACAGAGTGGCTGACAGTTATCTTCCAACCTGAACTGGCTGGGGCAGGACAAGGGCTAGGCTTGATGGTGGTCAGGCTTGTCTGCTCCCAGCCTGGGATGCCCCTGCTC
>CM052885.1:71284179-71356715 GCA_028534135.1 Potos flavus
TTTTTTTTTAAAGATTTTATTTATTTATTTGTCAGAGAGAGAGATCATAAGTAGGCAGAGAGGCAGGCAGAGAGAGAGAGGGGAAGCAGGCTCCCTGCTGAGCAGAGAGCCCGATGCGGGACTCGATCCCAGGACCCTAGGATCATGACCTGAGCCGAAGGCAGCTGCTTAACCAACTGACCCACCCAGCGTCCCTAAGAAAAAGATTTTATCTATTTATTTGAGAGAAAGAGAGGGAGAGAAAGCATGCGAGCAGGGGGACGGGCAGAGGCAGAAGGAGAGAGAGAAGGAGAAGCAGACTCCCTACAGAGCAGGGAGCCTGTCTCGGGGCTTGTCTTGGGGCTCAATCCCAGGACCCCAGGATCATGGCCTGAGCCAAAGGCAGACGCTTAGTCCACTGAGCCACCCAGGCGCCCCTCTCCAAGATCGTTTAAATGACTACATGGTATTTCATCATTTGAAAGGAGCACTGATTTTATAATCAATCCTGTTTTGGAACATGTAAGTTCTTTTCTATTTTTCCATATTATAAATGAAAACATAATATAAAAAATCTTACAAATAATATTACAATATTTAAAATACATAATATTCATCATTGAAAATTTACCCAGTCAGTTAATGTTTTCCCCCAAAAGTGAAATTGCTGGACCTAGGGATAGGTATGTTAAAAAAAAAAATTCTCTTTAATGTAATATGTTCTCATGATTCAAAATTCAAAACGTACAAGAGTATGCTCATTGCAACGCTTGACCCAGCTACCCCAAACCAAGGCAAAAAGTGTTACTAGTTTCTTGTAGATTGTTCCAATATAATTCCATACTTACACAACAAATTTATACATTTACTTTCCATCCCTCCTTTTTCCCACAAATGGTGAAATATTATACACTGTTTTACACCTTGCATTTTTCGGTTATTTGTTGAAGGTTTTTGTGTAATAGTTCATAAAGATCATCCTCGTCCTTTCTTAGGCTATATACGGTCTCATCGTATGTTCAATTTTTTCCATCATCTATTTAACCAGGCCCTAACTAACAGACATCCAGGTTATTTTCAATCTTATGCCATTACAAATAATTTTACCATAAAGAACCTTGTACATATGTCCATTTACACATTAGCCATAGGATAGATTTCTAGAAGTGGAGTTGGTGGATGCAAAGGGGTGTGCATTTGTAATTTGGGTAGATAGTCCCACAACGCTCCCCCACAGAGGTTTTACCAAATTCCATTCCACCCGCAGTATCTGAGAATACTCTCCAAAGTAATGTGTGTCAAACTTTTTGACCTTTGCCAATCTGACTGGTAAATAATATGAGAGTGGTTTTATTTGGGTATGTATCTTTGCTGCTTTTTACTTTGAAATGACCCCCTGGTCTCTTCTTACTTTGCTGTTGATCATTACTTGGAACCGAATGAGAAAATTTTAAAAATAACAAACACGGGAGAGTACCCAGTTATTTTGTTCTTTGTCCTTAATAATTGTTAAATCAGTGGTGCTCAACTGGGCTGTACCGATGAATCTCCTGGAGTGTCTTTTAAAAATGCCAAGGCTGAAACTATTGTGTGAGATACCCCAACGGTGGATACCTGACATTATGCATTTGGTAAAACCCGAGAACTGTACAACATAAAGAGTGAACCCTGATGTAAACTGTGGGCTTTAGTTACTAATAACGTACCAATATTCATCGATTCATCAGTGTTTGTCAATTGTAGTTAATACACCACACCAATGCAAGATATGAATAGTAGGGGACCCGGGGGGACAGGGGAGGGAGTATATGGGAACTCTTTGTACTTTCTGCTCAATTTTTCTGTAAACATAAAACTGCTCTAAGAAATATAAAGTCTATTAATTAAAAACAGAACAACAAAACAACCCAAGGCCTACTGCCCTTGGAGGTTCTGGTAATTGGTCTGGAATGGAGCCAGGCTTAGATGTGCTTTAAAAGGATTTTAGGTGTTGCAATTATGTACCCATGGTTGAGCCACTACCTTAAATGGTAATTGAAGCCCCAGTAAACTCCTCAGTTTACAAAAAAAAATTCCCTAGATGATTGTAATGCACAGCCAGTTCTGGTTTAAAAGCAGATGGATAATGAGTTCAGCTCTGATCTGAACCCAGAAGACCTTTGAGCAAGGCACCCAGGAATTTCCTCCTTGCAATGGAAGGTAGCCACAGTTGGTTCTAGTAGTTCTCAAAGGGTGGTCCTTGAACCAGCATTATTGGCATTACCATGGAATTTGTTAGAAATGCAAATTCTTGAGCTTCATCCCAGACCTACTGACCCTAAACTGAAAAGGGGAGGACACAGGAGGAGGGCCCAACTGTCCCTGTTTTGACAAGCCCTCCAGGTGATTCTGATGCACACCTACATTTGAGAACCACTACTCTAATCTCATAAACTGATTCTTCCTGGTACCTGGATTTTGACCTTGAGTACCAGGATTTGGGCCTTGCCCCTTGAGAAATGATAAACTGGAGCATTACGCTTATAGATGACTTATTTCGCCAGAGCCCCCATGTTAGCTATATTATTATTCCTAACGGAGTTCAAAGTTATAATTAAAAACCAAAGTTATTTAAATGTGTAATATACCAAATTTTATTTCACACCAGAGACTTTAATTGTGCTACCAAGATAGACTTTTTTCCTTTCATTCTTTCCTCCCTCCTCCCCCCGCTTCCTTCCTTCCTTTCTCTTTTGCCTATGACTGGATAAAGGTTTTTTTCACCTCCACAGATATTTTTTCAAAATGGTGTTTATTAAGAAAGTTGTAATTCTACCTAGGCCTACTCAAATAACACCGTACAAACAAACACAGTACTACCTATCAGTGTGCTTGAAGATCTTTAGCATGCAAAAGAATCCCCAATAAAGAGATAGCTTCGAGGGTGAGGCTGCTCTGACAGGGTCATTCGTAATCCCCAATGCAAGAATTTTGAGTGGTTCTTGGCCTCCCTTATTGACTTTATAATACAGACATTGGCAAAGAGTCTCATTTACAATTTTACAATCTTAGGTACGTGAGAATTCTCCAGTTCTTTGTTCTTCTGGATAGTGGCTTTTTCTTTTTTTTAAATAAATCATGTCATCTGCAAATAGTGGCAGTTTTATTTCTTCCTTTCCAATTCGAATGCCTTTTATTTCTTTTCTTACCTAATTGCTCTGGCTGTGACCTCCAATACTATGTTGAATAAAAGTGGCGATAGTGGACATCTTGTCTCGAGGAAAAGCTTTCAGTTTTTCATCAAGTATGATGTTAGCTGTGGCCTTGTCATATATGACTTTAATATGTTGAGAAACGTTCCCTCTACACCCACTTTGTTGAGAGTTTTTATCATAAATGGACGTTGAATTTTATCAAATGATTTTTCTATATCCATTAAGAGGATCATATGATTTTTAATACCTCATTTTGTTGTTATTGTTGTTGTTTTTTAATACCTCATTTTGTTAATGTGGTGTATCATACTAACTTGCAGATGTTCAGCCAGCCTGACATCGCTGGAATAAATCCCATTCAATCATGGTGTATGATTTTTTAAAAGATTTATTTATTTATTTATTTATTTATTTGATGGGGGGAGGGGCAGACGGAGAGAATCTTCAAATAGACTCCCTGCTGAGTGCACAGCCCTATGTGGGGCTCGATCCCATGACCCATGAGATCACAACCTAACCCCAAATCAAGAGCCAGATGCTCAACTGACTGAGCAACTCAGGCACCCCAGTGTATGATCCTTTTAATGTATTGCTGAATTCAAGTTGCTAATATTTTGTTAAAGATTTTTAAATCTATGTTCATCAGGGATTTTGGCTTGTAATTTTCTTTTCCTGTGGCATCCTTGTTTGGTTTTGGTATCAGGGTAACACAGGCTTCATAAAATAAGTTTGGAAGAGTTCCCTCCTCTTCTATTTTTTGGAAGAGTTTGAGAAAGATTGGTATTCATTCTTCTTTGAATGTTTGGTTGAATTCGCAAATGGAGCCCTCTGGTCTGGGGCTTTTTTTTTTTTAATTAACATATAATGTATTATTTGTTTCAGGGGTACAGGTTTGTGATTTATCAGTCTTACACAATTCACAGCACTCACCATAGCACGTACCCTCCCCAGTGTCCATCACCCAGCCACCCCATCCCTCCCATCCGCCTCCATTCCAGCAACCCTCAGTTTGTTTCCTGAGATTAAGAGTCTCTTACAGTTTGTCTCTCTCTCTGGTTTCATCTTGTTTCATTTTTCCCTCCCTTCCCCTATGATCGTCTGTCTTGTTTCTCAAATTCCTCATAACGGTGAGATCATATGATAATTGTTTTTGTCTGATTGACTTATTTCACTCAGCAAAATACCCTCTAGTTCCATCTACGTCATTGCGAATGGCAAGATTTCTTTTTTTTTTTTTTTTTTTTTTATGGCTGCATATGGGGCTTTTGTTTTGGGGAGGTTTTGGATTACTGATTCAATTTCCTTGCTAGTATTCAGATTTTCCATTTATTCATGATTCAGTCTTGGTAGGCTGTATGTTTCTAGGAATTTATCCATTTCTTCTAGGTTGTCAAATTGTTGGAGTATAATTGCTCACAATTATTGCTTATGATCCTTTGTATTTCTGGAATGGATGTCAATTGTAATAGCTCCTCTTTCATAGAAAACCCTAAAGACTCCATCAAAAAACTGTTTGAACTAATCAACAAATTCGGTAACATTGCGGGATACAAAATCGATACACAGAAATCTGTTGCATTTTTATGCACTAATAATGTACTATCAGAAAGAGAAATTAAGAAAACAACCCCATTTACGATTGCAGCAAAAAAGAACAAAAGACCTAGGAATAAATATAACCAAGGAGGTAAAAAAAACAAACCGTATACTGAAAACTATTAAGGAAAGAAAGTGAAGATGACAAAAACTAATGGAAAGATATTCTGTGCTCATGGATTGGAAGAATTTATTACCCAAATCAATCTACAGATTTAGTGACATCCCTATCAAAATTCTAATGGCATTTTTGGGCACCTGGGTGGCTCAATTGTTAAGCGTCGCCTTCGGCTCGGGTCGTGATCCCAGCGTCCTGGGATCGGGTCCTGCATTGGGCTCTCTGCTCAGCGGGAGGCCTGCTTCTCCCTCTCCCACTCCCCCTGCTTGTGTTCCGTCTCTCACTGTCTCTCTCTCTGTCAAACAAATAAATAAAATCTTAAAAAAAAATTTTTTTAATGGCATTTTTCACAGAAATAGAACAAATAATCCTAAGGTTTGGAGCCACAAACAACCCTATTTGAATAGCCAAAACAATCTTGAGAAGGAACAAAAAGCTGGATGCCTCATATTCCCTGGTTTCAAACTGTACTACAAAATTATAGTTATTAAAACAGGATGGTTTTGGCATAAAAACAGACACAGGGATCAATGGTTGGAATAGATAGTCTAGAAATAAACCCATCCATATATGGCCAATTAATTTATGATAAAGAAGGCAAAAATATACAATGGGAAAGGGGTAGTCTCTCCAGTAAGTGGTCCTGGGAAAACTGGACAGCCACATGCAAAAAAATGAAACTAGACGACAATCTTATACCATACACAAAAATTAACTCAAAATGTATTAAAAACTTGAATGTAAGACCTGAAACCATAAAACTTATAAGTTCCTTGACATAGGTCTTGGTGACGATTTTTTAAATCTGAGATCAGAAGTAAAAGCAACAAAAGCAAAAATAAGCAAATGAAACTACATCAAACTAAAAATCTCCTGCATAGCAAAGGAAATCATCAACAAAATAAAAAGGCAACCTACTGAATGGGAGAAAATATTTGCAAATCATATATCTGATAAAGGGTTAATATCCAAAATACATAATTATACAACTCAACGGCAAAAAAAATCTGATTTAAAAACGGGCTGAAGATCTGAATAATCATTTCCAAAGAAGATAGATGGTCAGTAGGTACATAAAAAGATGCTCAACACCGCTAGTGATCAGGGAAATGCTAATCAAACCACAATGAGATACCAGCTCACCCCTGTTAGAATGGCTATTACCAAAAGAGCAAGAAATAACAAGTATTGGTGAGGATGCAGAGAAAAGGGAACCCTCATGCACTGTTGGTGGGAATGTAAATTAGTGCAGCCACTGTGGAAAGCAGTATGGAGGTTTCTCAAAAACTTAAAAATAGAATTACCACGCGATCCAGCAATTCCATTTCTGGGTATTTATGTGAAGAAAACAAAACACTAATTTGAAAAGATACATGCATGTTCACTGCAGCATTATTTACAATACACAGGATATGGAAACAGCCTAAGTGTTCATCAATGGATGAATGGATAAAGAAATTGTGGTACACACACACACACACACACACACACACAGACGAATATTATTCAGCCATAAAAAATGAAAATTTGTCATTCATGACAACATGCATGGACCTCAAAGCCATTATACTAAGTGAACTTAGACAGAGAGGTTAGGTGATGGGAGAAATGGGTGAAGGGGATCGAAAGATCTAAAAAATTTAAAAATTAAGAAAATATATAAATTTACCTACTCAGCATTTCTACTTCTAGGTAGTTATCCCGCAGATAAACTTCCATATGGGTGAAGTGACAAAAACAAAAAAAAAACCCAAAACAAAAAACACATCTCAAGGTTTGCTTCCGGGTAAGCAACCTAAGGCATACATTTTCTCTGCACCCCCAAGTTATATATGACTTCACACCTTCAACCTTGCCACATCGGTTACTTGGCTGTCACTGAAAGTATCTGAGTCCATGGCCCCTTTTCTAGGCAGTCAGCCTTGCTTACGGGAAGCCTTGTGCCAGGTGTGTGAGAGGAGCTTAGTGGGGAGGGAAAATTTTTTAAAGATTTTATTTACTTATTTGACAGAGAGAGAGGGAACACAAGCAGGGGGAGTGGGAAGGGAGAAGCAGGCTTCCCGCCGAGCAGGGAGCCCGATGCTGGGCCCGATGCGGGGCTCGATCCCAAGACCCTGGGATCATGACCTAGCTGAAGGCAGACACTTAACGACTGAGCCACCCAGGCATCCCGGGAGGGAAATTTTGAGCAAGATCCCAGAGGTGGACCCCTACCTCCTTCCTCTTCATCGTAGCCACACCTACTCCGAACTCCAATTCTGCTTCTCTGTGTTGGATTCTAGGCAGGTGTAATGGCTGCAGGAGTCCAAGTCTAGTTTTCCAAAGTGAGTCATAGCAGGGCTTGACCTTAAAAAAGAAAGATAAAAATAAAATAAAATGAAATAAATAAATAAAACGAGACTTCATTCGGCTCCGTACCATGATGAGTATCTCAGCATAGGGCCCTTCAAACTGCAGTAGGCTCCAATGGGATCCAACCCATGGGGACACATGAACCCCTCACTGTGAAGGTCTCTGGTGGTGCCATGAATTCTGTTTACATACTGTTTCCCTGCCTATCATGGGGGCAGGAGAAGGCTTTGCGGGGCTTAGACCCCCAATGTAACCTCACCTGAGATCTCAACACCTTCTTGGTAGAGCCTTAGGGGCTTGTGTGTTCCTGGGGACTGGCTCCCTATCTTCCTCCTTACTCTCAAAGGTGTGTGGCTCACTCTTCTGCCTCTGGAATCCTTCCCTTAATCTCTAACCCAGCTTCTCTCAGTTAATGTGTATACTCATTGCCTGAAGAACTTGTTGAAAGAGTGTCCTGGGCTTTACCCTTAGAGATTCTGATTCCAGAGGTGGGGGGTGGGGGTGGGGGGCTGAGGGGGGCATGAGTTCACTTTCTAACTTACCTCACAGGCTCCTCAGAGGATTACCCTTTCTGTAACAGGGGCCAGGATGCCTTCAAAAGGTGGAAGTGCCTTAGAACGACTTCTCTTGTCTGCTAGGCAAAACTTCCCAAGGCAAAGAAACATCAAGCTCTGCACCTGCTTGAATTGGGGAGGGGTGTGGGGTGATGTGGGCATAGAGAGGAGAGTAAACAAATTAGTATTTCAAAATAAATATGACCAACTAGAAATCATGAAATTAGGTTCTGCTACTAAAACATCACTTCTTTGATTTATATGTGACTACATGCATACTGAGACTCTGTTGAGATTGAAAAAAAAAAAGGTTTCAAAAGAAGCTTAAAATCCTTTTTCCTAGAAAAAGGACCTTCACGATGGCAGGGACTGTGGCTGTGTATATCCAGATAAGCACAGTGATGAATGAATGAATGAACAAATGAATGATCACTTGGTAAAAATAAAAAACACACAAATTCACCTTTATACAACCCAAGTTTATCTAAAGAAGGACCAGAATGGATATCATATAATTGTTATAAGGTTGTTTTTGGTGTTGGTAGTACTCCAGGTGAATAAGTATGTTCTGAATTTAGTTTTATTTCTCTGTGAATTAAAAAAAATATTTTCTCTATTTTATTTTTTATTATTTGTTTTTTTTTTTCCGAGAGCGAGAGAGAGTGCATATGAGAGGTGGGAGCAGGGGCAGAGGGTGAGGGAAAGAATCCCAAGCCGGCTCCACACTCAGCATGGAGCCCAATGCACGCTCCATCTCACAACCCTGAGACCATGACCTGAGCCAAAATTAAGAGTCAGATGCTTAACCAACTGAGCCACCCAGGCACTCCTCTTTTCTCTAGTTTAGACATTTTCTTTAATGCGCTCGAATGATTTTATTTGTAATACAATAAATATTATAAGCTTGAATAAAATCAGGGTTGCTAAGTCTACACAATCTTCCCAATTCTGCTTGGGGTATGTAAGTGTACGTTGGGCAAGTATAGGGCAGAGGGCACCTGGAGGTACAAAGAAAAGACCTTTGCTAGTTTCCCTGGTCTGTGTGTCAAAGGTAGTGCCCATTTGACCTCCCAGATGGATCACAGAATCCCCAGAAGTACCTGCCCCAGGAATGAACTACTGGACTCCACTCAAATCAGGAAGGCTCCTGAGAAGAAATCTCCCTGGGCTCATCTTAGTCTAAATCTAGGCCATGATGGCTCCAGAATATGGGTCTAATATGGGTCAGGGGTGCTAAAGGGCTCTCTTCACTTTTCGGTCACTAAAAGAACTCATAAATAATAGCACCAAGGCACAGCAGGGGCTAATTTAGTAATGTTGGTCATTAGGCCATAAACTGGAACATTATCCAACATCCTTTCCAGGAGTTGAATCAGACTATAATTAGACCCAGACCTGGGCACTCCTTTACACAATAGCCTATTTGTTTGTTTGGTTTTTGTTTTTTAACCTATTAGTCACCTCTTTGGTCTTCTGAACATTGCCAGCATTAAGAAATGATGGAAAAATCTGACTCCGTTCTCCCAAAGTTCTCCATAATGAATTTTCAGGAAGAAAATTTCTCCCGGCCTTCCTGGCGTTCCTGCTTATTTGTGATGCCAATTCCAGCATCCTCCCTTTGGACAAGGTCAGGTTATCTGTAATACACCAGATTATCACTGTTCAAGAGAAGTACAATAGGAGCTACATATATTTAACTTAAGTTATTTAATAACCACGTTAAAAAGGTAAAAAAAACAGGTGAAATTAATTTTAATATTGTTTGACTCAGTTGACTATACTCAAAATATTTCAATATATATTCAGTATAAAATAATTGAGATTGTTTATTTTTTTGTACTAAGTCTTTGGAGTACAGTGTGTTTTACTCTTCCAATACAACTGTGTTTTGACGTCACAGACAGGGTCTTAAAATACCCATCAAACAATTTACTCATTCAAGCTTCTTTCTCAAGTACCAAAGATCTTAGTTTCCAGGATTTTTATGTGCCTAGTATCTCCTGTTTTCAAAAATATGATTCTCTAACAAATATTCCTAAATAGATCAGTGGAAACTTTGTCTTACTGCCATTTGCAAATTTGCCAGATGATGAAAATTATGAAGTTGGGTATCTACCAAAACACTTGTATAAAACCCTTCTTTATCCCTCTGAAATAAGCAGACTATGACTCCCTACAAACTCCATAAATATATAGATTTGTAAATGGTTGCTAAAAGCCCATGAACAGGGGGTGGGTAAGGCTGCAAGGTGCTGGTTGTGATTTGTAAATTCTTTTTTTTTTTTAAGATTTTATTTATTTATTTGACACAGAGAAAGAGATCACAAGTAGGCAGAGAGGCAGGCAGAGAGAGAGGAGGAAGCAGGCTCCCTGCCGAGCAGAGAGCCCGATGTGGGGCTCGATCTCAGGACCCTGAGATCATGACCTGAGCTGAAGGCAGAGGCTTTAACCCACTGAGCTACCCAGGTGCCCCATGATTTGTAATTTCTTAAGTGCATCCCTGGGATTGGATCACCCCAGTGATTATAGCTTGTGTTAGCAGAGCCTGTTAGACAATGCAATAGTCCACCATGGCGAGAAAGTTTTCCATTTCCCCAAGTTTGTGTATTTCACTGTCCTTTTGGGAACAAGTGATACATTTATTCCTTTATACTCATAAAATGAGCTACTCTTCTGAGTACATTTATGAGAGAAGTCAAGATTCTTCATTAATCCTATTTAGATAATCAGAGAGGAACCTAACAACAAAATAAAGAAATAAGAGAAGGCATGTGACAGTCTCATCTGCCAATAGACAAAATGCACTATTTCTTTCCTGAATTTTTGGTTAGTCTTTGGAAATATTTGTTTATAGTAAGGCAAGTAAATACAACTCCATTATGTAGATAACTGTTATATTTGTCTTTATGGGAATTTTTCTGTTTCTTCTAGGTGCTTTTTATTGCTGTAAGGTCAGTAGTAATGTCCCAACTTTCATTGCTCATTTACTAATTTGAGCTCTTTTTTTCTTTGTCAGTCTAACTAAAGGTCTATCAATTTTGTATTTTGTTTGTATTTTCAAGGACCCAGCTTTTGGTTGCATTGATTTTCTCTATTTTTCTTTCCCTGTTCTCTGTTTTATTTATTTCTGCTGTAAGGTTTATTAAATTTCTTCTTCTGCTTGCTTTGGGTGACATTTGCTTGTCTTTTTTTGTTTTGTTTTGTTTTCTTTTTTTTTTTTAATTTTTTAATTTTTTTTTAAATGTTTTAGTTAACACATAATGTATTATTTGCCCCAGGGTACATGTCTGTGGATCCTCAGGCTTACACATTTCACAGCACTTACCATAGCACATACCCACCTCAATGTCCATAACCCAGCTGTCTTTTTCTAGTTTCTTTTTTTTTTTTAAAGATTTTATTTATTTATTTGACAGAGAGAGAGAGAGATCACAAGTAGGCAGAGAGGCAGGTGGAGAGAGAGGGGGAAGCAGGCTCCCTGCTGAGCAGAGAGCCCGATGCGGGGCTCGATCCCAGGACCCTGAGATCATGACCTGAGCCGAAGGCAGAGGTTTTAACCCACTGAGCCACCCAGGCGCCCCTTTTTCTAGTTTCTTAAGGGGAAAGTTTAGGTTATTGATTTAAGACCTTTCTTCTTTTTCACTAAAAGCATTTATAGCTATACATTTCCCTTTAAGTACTGCGTTAGCTCCATCCCATAAATTGTGGCATGTTGTTTTTCATTTTCAATCATTTCAAAATATTTTAGAATTTTTCCTTGTTTTTTACACCTAGGTTTTTTATGAGTGAGTTGTCTAATTTCTACATATTTGTGTATTTTGCACATTTCTGTTACAATTTTTAATTTAATTCCATTGTGGCTAGAGAATATACTTTATACTATTTTGATTATTTTACATTTCCTAGGAATTGTTGTGTGGGCGAAGATATGGTCTGTTTTGGGGAATGTTATATGTGCACTTGACAGGAATATATATTCTGCTGTTGTTGAGAGTAGTCTTCTATAGGTGTCTCTTAGTTGACTTATAGTGTTATTCAAATCTTCATTTTCTTGTTAATCTTTTGTCTAAGTTCTCCATTCATTGTTTGAAGTAGGGTAATGAAGTCTATAATTATTATGGTAGAACTCTTTGTTTCTTCCATTAGTTCTGTCAGATTTTGAAAAGTGTATTTTAGGGTGCTATTGTGAGGTACATATATGTTTATAATTGTTACGCCTTTTTGATGGATTGATCTTTTTGCCATTATAAAATGTCCTTTGTTTCTTCTAACAATTTTTGCCTTAAAGTCTTTTATGTCTGATATTACTATAGCCAACTTTCTTTGGTTACTGTTTGCATGGTGTAGATTCTTCCATTCTTTTAATTTTGACTTATTTGTGTCTTTGGCTTAAAAGTATGTCTCTTGTAGAAGTACATGGTTGGATCTGATTGCTTGTTTAAGAAATGCCTTCTGCCATTCTCTGCCTTCTTAATGGGGGTGCTAATTCAATTTATATTTAATGTAATTATTGATAAAGTAATAACATTACTTTAATGAAGTAGGATTTACATCTGCCAATTTACTATTTGTTTTCTATATATCTTAAATCTTTTATTTTTCATTTCCTCTGTATGACCAGCTTTTGTGTTAAATAGACATTTTTCTAGTTTACCATTTTAATTCACCTGTCATTTATTTTAGAACATTTTATAAGTGATTTTCTTACTGGCTGCCCTAGGGATAACAATTAACATCTTATAACAATCTAATTGTGATTAATACCAACTAAATTTCAAAAGAATATAAAAACCTTGCTCCAATATAGCTTTGTTCTCTCTTCCCTCCTTTTCTGCAGTTATTCCCATACAAATTATATCTTTATAATTATAAGCCATCAACAGAGTTTTATAATTATTACTTTACGCACTTGTGCTTTGGATCACGGAGAAGAAAAAAAGAGTTATAAACAAAGAGCACAATTAAACTGTCTTTTTATATTTATCTCTAGAGTTACCTTTACCAGCGTTTTTTATTTGTGTGGATTCAAGTTACTGTCTAGTGCTGTTTCATTTCAGTCTGAAGAACCTCCTTTAATATTTCTTGTAGGGCAGGTTTGCTTGCCTGTGTATTATCCTAATTTTTTGTTTGTTTATCTGGGAATGTCTTGATTTCTTCTACATTTTTGGAAGTACAGTTTTTGTAGGTATAGAATCCACAGTTGACAGTATTTTAATTTTAGCATTTTAAATATGTCATCACACTGCCTTCAGGCTTTTGTGGTTTCTGATTAGAAATAAGCTGTTAATCTTATTGAGGATCATTTTGATATAATGAGTCACTTCTCTCTTGCTGCTTTTAAGATTCACTTTGTCTTTCAACAGTTTGATTATGAAATGTCTAAATGTAAATCTCTGAGTTTGTCTTACATGGAACTTGTTGAGCTTCTTGGACACGTAGAAAAATGTTTTCTACCAAATGTGGGCAGTTTTCAGCCATTATTATTTCTAAAAAATTTTTCAAGCATTCTTTCTTCTTTCTCATCTTCTCTGGGACTCCCATCATGTGTACATTGGAACGCTGGTGGTATTCCAGTTGTTTTGTTTGTTTTTTGTTTTTTATTAGCTTTGGAGGTAGAATTTAGTGATTCATCAGTTGCATATAACACCCAGTGCTCATTACATCAAGTGCCCTCCTTAATGCCCATCACCCAGTTATACCATCCCTCCACCCACCTCCCCTCCAGCAAACCTCTGTTTGTTTCCTAGAGTTTAGTCTCTCTCATGGTTTGCCTCCCTCTCAATTTTCATCTTATTTTATTTTTCCTTCCTTTCCCCTATGTTCATTTGTTTTGTTTCTTAAATTCCACATATCAGTGAAATCATATGGTATTTGTCTTTCTCTGACTTATTTCACTTAACATACTACCCTCTAATTCCATCCACATCATTGCAAATGGCAAGATTTCATTCTTTTCTAAAAAAAAAAAAAAGATTTTATTTATTTATTTGAGAGAGAGAGTGAGCATGAGTGGTGGGGAGGGGAAGAAGGAGAGGGAGCAGACTCCCCACCGAACAGAGAGCCCAATGCCGGGCTTGATCCCAGGACTCCGAGATTATGACCTGAGCCAAAAGCAGATGCTTAACAAACTGAGCCACCCAGGTGCCCCCAAGATTTCAGTCTTTCTGATGGCTGAGTAATATTCTATTGTGTATATAAACCACATCTTCTGTATCTATTTATCTGCCAATGGACATGTGGGTTCCTTCCATATTTTGGCTATTTTGGACATTGCTGCTATAAACATTGGGATGCATGTGCCCTTTCAAATCACTATGTTTGTATCCTTTGGATAAATACTGAGTAGTGTAATTGCTGGGTCATAGGGTAGCTCTATTTTTAACTTTTTGAGGAACCTCCATGCTGTTTCCCAGAGTGGCTGCACCAGTTTGTATTCCCACCAACAATGTAAGAGGGTTCCCCTTTCTCTGCATCCTTGCCAATATCTACTGTTTCCTGAATTGTTAATTTTAGCCATTCTGATCAGTGTGAGGTGGTATCTCACTGTGATTTTGATTTGTATTTCCCTGATGCCAAGTGATGTTGAACATTTTTTCATGTGTCTGTTGGCCATCTGTATGTCTTGGCAGAAATGTCTGTTTATGTCTTCTGCCCATTTCTTTATTGGATTATTTGTTTTTTTTTTGGGTGTTGAGTTTGATAAGTTCTCTATGGATTTTGGATACTAGCCCTTTATCTGATAAGACCTATCCAAATATCTTCTCCCATTCTGTAGGTTGCCTTTTGGTTTTGTCGACTCTTTCCTTTGCTGTGCAAAAGCTTTTTATTTTAATGAAGTTGCCCCACAGTTTTTTGAGGCTTTTTCATTTTGCTTTTTTCCTTTTTTCTGTTTCTCAGACTGGATAGTCTAAAAACAAATTATCTTCAAGTTTGCTGATAATTTTTTCAGTCAGCTCAAATGTGGTGAGCCCTTCTAGTGGAGTTTCCACGTCAGTGATTGTACTTTCAACACTCAAGTTTCTGGGGCGCCTGGGTGGCTCAGTTGGTTAAGCATCTGACTCTTAGTTTCAGCTCAGGTCATGATCTCAGGGTTGTGGGATTGAGCCCTGGGTCAGGTTCTGCTTTCAGCATAGTCAGCTTGGGATTCTCTTTCTCCCTCTCCCTCTGCCTTTTCTGCTCATGCTCTCTCTCTCTCTCTCTCTCTCTCTCTCTCAAATAAATAAATAAATCTTTAAAAAAAAAACCATCCAGATTTCTATTTTTTCTTTTTAAGATAATTTCTCTTTATTGAAATTATCTATTTGGTGAGGTATCCCTCTCATATTTTCCTTTTTCTCTGTAGATACAGTTTCCTTTAGTTCTTTGAACATATTTATAATAGCTAATTGAAAGTCCTTGTCTGTGAAGTCCAATGTCTGGGTTTCCTCAGGGGCAGTTTCTATTGACTCTTTCCCCACACGTGCATATGGGCCATACTTTCTTTGCTTGTCTCATATATTTTTGGTTGAAAACTGGACTGAAATTAGATTCTCCCCCACTCAGCATTTATTGCCATTTGTTTGTTTAGCGACTTTCCCGAACCGATTCTATAAAGTGTGTATTCTTTGCCATCTGTGGCCACTAAATACTCTCTTCAGTTAGCTTCATGGTCTGTTCATGACTGGTCTGAGATGTTCTGAAATGCCCCGAACCGGCAAGTCTCCTAGCTTCTACTAAAGGGCTCTGAGCTTCTGTGGGGCATGTTTCCAGTGTTTTAGAAGGCCCTAGGTTTCTCTTCTGGATTGTACAGAGCGTCAAGGTCATCTAAGAGTGAGAGACTCAGGCCTTCTCAGTCTTTCCTCAGCAAGCACACAACTCCACACAAGCACGCAACCTTTTAGATTCCCAAGAATGTGCCAGAGGTTTTCAAAGTCCCTATGGACATTTTATTCTCCAGCTGTTCAAGGGTTTTCTCATTTGCCCCAGGCAACTGAGAAGTTGAAAAAATAGCTGATTATTTTTAATAAAGGCCCCTGGGGAAAGGCTGCTTCCACTGAATAAGCTCTGAATGAGGTAATGACTTTTAATGGAGGAGGGTAAGACTGCCCAACAGCCCATATTTTTAACTTACCCAATTAAAATACATACTGGAAGATACTGTGTCCTAGGCAGTACTACCCGAAGTGTGGACTGTGTCTGGTGCCAGTCAGTGAACTGTTTGTTAATGGTCCGACATGAGATAAAGAGCTTGTACCAGAGTGTAAATCAATCTACTGTTTGCTTTATAGTGAAAGTCTTGATACAAAAAGAAAAAATTTCAGCTGAACCGGGTAATGTGCTTAACGATGTGGACCACACTTTGACACTGCAAGGCACTGGATGAGGGAATGCAAAAAGAAAGATGGCATAAGCTTGCTTATGATCGAGTAGTAGAGATAAGATGTTCCTATTTCTATGCGTTGTTACTAGGTAAGTTGTAGTAGGTACCATAAAGAGCTCCAGTTAGTAGTGAAAGAGCGTCCAAGGAGAAAAATCTGGCAATGCTTTACTGAAGCTGTGAACTTGAACTAAACTTTAAATGATGGTTAAGATTTTCTTAGGGATAAAAATAATTTTTTCCAGTTTTATTGAGGTATAACTGACAAATAAAAATTATGTTGTTTAAGGTATACAATGTGACAATTTGATACACTTATACACTGTGAAATTATTACACAATCAAATTAAACATCAATCACCTCACATAATTGTGTGTGTGTATGGTGAGAATTCCTAAGATTTATACTCTTAGCAAGTTTCAAGTATACCATACAGTATTACTGTACGTTAGATCCCCAGAACTTGTTCCTCTTCTAACTGAAAGTTTGTGCTCTTTGACTAACATATCCTCATTCCCCCCAGCCTCTAGCAACCATCATTCTGCTTTGCTTGTATGAGTTCAACTGTTTTAGATTTCACATGTAAGTGATATCATACAGTATTTATCTGTTGGTATCTGGCTTATTTCACTTAGCATAATGCCTTCCAGATTCAGCCATATTGTCACAAATGGCAGGCTTTCCTTCTTTTTTAATGGCTGAATTTTATCTCTCTCTCTTGCTCCATATATATAATTCACATATATGATTGATATACATGATATATGATATTTATACATAATATGTGTAATACTTTCTTTACCCATTCATTCATTGACACTTAGGATGTTTCCATATCCTGTATTCCCATTTATAACTAGAAATGGGATTGCTGGGTGACATGGTAGTTCTAGTTTTAATTTTTGAGGAACCTCCATACCATTTCCCATAGTGGTTCATTTATACTCCCACCAACAGGGTTCCCTTTTCTCCACATCCCTACCAACACTTGTTATCTCTTGTCTTTGGGGTATTAGCTATTCCAACAGGTGCGAGGTGATATCTCACTGTGGTTTTGATTTGGGTTTCCCTGATGATTAGCAATACCGAACATCTTCTCAAGTGCCCTTTGACCATTTATATGTCTTCCCGGAAAAATGTCTATCAAGGTCCTCTGCCCATTGCTTTATTGGGCTATGAAAGATGGTTATGAATGGAGTGGGTAGGGGAAAAAGATACGGCATTTGAGGAAGGACACAGTGAAAGAAAAAGTTTGGAAGTGGGGAAATGAAGGTTGTGTTTGGAGACTAGTGAGTAGTGAATTTTGAATGGAAAATAAGGTATAGAAGTTTGAGTGAGGTAAGGCCAGAAAGTATTTGAGGCCACGTTAGAAAGGACTTGGATTCCACACCATGGGGTTTGTCCTCCGCTTGGTGGACAATAGGGACCTGTTGACATTTTGTGAACCAGGAAGTGCCATGGTTCTACTTTGATTTAAATACTAACCTCATAAAAATAAATACATACATACATACTAACCTCATAGGGGCTCCTGGGTGGCTCAGTTGTTAAGCAACCACCTTTGGCTCAGGTCATGATCCCAGAGTCCTGGGATCGAGTCCCGCATCGGGGTCCCAGCTCCGTGGGGAGTCTGCTTCTCCCTCTGACCTTCTCCCCTCTCATGCTCTCTCTCACTTTCTCTCTCTCTCTCTCTCCCCCAAATAAATAAATAAAATCTAAAAAAAAAAAAAATACTAACCTCATATCTTTGAGGAGTATCGAAAGAGTAAGAAACTAGAGTGACGGAAACTAATTAAGATGCTATTTAAATGATAAAGAGACCAATAATGAGGGCCTGAAGCAGGGTGGTGGTAATGGGATCTGCCAGGGCTATGACTGAGGAAGCATTTATAGGTCTTAAAACTGCTCCAATATGAACAACATGGGAAAGAAAGGGTGCTTGAAAGGATGATGGTGCCAAACCAAGGTAGAGAGGCAGCAGGTAGAACTGGTTTGGTGGGAAGATAATGAATTGGCTTGGATTGAGTTTGAGGTTCCTGGCAAGCCATCCAAGTAGAAATATGCAGGGACAATGTAGGTCAGCAACTTGAGAGAAAGGTGAGGCCTAGCGATCCTAACTTGAGAGGCAACAGCACTGAGATGATTAGGGAGCTACGAGGATTGACATGCTCACAAAGAAAACTATTTGCAGACAGAAGGTAGAGAACCTTGGGGGTAGGTTCTCTCCCTTTAGCCAAGCAAGAACCTTAGGGGAAGAAGGAATGGTGGCTGGTAAGGGCAAGAGAATGAAGAAGAGACATTGAAAGTGGCAGATAAATGTTCAGGGAAGAAGACCCCAAGGATTACCTTGGCTGTAAGTGTAACTGTTAAATGCATTAAGTCGTTTGAGGAGAAGCAAGATTGGTAATTCCAAGAAGTAGTAGGATTGAGGGGAGCATTTTCTTTCCTGGAGTGGGAGAGATGGAAATACTTGTAGGCTGATGAGAAGGAACAGGGATAAGGGGAGATTGTGGCTGGAGGTTAGACAAAGTGGTTGATGGATGAAGTCTACCAAAAGTTACTAAAAGGGTGGGATTGAGCTAGAGGGGACAACCTTAAAAGGAAGAAAGGATACATTTTTCTTGGACATGAGAGAGAAGGATGAAAAGGTGAGTGTGGATAGAGACATTTTGATGTGCAGAGGCAGGAAGCTGAAGGCTTTCTTATTGGGTGACTCACTTTTCTCAAGAGAAGAGAAAGTGAGGTCACCAGAGACTGGCATGGAACAGGTGAATAAGGGAAAGGATTGAAGCGGCTGTTGGGGAATGAGATTGAGTCCACTAGAAATGGGCAAACAGATTTCTAAAGACCACTGGGAGCCTGAGTCTAAATCCAAGAATTAGCAGAAGTAGGTGGCATGATCACCCATGCGGGGTCCCTGGAGGGCAAAGCGAAGAAAACAATTAGTGGGGTCTTCTGGATATATGTTCTAGTCACTTATCTATATATTTTACATTATCACTGCAAGTGAAGAGCAGGTTCATACCTTAGTTGGCATTGTAGTCCCAATACCCAGTACGTTACATGTTCATATTTAAGGGTTTATTGAATATAAGGGTTTATTGTTCGTGTTCATGTTCAAATAAGGGTTTACTGAATGAATAAACAGACTATGCAGCAAGATTAAAATTCTCATTAACTGACTACCATCGAGCAGAAGGAGAGGATGGAAGGTGATAAACAGTGTTATTACTAAGGCTGAGTCAGTGCCCCATCAGCAGCTGCCCATCTCCACATGCCAGAGAGAAGATGCCAGAACCCTGCATTCCTCTTCCATGTTGAAGCTCTACATGCCTACCAGTGGTGCGGAAGAGATCCATAAAGCCTCCCCCACTCCCTCCTTTCCTTGGTCACCATGTTTACCTTGCAGCCTTGATCTCTAATTCTGCTTCCTAAGATCTACGAGGTCTGATATCAAAGCCATGATCGTGGCTTACTATAAAGATTTTATCTTCTTTTAATATTAATAAATTAGCATGATGGCTTATAAACCAGTCTTGTGTGAATTTGATTCATGAGAAGCATATTAATTTATGGGTGAATTAATAGAACAAGTTCAAAAGCTGCAAAGCTGGGCATTAGCATCAGGAGCACAGGCAATTTTCCTATAATTATACTCTTACATTGCTAAGATCGAAGTCAAGAAATATAGAATTTAGTGGTCTCTTCAATTAGGAGTATCTAATATTTTAGCCAAGGACGTGGGCTTTTCTTAAAAAAAAAAATATCAGAGACCTCACGAGGAAGGTATAAGACAAAATGAATAATTATTTAGATATTATATGAACATTTGCAGTCTACGGACCTAGAGTCTCAGGATTTCATATATCGGTGCAGAATACTCCTTTAGGCACAGATGACCGTGAACCTGCTGTGGCCCTACAATCTCAGTGACCTCAAACATCAGGGGTGTAACTGACCGCTGCTGCTGGCCTGCTTCCGGCCGATGACTGGGTGCTTCAGTCAGGGAAGTGGAGGCATCCGCATTCTTGGAAGACACGGATCTCTTCTGATGGACAACTTTGGCTGGAAGGCTCTCCTTTGGCAGAACCTTCCTTATGTCGCGCAGAGGTCTAAGACACCTCCAGCCAGTCTTTCTTCCCTGTCTTCTTCACTCAGGGTCAAGTTTGCATGGGTGCTGATGTTGCTTCCAAACTTTCCCAGTTCCCCCCACCATAATCTCTTATAGGCATAATAAAATGCTTGCATCATTCGTCTTATCTTGGGGTTGGCTTCTTGGAGGACCTTGACTGATACAGAACCTTTGCATCAGGATCCAGAGGCCAAGAGGGACTGATGGCAGGTGAGAGATTCCATAGCATTGCTCTGGCCACTGAAGAGGCTGATGGGATTATAAGAAATATGGATTTTGGTCTTTGTCCTTGGAAGCCGATTGCCCCAATCTGAGTTCAAAAGCTGGAGGATTCGGGGGCTGACAGTATTAAGTCCTGGTCTGAGTCCAAAGGCCTGAGAACCAGGAGCACCAATGCTCAAGGACAGGAGAAGGTGGAATGTCCTAGATCAAGCAAAAGAGAAAATTCACTCTTCCTCTTCTTTTGTTCTCTTCAGACTTTGAATGGACTGGGGGGATGTCCACTTGCATTGGTAAGGATGATCTTTACTTAGTCTAGCGATTCAAATGCTAATCTCTTGGGAAACATTCTCACAGACACACTCAGAAATGATGTATGAGCAGCTATCTGGTCATCCCCTAACCCAGTCAAATCAACATTAAATTAACCACCGCATGTAGGTTTCCTCTACTCCATTTAACAGGTAAGGAGACAAAGGGACAGTGTCGGCGAATTAAGATTTGACTGGGGAACATACTTCCCTGACCAAACCACTGAGCTAAGTGTGGTGGACATCTGTTGGGGGTGCCTGCCCAGGGCTGCTAGGAGCACCACCGCTTGGTTTGGTGTAAATAGCCTTCTACACTGGATACAGTCTTGCTAGGAATGTCACTCAAGATGCTTTCCCTCTCTCCCTCAAGTATTGGCAAGCAACTCAAAGAGGAACTCTTTCCCAGAACCTGCATTAGAGCGGCACAAAACTGGAGAGAGTAGAAGAACATTCATTCACAGGCCGGGACTCTGGAGAGCATTCCCTGAACCAGACCTCTAGAAGCCAGGAACTTTGGCTCTCTTTCAAGTCTGTGGCCATCCCCAAAGCATCCCAAGACTTTCCTTTGCTTAAATTAGGCAGAGGTGGTTCTCACTGGTTGTGCTGTGTTCCATTTTTCAAGAAAGTCCTTTCAAGACAAAATCAGAAAAGAATAGCAAGGAAACACTGAAGTTTCTCCCCTCACGAGTAGGATCACCTTTCTCTGTAAAGGCACCGTCATATTCAGTGTCTCAGTGGAACTTCTCAAGATCCTCCTCCTTTTCCTCATGGATAACAGAGCCCGCCCAGAATTCCATAATTATGGAGTGATGGGGTTGGCACATATATTTAGTTGTCTGACTCAATGATGCTATGCTGGGATCTCTCAAATCACACCTGGGAGTGCCCACTTTGGTCTCGTGTTGTGATGTGAGCCCCTCCACTGATAGCCTGGGGGCCTCCATTTCCATGTCTCTAATGTGAAGACTGGATTGTCTTCCCCATAAGACTCCTTTCCAGCTCTCAAATTTTCTTCCTGTCTCTTTTTAAATTTTTATTTATTTTTATTTTTTATTAACATAATGTATTATTTGCCCCAGGGATACATGTCTGTGAATCATCAGGCTTACACATTTCACAGCACTTACCATGGCACATATCCTCCTCAATGTCCATAACCCAGCCACCCTATCCCTACCCGCCCCTACCCCCCAGCCACCCTCGGTTTGTTTCATGAGTTTAGGAGTCTCTTATGGTTTGTCTCCTTCCTGATCCCATCTTGTTTCATTTCCCCCCCACCCCCCATGACTCCCCCTTCCTGCCTCTCAAATTCTTCATATCAGTCTCTCTCTTTTTTTTAAGATTATTTATTTATTTATTTATTTGACAGAGAGAGACACAGTGAGAGAGAGAACACAAGCAGGGGAAGTGCGAGAGGGAGAAGCAGGTTCCCCGCCCAGCAGGGAACCTGCTGCAGGGCTCTATCCCAGGACCCTGGGATCATGACCTGAGCCAAAGGTAGACGCTCAACGACTGAGCCACCCAGGTGCCCCTCAAATTTTCTCTCTTTCTATGTGACATTATGGGTAGAAAAAGGAATGTAAAAACAACTTTTCCTCTGTGCTTAACGTATGTCAGGCCCTATTCTATATACTTTGTATGTATTAACTCACCTAATTGTCACATCGCCCGCCTCCGTTGATAGAGGCTCTGTGAGGGCATGGGCTTTGCTTTGTACACTGTTGTAGCCACTCTGTGCTTGGCATAAAGTAGACGATCAATGAATGTTACAACAGGTGAATAAACAAGTTGAAAAATAAGAAAAAAATCAATGGATGAATGAGTAGAAAGGGGAAAGAGACCAGTTTTGTTTTTTTTTTGTTTTTTTTTTTCCGAATCTAGTTCTGTGGTCTTTTGGCTTTCTCGAAGCTCAGTTTGGGTTCTTATTATTTCTCCAGTAGGCTCGCGGTGTTCTGAGGAAATTCCTGAAATAGTTCTTTTTTTAGCTGCTGTAAAGATATGATTTCTGCATCTGCTTCATTTCTCTTTTTCCTCTTTCGTAGAATTGATAACTGAGCCCAATGGTGCAAGCATTAGGTGAAGAATGGGTATCATTTATTTCATCAGGATCTAGATAGGAAAGGCACTTCCGGTTCTGAGATGGCAGGTTACAGCCCAAATAACCTAGTTCCAAAGGGGAGTTTTCTATGACTAGATCACTGTGGAAAAACTTAAGCTTAGTGTTTTT
This sequence comes from Potos flavus, assembly GCA_028534135.1. NCBI lineage: Eukaryota > Metazoa > Chordata > Mammalia > Carnivora > Procyonidae > Potos > Potos flavus. Next base: position 71,307,219 of record CM052885.1, read on the forward strand.
TAATTTTTTTTTTTTTTTAAGAGAGCAAGCGAGCATGTGTGCTTGTAAGCTGGGTGGGGGAGGGACAGAGGGATAGGGAGAGAATCTTTTTTTTTTTTTTAAAGATTTTATTTATTTATTTGACAGAGAAAGAGAGATCACAAGTAGGCAAAGAGGCAGGCAGAGAGAGAGGGGGAAGCAGGCACCCTGCTGAGCAGAGAGCCCGATGCGGGGCTCGATCCCAGGACCCTGAGATCATGACCTGAGCCAAAGGCAGAGGCTTAACCCATTGAGCCACCCAGGCGCCCCAGGGAGAGAGAATCTTAAGCAGACTCCCCACTCAGATTGAGTTGGATTCAGGGCTCAATCCCACGATCCTGAGATTATGACCTGAGCCAAAATCAAGAGTCCAGCGCTTGGCTGACTGAGCCACCCACGCACCCCTTAAGCTCAGTTTATGATATGATTCAGTCACCCAGAAGTGCATAGCTGCAATGTTGTGGCTTCACTCAGGAGGCCATCTGAAAGACGACACGGAAGACAAATCCTGGGTAGGACTGCCCGGATGGAGAGACAACCAAAGAGATGGTCTATATTGCTAATGGTTTGGCTAGATAGCCAGGGACCTGGCAAATAAAAGACTGGGAAAGAGGAGGACGGAGCAGGGGGAATGTGCATTGACAGCTTGGAATGGGCCAAAGCTGGGAAAATATCTAACACCCCATGTGAATGTGCACCAAAGAGCAGAGGAGGAACCTAACAATCAGAAGAACAACACGCCCTATTCTGTGGATGTCACTTAGCCTCTTTTCCCCATCAGCCCTGCCTTCGCTCTGTGCAGGTGGGGACGTGGGCAATGCGTGGACTCAAAAACCTATGCTTCCTTTCACAAGAGTGGTCCCGCTATTGTGGCCACTGCATTCTGGCTCTGCCACCAACAGATGCCAGTGCTTGGTCCCCAATATGGCACCATCCCCAAAGGGATCCACCTGGTGGGCAGGGTCATTATGGGGACTGTCATTTGACCATGAGGGTTCTTTACGCCCTTGAACCAGTAGGCAGGTTGTCTGGGTGACTGATCCTGTTTACCAAGGGGAAACGGCTCCTGATACACAAAGGGAGCATGATGTATGGAAAACCTCTTAGTAAAACGTAAGGGAAGGCTATAGCAACCAATAAAGATAGGACTGCTAAAGAACTAGTCCTTTCAGCAAAGAAGGTTGGGGTCACTCCTCTGGGTGAAGAAACTCACCTGAGCTGCTACCGGAGATGAGAAGGAACATGAAATGGATAGTGGAAGAAGGAAGTGAGGCTTATCAACCATGGCCTTGTGACCAGTTATATAACAAGGACTTTAGGGGTTGGTATATTTTCTTTCTTGTTTGTTGTTTACATATTCATCTGTAAAAACTTCCCTCCTCCTTTTCTCTATCATTTTATATGAGGAGTGATGGTGAGGATTAACTTTCTAATTTGGTTCTTGGGTTATAGAACATCCGGCAGGAATGAATATCACCCAGGGTGGGATACAATGAATGATGGGCCTTTAAATCTCCCCTTTTCAGGGAGAGAGAGAGAATCTTTGTTTGTATAATGTATACTTGCATCTTTTAAGATGGAAGCATGAGGTTTCTTGGTGGTGGTGAATGGACATTTAAACAATAGTCAAAGGGGTAGACTGTGCCAACTATTGACCAATTGTCTCTTATAACTGCAATGTCTCTTTTCTAGTTGGTTCTATAATGTGAAAGCTGGGAGTCTGCAAACTCTCTTGGAGTGTGGAATCTTGGGAGTCTGGGCGGTCTTGCCAGCTGTCTTCCTATCACCTTCTGCCAATAGGAGGCACCAATGGCAGATTCAAAGGTGGAAGAAGGGGAGAAACTGTTCCTTCAGTAGGTGAAATCCCATGAGTATTCAAGAGTGTCTATGTTCAAATTAACTGGAGAATAAGAAACCATTTTGTTAGCTTTTCCATATATTTGGGTCTTATATTTGAAGTTGCTAAGTGGTTAAAAAATTGCAAGACCCAGTTATATTGCACTAAAAATCACAAACACCAGCATGAGATCATTATTGCTAATGTCACAAAAACCTATCAAATTCACCCTGGCAATTATGATTGTTCTCTCTTGAAAAGCCTGTGAAACATTATCCACCCAGTAGGTCATTGGGCATTACCGATTTATTAAAATGTATAAAGACAGCATACATTTTCTCTCAGCGGTAACATTAGGAGCCTCTTTGATCTCTGTTGACTCTTTAGCTGAAGGGATTTGGACATCTTTGTTGGCATCAGAAAGGACAGTGTTGTCACTGTTTGACAGCTATTTGATACTTGACCTCTTTTAGCTGAAACGATTAGTGTCTTTGTAGAAATCATGTATTAACACTTGGTGAATAATTTTGTGTTTAAAGGTCTGTGCAAATACATATAAAACATAATTTTTTGGTTGCACAATATTGTACTAAATGTCACCAAATTGTACATTTTAAAATGGCTAATTCTAGGGCCCTTGGGTAGCTCAGTCAGTTAAGCGTCTTAACTCTTGATTTCAGCTCAAGTCATGATCTCAGGGTTATGGGATTGAGCCCCGTGTTCGGCTGGGTGTGGAGCCTGCTTAAGATTTTCTCTCCTCATCTCCCGCATTCCCCAACCTTCTAAAAAAAAAATAATAAAATGTCTAATTCTATGTTATGTGAGTTTTGCTTAAATAAAACACTTTTCTTAATGTGTCTTTTTCATGTTGAAAAACTTATTTGCCTATAATTTCACCTAGATACAAGGACATTTTAAGTTTCTCACTGGAAAAAAAAAAGCTTCTCATTGCCTACTTCAACTTATCCTTAAGCTGAGAGCCATTTCATAGGTCTCAGATCTTGGATCATTTTTGTTTTGGGAGAAGCTCATGATTTTCGATCACTTAATAGATGGAACAAGATATGGAGAACTTGTTGCACTGGCTATTGAACCCAGCAATTTCAAAAGGCTTAAAATAATCAATTGTGCAAAATACACAGAAATCCCAAGATACTTTCTTATGCATGCTCAGAAAAATCACCAATTTTAAGTTTGTAAGAGTTTGTAGGAGATCATTAAAAAGGAATTGGGGGGAAAAATTAAATTGTGGGAATTTAAGATGGTTATAATGAAATATTACGACACAAATGCAAATAGTTCTGAAGCTTGGTATTTATTAATTTTATTTTTCGCAGTTTCTGTCTCTATACATAGCAGCTTGTTTCTTTTTCCAAAATAAAGCTATATAAAGGCTCTGCAGGAAAATCATGTCTAATGGAACCATCATTGCTCTGCTTTATATGTTGCTGAGGATTTTTCTTTTTCTTTTTTTAAAGATTTTATTTATTTATTTGAGGGAGAGAGAGAGAGAGAGCATGAGAGGGGAGAAGGTTAGAGGGAGAAGCAGACTGCCCGTGGAGCTGGGAGCCCGATGTGGGACTTGATCCCGGGACTCCAGGATCATGACCTGAGCCAAAGGCAGTTGCTTAACCAACAGAGCCACCTAGGCGCCTGAGGATTTTTGTAATATCAAATTATGAGGACCATCATTCTAAATTTGTCTGGAAATTTTAACCTTACATGTGTGGGCAGATATATCCTTTATTATATTTTATCTTTATTCTAGATTCCAAATTTCAAAATCTACTGGACTTAATTTTTTTATAAAAATCCTATATTCTTAATAGTTATGCCAATTTATATTAAGAAAATCTCTTATTGTATATGTGTAGGAGCTACATTAGACTCTCTCATTTCTCCCCACTTTTATGACTTAGGTCTCTGGCATAATGAATAAAAACCGATTAGCATTATTATTTTTTAAAAAGTAAGAAAAAAAAATAATTTAACCTCATTAAACAAAGCAAGATCCAATTCATTCATGTAAACTGAGTTTTGTTTTTAACTGTGTCTTAGCCTTCACGTTTTACTCCTTTTTTATAGGAGCTAATTTTTTTTTAAGATTTTATTTATTTATTTGACAGAGAGAAAGAGAGAGATGGAACACAAGCAGGGGTAGTGGGAGAGGGAGAGGGAGAAGCAGGCTTCCCGCCGAGCAGAGAGCCCAAGGTGGGGCTCTATCCCAGGACACTAGGATCATGACCTAAGCCGAAGGCAGACGCCTAACCAGGTGCCCCTATAGGAGCTAATTTGTCAAAAATATATACTGTGTGGGTTTCCTACGGCTACTATACCAAATTATCGCAAATATAGTGGTTTAAAACAACATGAATTTATTGTCCTAAAGTTTTGGAGGTTAGAAATCTAAAATGGTTCTCAATGAAATTAAATCAAGGTGTCAGCATAGCTACATTCCTTTGGGGAGGCTCTAGGGGAGAATTCATTTTCCTTGCCTTTTCCAGCTTCTAGAAGCTGCCTGTATTCCTTGGCTCATGGCCCCTTCAGTCTCCAAAGCCAACAGTAGCTGACTGAGTCTTTCTCACGTTACATCACTCGGACTCAGACTCTCTTGCCTCCCTCTTTCACTCAGAAAGATTTGTGATTACATTAGCCACACCCAGATATTCCAGAATAATCTCCTCATCTCAAGATCTTTAACTTAATCACAAGGACAAAGTCCCTTTTGCCAACCCATTCACAGATTCTGGGGATTAAGATATCCAAGGCAGGCCATTCGTCTGCCTACCACATGTACCATAAAATAAAGCATAAAAACATAATGTTACAGAAGGATACTGACAAAAGAGTCCAATTATATTAATTTTTAAAGCACATAAAACAATACTATATACTGTGTAGTGGGAACACACGGTTTGTGAAAATAAATGTGGGATGATACACTTGCCATCTGTTGGATAGCAGTGACCCTGGGGAAAGGAAGAAAGAAGGGAGAGGGAAGGGTTAAGAGTATCATTTATTTCTTTAATAAATCTGAAGCAAAAGGTTAACATCTTGGAAATCTAGATGGCTGTTACATAAATGGAAGTCTGTTATATTCTCTTACGTGTTGTATTACTTCATAATTGATAACTAAAAAACATTAAGTTAGTATCCAGCAGCATCTCAGTGTTGGGTAACCTGAACTAACTCCAATTTGATTTTATTGTCATAAAGAAACCAGTTTCCCATAACTTTTACAAAGCATACTGGAAAGTGAATAAAATTTTGCTTCATTTTTATGACATTTATTGTATGGTCTGCTTCTCCACACAATATTTAGGTTGCTGGTTAGAACTTACACATGTTAGCATTTAGCAGTCAAATTGACATTTCAATTCAAAGTGTTGATCTTTCCTGATTCAAGCACATAACTACCTAGTTAGTTGTAGGATTTGAGTATTAATTTGATGACTGACCAGAATGGCAAGAAGAAATGAGAAAAGACCTATTCACTGAATGTGCTCACTGGATACTGGGGAAATTACCCCAGAGATATCAGTTCTGAGACACTGGCTGATAAAACTATTAGATTTCAAAAAAAGGTAAAGTCTTAAAGGCCTGCAGGCAAAAATATCAAATAAGTTACAAAAGAAAAAAGAATTAGTCTGGCAGTAAAAGAATTAGTCTAGCAGCAAACTTTTCGGTCTACATACCAACAAAGCAACAATGGACACCATTTAAAAAAAAAAAACACCACCACCAAAAAACCTCCAAGAAAACCCAAGGGTTTTATACCCAACCAAGTTGTTCTTCAAATATCAAGGCTAAAGAAAAATACTTTTAGATATAATAACATAGGGAAACCTGCATCCATCAATCCTCCTTGAGGATTTACTGCAGGATGAGTATTATTTAACCAAATGATGACTGCGAAAACTTCAGGAAACATGATGGTGAGTATTTTGAAGCATATAAATGTACCTCTAAGATTAAAACAAAAAATGGGGACGAAGGTAGAAGATCAATGTACAGATGTTATATATTATAACAAAATTGAAATAGGGAAACTAAAATATCAGAGAAGGGAGCAAGAAAGTAGAAAATAGAATAAGCTTATCAGTTATTGTAGATAATAGGTGGGCTTTAAAGGATACTGATTAAAAAAATGAACCAGATGACAAAAATTAAATAAGAAAATAAAGGAGAGACCTAAACATGAGACTGAAACCATAAAGCTCCAAAAAGAAAACATAGGCAGTAATCTCTTGGACATCAACCATAGCAACATATTTATGGATAGGTCTCTTCAGGCAATGGTAACAAAAGCAAGAATAAACTATTGGGAGTACACCTAAATAAAAAGCTTTTGCACAGCAATGGAAACTATTGACAAAACAAAAAGACACCTATTGAATGGGACAAAATATCTGTAAATAATGCAACCAATAAGAGGTTAATATCCAAAATATATCAAGAATATTTACAACTCACTACCAAAAAACCCCGAATAATCCAATTAAGAAATGGGCAGAGGACTTGAATTGACATTTTTCCAAAGACAACCAGATGGCCAACAGACACATGAAAAGATGCTCAACATCACTCATCATCAGACAAATGCAAATCAATACCACAGTAAGATATCACCTCCCACCCGCCAGAATGGCCAGTATTGAAGGACAAGAAATAGCAAGTGTTGATGACAATGTGGAGGAAAAGGAACCCTATGCACTGTTGGTGGGAATGCAAACTGGTACATTAGCCACTGTGGAAAAAAGTATGGAAGTATATTAAAACATTCAAAATGGAAATACCACACAATCCAGTAATTCCACTATTGGGTATTTACCGGAAGAAAATGAAAACACGAATTCAAAAAGGTACATGCAGGCCTATGCCCATTCCAGCGTTACTTAAATAATAGCCAAGATATGGAAGCAACCCAAGTGTCCATCGAAAGATAAATGAATAAAAAAAGATGTGGTATGTAGTATACACACACACACACACACACACACACACATACACACACACACACACACAAGAATATTACTCAGCCATAAAAAAGAGTGAGATCTTGCCATTTGTAACAACACAGATGGACCTGGAGGGCATCATGCTAAGTCAAGTCAGTTAATTGGAGAAAGACAAATACCATGTGATTTTACTTACATGTGGAATCTAAACAAAACAAAACAAAACAAAACAATAAAAGACTCTTAAGTACAGAGAACAAACTGGTGGTTACCAAAGAGAAGGTGGGTGGGGGGGATGGGTGAGGTAGGTGAAAGGGATTGAGGTGTACAAACTTCCGGTTATGAAATAAAAACAAAAAAAAGGAAAAAAACAAAAGAAAATAGGGGAGCAAGGGCATTAAAAATGTAAAAAGGACTTCTGCCTCTAGCATGACAGAGTAACATGGACTGGATTCACTCTTCCCCCTTGAAATGACTAAAACAAAGACAAAATATGTGACACAATGGTTTTCAGACATTGCACCTCAGCAAGGGAAGAACAGGGATTCCTGAGAGAGGAAACATATAGGGAGAGATGACTGAGTGCCGACCTTGCTGTCTGGAGACTATCTCCAGGTTGTGGAGGAACAAAGTAGAGCTCAGGGGTTTCCCTGAGTTGAGGAAATGGGATCAGAAGTTCTGGGAGGCCAAAACAGCTGGACTGTGCAGGGCAAAGTGTCAGAGAGGAGGTACTGCGTGTGTACACACACATGCACACGCACACACACACGCACGCATGCACACAGCGCCAGAGATCTGCAGTGGGCCTTTTTCTAGTCTCCTCAGTGCATGTTTATGAGGAAAGTACTCAAGGCTGTGGAAAGACTCAGCCTTTCAGATTAAAAGGAACGATACTGAGAGGTCACACGGGACCAGGAATTGTTCTTGTGCTCACCCGCCTGAGTGGGAAGACTCACAACTCGTGGTCTGTGAGTAGGTACTCAGAAAGTTACTGCCTCAGTAATGGAGTCGTGTTAGTCACAGACTAAAGGCTGTTCTGATTCCACCTAACCAACCCAAAAAGCAAAATTGAAAGGATCAAACTGTTTTTATTTTTTATTTATTTTTTGTGGGTTTTTTTTTTTAAAGATTTTATTTATGTATTTGACAGAGAGAGACACAGCGAGAGAGAGAACATAAGCAAGGGGAGTGGGAGAGGGAGGAGCAGGGAGCCCAATGTGGGGCTCGATCCCAGGACCCCAGGTTCATGACCTGAGCTGAAGGCAGGCACCCAACGACTGAGCCACTGAGGTGCCCTCGAACTTTTTTTAATAGCTTAATTTCATCCCAGAACAAAGCTTAATATTTACAGGAATACAAAAACATCTAGTACTCAAAACAAGATACACTATTCAGTAAAAAAAAAAAAAAAAAAAAAAAAATGGTGGTGTTCTGGTATTCAATCAAACATTTCTGAGCACACAGGGGTGCCTGGCTGGCTCAATTGGTAGAGCATGCAACTTTCGATCTTAAGGTTGTGAGTTCGAATACCACATTGGACCTAGAGATTACTTAAAAATAAAATCTTAAAAAAAAATTCTGAGCATGTGAAGGAGCAGAAAAATACGACCCACGGTGAGGAGAAAAGCAAATCAATAGAAACAGACCCAGAAGTGACAAGATGATTAAATCAGTAGACAAAGCAAACAGTTACTATAACTCTGTTATTATGTTCAAGAAGGAAAAGCTTGAATGTGTTAAATAGAGACAAGAAAGATATAAAAAAGACACAAATGAAGACTCTAGAGATGAACCACGTGCAGGAATTAATAGCCAATTAGACACTGCAGAAGAAACAAGGCCTAAGTACAGAGGTAACCACCAGAAGAAAACGTGAACTTTCCTAAATACCAAGAACGTTTTAGTAAATAACAGTAAAAAAATGCACACCCTTTTTTTTAAGAGAGTGCGCATGCGTGGAGGTGGAAACAGGGAGGGGCAGAAGGAGAGAGAGAATTGGAAGCAGGCTCTGGGCTTGATCTCACGACTCTGAGATCATGACCTGAGCGAAATCAAGAGTTGGACACTAACCGAGCCACCTAGGCGCCCCAAGAATGCACATCTTTTAGAAAAGGAAGTACGGTAAATAAAATAGATATCGCTATAAAATTTAACAGAGACCAAACATACCAGTTACATCAACACATGTGAACAGGCATAACTCACCTACTAAAACAGTAAGATTTTCACTTTGAGTCACAAAACTAGACCCAACTATATGCTGCAAACTAGACACATACCCCAAACAAAATGATTCAGAAAGACTATGCAGAAAGGTACGGATGAAGGTGTATCAGCTTAACAGAAAAATAAAAGGAGATAAAAGATAGAAATTATCACAACAAAGCTTTTGCTTACCCTGACACATTCTTTAGTATTTATTAACAGAATTTTTAATTTCTCAAATTGACCAATGGACATTGAAAATGGCTCTATGTTTGTACCTGACTTCCCTGACTTCTTTATTTGGGGCTGAAATTACAGCTGCCACTTAAAGCACGCAGAAGCTTTACTTACAAATCTCATTTAATCTTCAGAACAGCTCTATGGCATTTATGTATTATTACTCCCAGGTTACTATGGAGAAAATGGAAGCTCAGAGAGGTCAAGTACTTTGTCCACGGTCACACAGTAGTAAGGGGCGTAGCCTGTCCTCAGCCTCAGGTCTGTCTGAGTCCCTTGCCCTGGACCCAGCTGGTACTCCACTCCGCCTTATCTTTTGGGAAGTCCTGATGAGGTATTTAAAATATGGACGGGTTACCAGAATGCATGTTAAATACTATGTCAACTATAAAAATACGCCATGTAGAATAAATACCATTCATTTTATTATTTTTTATTTATTTGAGAGAGAACGAGAGCAAGCACAAGCAGGTAGAACAGAGGGAGAGGAAGAAGCAGACTCCGTGCTGAGCAGGGAGCTCTAGGCGGTGCTCGATCCCAGGACCCTAGGATCATGACCTGAGCTGAAGGCAGATGGTTAACCAACTGAGCCACCCAGGCGCCCCAAATACCATTCATTTTAGAGAAGACTTTAAAATGCCCAATGTGGCGCTCCAACCCACGGCCCTGAGATCAGAAACTACACACTCCATCAACTGAGCCAGTCAGGCACTCCATACCTTTTCTATTTTTAATATAAATAGGAGGAAAAAAAAAAAAAAAAAAAAAAAAAGGAAATAAGTTTTCCTAAAATGTTTTGATATTATCATAAATGCGCTCTATTTTTTTTTTTTTCAGATTTTATTTTCAAGTAATCTCCACATCCAATGTGGGGCTCGAACTCACAACCCCGAGATCACAAGTCACGTGCTCCACCGAATGAGCCAGCCAGGTGCCCCTGACTGGCTCAACTTTTGAACTGTCCAATTTCCATGGGTTATGGATCCTAACACAAACCGTATTTGTATTCCCGACCTGAGTAATGTGAAAATGCTGACTGTATATACAAATACACACAACAACGAAGGCTTTCATAAGGTTGCATTTATATGAACATAAGTATTTAGTATCTCCATTCAATTAGGAGTAGTAGCAACAGTATTTTTATCTGGATTTAAATTCCCTAAGAATTCTAGCAATGGGCATAACAAGAATTCCTGGCCTCAGAAACTGTGTGACATGATAAATGTTGTGTTCAACTGCTGAGTCTGGGGGTAATTTGTTACACAGCAATAGATAACCAAAACACTGTGATACAATCTAAATCAATGAAGCAGATGAGATGGAAGTTACTGGTTATCATGGCAGGGCATCTCAAAACTTACTGAGTGGTTCTAATTAAACCAATACTTAATAAACTGTTGGAGACAGAATGTCTCATGGGTTACAGAACCGGGGCCTTCCAAAACAGCTTTGTCAGTGATATTAAGCATTTACTCATCACCATCTTCTAGGGAGCTAGCCACTACATCTGGATTATAAGAATAATTTGGCTGCATTCTCTGTTGGGGAATAAAGATGATCTTGTTTGCTTGTCTCTGAATTTAGATGAATGACTGCTTCCAATCCATTCTACTCTTTTGATCTATTTTATGCCTGTCAAAGAACTCTGAATAAGAATTTAGTTTTCCTGATGGCTGGGAAGGAGGGGGAGGGGAGTCCTCACTGTGAGGCAGAACATTTGGATCTGTGGATCAGCCAAAGGCCATCTGGACAAACCCCAAGTCTGACAAAGTCAGGTTTATTGGTTCAAGGAAATAGAGCCTGCATTACGGCAGAGCCCTGGGGCATTTCACCAAAGAAAGAAAGAGATAAGGTTATTATGTAATTTGGGGGAAAGGAGTTTAGGTAAAATTTAAATGAAGTAATGTTTGGATACCCTCAAGCAAACAGGCTGTGTGTAAGAGGTCAGTTTTGGGTGTAAACTGCAAATCAGGCTCACGGCTTCAATTCTTGGAAATTAGCAAATGAAGATAGCTATAGAAATGTCTTGACTAGGGGCGCCTGGGTGGCTCAGTGGGTTAAGCCTCTGCCTTTGGCTCAGGTCATGATCTCAGGGTCCTGGGATTGAGCCCCGAATTGGGCTCTCTGCTCAGTGGGGAGCCTGCTTCCCCCTCTCTCTCTGCCTGCCTCTCTGCCTACTTGTGATCTCTTTCTCTCTGTCAAATAAATAAAATCTTAAAAAAAAAAAAAAAAGAAATGTCTTGTCTAGAAAACCCTGATCTGGAGCCTGCATTTGGGTTGAAACAGTGCTTGTTTCTCTACGTTAAAGACACAGATCTTCCCAGCAAAAGTGGGATCTTTCATTCTCACTGATTGGATTTTAAAGAGCAAAGTTTCAGACAGCCACTGATTTTAGAACAAGGTTTCTCACCAAAAAACAGAAGTCATTCAAAAGGGGGGTTGGTGACCCTGAGAGTAATACTGTTTCGAGTTAACTTTGCAGCTGGCTTTGTGTCTGCTCTGCCAGCCAGATTTCAGGGTAGGGCAGTTTTCCTTTCTCAGTAGAGTGTCTGGAGAGGGAATTGTTTGAATCTTTATAAAAAAAAAAAAATCACCAGCTGCTTTGCTGAATGTAGTACACCACAGATGAATATAATAAAAAATAATTGCTATGTTTCAAAACCAACCAACCAACTCCCAACAGTCATACTGTTTCACTGTTCCCAAATACTTTTGGGTCAACTACATCATTCTTCCACAATTATCTATAAAAAGGGGCGTTCACGTCAGAGAGGTCCGGAGCATGATCTTAAAAGTAATTAAAATACTGTATGACTCGGGAAATGTAAGTCAAGACAAGAATAAATGTTTTTTTAATTCCATGAGAACCTAAGAGATTGATGCCAAAAATATTTCTTCCTTGTTAACAACCTTCCTTGTTAGAAGGTGTTAATTGGTGTCCAATCAGAAAAACAAACATTCTAGATAATTCGAGTAAACAGGGATTTAATGCAGGGACTTGGCTACAAAGACATTGGAAGGGCTGAAGGAGCCAAAGACCCAAGAAGTGGGGGCTGAGAAGGAGGTGAGGATTATGGCAAAAGGGCCGACTGCATGACTGGGGGACCTGGGTCTGTGTTACCATTCTTATATTACTGAATCAAGATAAAAATTTGAATCACAATTTGATACCGAAAAATCCCCAGATAAGCCTGTTGAGTGTGGTTCAGAGGATGGACGTGAGGTACCAGCGATTCCTAGCCCCGTGACTCTGGGCAGGTTTTCTCACGTGGCAATTAGAGAAGGACCTCCCTCCCAGGGTTGCTGCAGGGGCTAACGAGGGCACGGCTTGTGAACTGCGCTTAGCAGGCCTGGACCATAAATCAGAGATCCTTCAATTTGCTGGAAGCCGCACCTGCCTAAACCTGAGGCCATGCCAGGGACGGCCACTCACCCTGGTGGAGAATGGAAGGGAAACTACATGGAAATGATCCGGATCTTCCTCAAACCCCTACAGTGTTGAGAGGGGGGAGGGGCCATTGGAGTCAGTCAGTCTTGGGTTGTTTTTTTCTTTTTTAAGATTTTCTTTATTTATTTGTCAGAGAGAGAGAGCACAAGCAGGAGAAGCAGTAGAGGCAGAGGGAGAAGCAGCTCCCCGCTGAGCTAGGAGCCCAATGCGAGACTCCATCCCAGGACCCCCAGATTATGACCAACTGAGCCACACAGTGGTCCCCAGTCCTGGGTTTAGTACCCGCTGGGCTGCCTACCTGGTCCTGGGCGCTGGGAGTGCAGGTCTGAAGAGGTTGCTGAGCTGCAGGTTTCCCACGTTGAAAATGGAAGCATTTTCTTCCTTGAAGGGCAGATATAAAAACTAAATGAGTTTTTTTTTAAAGTATGTGAAAACCCTAGCTTACAGCAGTTCGATGACAGGAACCGTCGTAATTAAATAATTATTTTATAAACAATTAACATATAAATAATTACCAATAATTGAAATAATTAGACATTTAATTAAAAATCACTATCAAAAAGTCATATTGTGTCTGTCCTGTCATCATGTGCAGGGAAAACACCTATCTGCGTATGTTTTCAAAGGGAGAGCGTGGTGTGCATTCATGTCCACCACGGATACTTCATTAAAGGCGGCTCGGGGCCGCACTTTCTCTCTGGCCTGGATCCTGCATTCTGGATTTAGGATTCTTTGTCCCTGGATTCCAGGTTCTGGAAAGGGTGAAGTTCCCGGGTGTCGCCAGCAGGTGGCGCAGCGAGCTTTTGCCAGGCTATCGTGACAAATCCGCCAGGTTTGGAAGCCTGGGAAGTTTTGTCAGAAGCTATGGCAGGGTCAGCAGTTTATCTGAAGTGTCCAGGAGGATGCACGACCTCAGTGAGGGGCAAGAAGGCTAGGGACGAGAGTCACAGCACGCGAAGGAGTGAAAAAAAAAATGTGTCAGTGAAAGGTATTCATTGTACTTGGAGAGGGGCTCTGGCCCAAAGTCCACAGAGAATTCATCCATTCCTGCCAAAACATTTGTCTAGTGCTTACTTTAGGAGCCATAAACAGGGCACAGTGTGAAATCAGCCCCCTCAAGCAGCTCATAGTCTTTTTTTTTTTTTAAGCAGCTCACAGTCTTGCGAGGAGTCTGACACATGGACAAATGGCTAATATGTAATGTGAAATTAACAGGACATCATGCTACCATCTATCTTTAACCCTTATACTCAGGCGCTTTGTGATACTCTTCCTACCTTGCACATGAAGAGACCGGGATTCAAGGGATTCACTCATTTCCCAAATTCACAAAGCTGAGGAACCACAGATTCAAGCCACGGCACTCTATTTTAAAGGCTATGGTTTGTAGTGCTTTACAAAGCACTACTCCTCGACGAAAACAAGACAAAACAGCCCCGCTCCTTTAAAGCTCACCACTTGAGGCTAGTCTCAGCAAGCGTTGTCAAGAACATGGCGGGCACCCGCCCCTGGGCTCAGGCGCCCCTCTTTCCCTCCTCCCTGCTGGCACCTCCCACCTCCTGCTCACTGTTCACTCACTGACAAAGGCGTCTGGCTCACCTCCACCACCATCTCCTGGTCACTCCAGCGGCGACTCCCACAGCCGCAGCCTGGCGGTGGTGATCACTGACAGTTCGGCTCTAGGATGCACTAGTTCCCACAACTCCTTGTTTACAGCGACTTGGCTTTCCGGCTGGTTGGCTCAAGTGCCCCCTTGCAGCTGTGGAAAATTGGTGAAAGGAAACCTCATTGAACATGGCGTGAGGAGGCCAGCAGGGGGAGCTCTCACGCCCTACCATTGGTTGTCAATTGCAGACCCCACGGGAAGAATTAATTACCCGGCACCGGGAGAGATACTTGAGTTAGCTACTACTTCACTCTCCAGGCAGCCGGGAGAAAGGGCTCTCTCCTCCCGCTCCGCACAGCCCAGCCAATGGGAGACTGTCACAACTCACCCAATGAAAAGCCACTGCACATTGAACTCCCAGTTTACACCAATGAACATTTTGTTTGTAACCGCTCCCCCACTCCCCCATTTCCTCTATGAAAGACTCGTCCTCTCCTTTGTTTTGTGGACTTGGCTAGGATTTTGCCACAGCCTGCTTGGCCCAAGTTGCCACTCCCTACAATTCCTGAATAAACCCATTTTTGATGGGAAGATAACTGACAGTTTTAAGGTTAACACAGCTTTTCTTTGCTGTCCTGGGTCCCCTGACAGCTGGTCAAGCTTCTCCCTGCAATCATCTCTTCCAACTTCACTTCCTTCTTTCCCCAGCTTAGTTCTCATGATGCGGCATATCAGCTACCCTTAAAGAACACCTGAAGCTCCCCCTCGTCCCACTCTCCTCCGTGGTGCTGGGTTCAACCTCGGATTACCTGTCCTTGCTCGTGATGGCAGCTGTGGTGGGAAACCTCGCGGCAGGGGAGCCTGTTGATAGAGGGAAGGGCATGGGCAATTCTGAACGGAGTTGAGGGAGTGCTCGTCCAAAGGCTTCAGGGTCCTCTGGGAGGGGAGCAAGGTGTGGGCTCCCAGGGCTGAAGACTGTGGACAGGCCCTGACAGCTGCTTTAGAGAATGGGGAGCACCCAGAGGGGGAACTTGGTGGCGTGGAGGGCCCCCCGGGGGGGGGATGTGAACCCTGGATCTAAGATGGGACCAATTCTGGGGTTGTGGCTTTCCTGTGTTACTACTTGGTTACAGAGATGAATGGCCAGTTTATCCAAGGTGCGGGTGGGGGAGAGGTTTGCCAGGTGGTTGCAACAGAAAACAGTGGGGATGTTGGGGATACTGGCCAAAGTGTTGGAGCAGAATCTACAGACATTACCCAATGACCTTGTTTAAAAACCTGACTGTTTACAAATTTACAAAACAGAAGCTTCTTGAGGGCAGGGCCTTGTTCTCCAGGGAATCTTACCCTGTTGTGGGTCACTCCTTGAGCAGGTGAAGTCAGATGATGAGAATCATGAGCCTCCCGGCTCTGGCAGCAGGACAGAAGGCCGCGGGAGAGAGGGAGCTGCAGCTGCAGGAGATGTCCGAAGGCAGTGTCAGAAATGGGTCACTTCTGGAAGATGACCTGCTCAGGACCCGAGGCCCTGAGGTTGAGTGCAGGTGGGTGACTAATCCATCTCCATTTGCCCAGACCTTCCTGACTCTACCACTGAAAGCCCTGTGTCCTAGAGAACCTTCAGTCCTGGGTAAATGGGCCGAGTGGTCACTAAGTGGTGGACAGGAATATCTCTGAGAAGCCGGGATATCAGTTGGCCTATGAAAGCTGCAGGATTGATCACTCTTGTGGACCTGTGTCATTTTTTGTGGGTTTTTTTGTGTCACCCTCGATATGGGACTCCTTGGGCATGTTTTCTCAGCAGTGAAAGGGAGTTTCTTCATAGCCCTGAGCTCTAGGAATAACAGGTATGCTAAAAATGGCAAATACTTCCAAGAGTGGGAACGCCAAAGTGTGGCTACATCAGTATTTTTAAGTCTGCAAGTTAAGTGCATCGTACTCAGAGCCTTACAGAATCCTATTGACAAAGCTCCCCTGCTAATTCTTTTCTATCTAGTGGAAATTTAACTGCTGATCTATTATAATAGCATCTATTTTCTCAGGAATAATGTCAATTTGCAATATTACATGAAAGGACTATGTATAAATATCATAATTTTATTTAATTGAGCACGAGAATCATCAAGAATGAAACAGTCTTTGGTTAAATAGACATGTCTAGTGTTGAAAATAGATTTCACACTCCACATGCATTACATAGCATAGACAAACCATAGCTTCATTATAATTCAAATTTTCTAATAATGGACTTGCTGTTATAGCAATCAAATGTGCATCAGTAAATTATTCTAGAGATGTTTTATTTTTCAGAACAGTATTTGATGGTTAAATCATTAAAAGTGAAATACAGACTTTCTAGAAAAATTGCAGAAATACATTTCAACCAAAAAATAACTCTTTCATAATGCGTCAATATATACAAGGTCTACTGAAACAACATCAGAATTGTATTCTCTCTGTCAACATCATGGATATGTACAATCACTTTATTTTATTTTTTTTTTTGTACAATCATTTTAAATAAAAACATGGGGGCCAGGATATAGTTAGTCACAGAAAGAAAAGAATTCTTTCCCAGAATATTTAGGAATATTCCAGGAAGATTACTGGGAGTACAGTTCTTTGCTATAAACATCAGGGGAGAATCAGTATGTATAGACTCGGGTTCCTATATGTACTTACAGTTTTCTCAACATGCTTATGTCAGAAACTTGAAGATATCCTCCCTTTCTAAGTGTCCCACATAAAATCTATATAGAGATTAGTTGAATTCTTATTAATTTGTATTCAATATGAAATTGAATACATTTAAGGAAACTTAAACCTTCTCCCTCTTTCACAGATGCATATATTAATGGTTAACCAAAGACAACCAATGTTTGTTGTACTAGATTTTGGCAGAGTTCAGTTCTTTGTTTTCATTAGGGACTAACGAGAGAGAGCATAAATGCCTTAGTACCTAAGCTCAACCTTTTATTTTGTTTGTATTAAACTTTTTACTCCGAGATAATTGTGGATTCTGAGATAACTGCAGAAATTGTAGATTCCCATGCAGTTGTAAGAAGTAATACAAAGAGATCCTGTCTGCCTTTTACCCAGTTTTCCCCAAGGGTAATATCTTGCAAAACTATACCATATTTCAGCCAGGATTTTGACATTGACACAGTCAAGACACAGAACGTTTCCGTCGTAAGGATCCCTTGTGTCACTCACTTCTCTCCTCTACCCTCTTCTCTAGCAACCTCTAATCTGTTCTCCATTTCTAGAATTTTGCATTTCGAAATGTTGTATAAATGGAACTGTACGGCACGTAACCCTATGGGATTGACTTTTCACTCAGCATCATTCTCCAGAGAGTCATCCAAGTTGTTGCTCATATGGGAAATTATTTTTACTGCTGAGTAGTATTCCATGGCATGGATGTATCACATGTTTAACCAGCCACCCATTATAGGACATCTGGTTGTTTACAGTTTTTGAATTTTATGAATAAAGCTGCTATGAACATTCATGCACAAGTGTTTGTGTGAACATAAGTTTCCATCGCTCTGGGATAAATGCCCGACAGTGCAATTGCTGAGTGGTAAGGCAGCTGCATGTTTAGTTTTATAGGAAACTGCCAAATGCTTCTGCAGAGTGGCTGTTCCATTTTACGTTCCCACCAGCTCTGTATGACTGATCCAGTGTCTTTGCACCCTTGCTGATATTTGGTGGTGTTATTTTATCTTAGCAATTTTGTTGAGTGCACAGTGGTATCTCACTGTGGTTCCAATTTGCAGTTCCCTAAGGATCGATGATGTTGTGTATCTTTTCATGGACTTATTTGCCATTTGTATATCCTCTTTAGTGGAGTGTTTGTATATGTTCTCCGTTTTTTGAATTGGATTTTTTGAAAAAACTGTTGAGTTTTGTGAGTTCTCCATATATTCTAGGTATTAGTCATTTGTCAGGTATGTGCTTGCAAATATTTTCTCTCAGGCTGTAGTCTGTCTTTTCATTCCCTTAACATGGTCTTTTTCAGAGCAAAAGTTTAAAATTTTGATGAATTTATCAAACTTTCCTTTATGGATTGTGCTTTTTGGTGTCAAATCAAAGTATTCTTGAGGCTTAGCCCTAGGTCCCTACAATATTCTATTTTTTAAAAAAGGTTTTATAGTTTTACATTTTATATTTAGGATTATAACCCATTTTGAGTCCATTTTCATATAAGGTATGAGGTTTAGGTTGAGGTTTTGTTTGCCTGTGGATATCCCATTGCTCTAACACATTTATTGAAAAGACTATCCTCCATCCATTATATTACTTTTGTACCTGAATGCAAAACCCAATTGAGTATATTTGTGTGGTTCTATTTCTAGATTTTCTATTCTGTTCTATTGATCTATGTCTATGCCTCCACCAATAAAAACCATACTGTCTTGATTACTGTAGCTACATAATAAATTTTTACATTGAATAGAGTGATTTCTCCTACTGATCTTTCTTTTATAAGACTGTTCTGGCTATTCCAAGGTCTGTGCCTTGGAATTTTTAGAAAAACTTGAATATGTCTACAAACTTTGCTGGGATTTTGACAGAAATTGCATTAAGTCTGTAGATAAATCTGGGGAGAACTGACGTCCTTACTATTTTGTGTCTTCCAATCCATGAACATGGTATATCTCTTCATTTATTAAGGTCTTTGATTTCTTTCATTAGCATCTTTTAATTTCCAGCATATAGATCTTGTACATGTTTTGATAAATTTATACCTAAATATTTATTTTCTTTGGAGTGACCATAAATGGTATTGTGCTTTTAATTTTGGTTTCCACATTGTTCATTATTAATATTTAGAAATGTGATTACATTTTGTGTGCTGACCTTGTGTCCTGAAACCTTGCTGAACCACTAGTTCTACGAGTTTTCTTTTTTTTTTTTTAATAGATTCTTTGGAATTTTCTATGTAGACAATCATGTCATCTGTAAACAGAGATACTTTTCTTTCTTTCCAATCATATGCATTTAATTTCTTTTCTTGTTTATTGCCATGTGTAGAACTTCCAGTATACCCTTCAACATTTTCATCAATGTAAATTTCCAGAGATTTGCTAAAACGTACTGGCCTGAATGGGGCCCGTCATTCTCAAACAGATGCACTTTCAACACTCTTCTTGTCGTCCAACCTGTTTAGACCTTATTTCCTAACGTTTGGATAAATAACTGATAACATTCATCAGTGGTTATAAATGGCACCCACACTGCAAAGCCCCTTGAAGCAGCAGAGAGGGCTTTAATGAGCTGAGTGGAACCTGATTATAAAAGCAAACTTAGCATATGAACATTATTCATAAGACAGAATCTGGAGGTAGTGATGCCCAAAGAATTAAGGTATGAGGTTGACTTATGGAGTAGTTGATTTATCCTTCTGGTTTTCCCCTCTTACCTCTAAATTGGGGGTAGCAATAATTTTTAACTCGGAGATACAAAGTACCATCAACGTGGCCTTATTCTTATGTATTAGAAATTGCTATTGTTAGGAACTCTTTTGAGAATTGGCTTTTCACAAAAAAGAATTCTGTGCATCTTACTATGCTTTTAGTAACAGGCACTTAAAAAACATTTTGACATCTCAAACTCTGTTCATGTCTTAATTTTTTAAATAAAAGTATAACCATTAATAACATTTTACTTATATAGAAAACGTGTATTTCCTACAGATAGTGTTGTGGTTTTATGTTATACAACACACCCAATCCACCACAGAGGGTTCACAGCCATTATAAAAAGATGGAAAACTGGGTACTGCTAGATCTTTACAGACTTCAGTGTAAGAGGTCTTAGATGTATACACATAGGTCCTCTATAGGCCTTAGATGTGTACTTGGGTACACTGTCATTTCTTGCAAAAACAGGAGCTCCTGCATATAATTTGTAGAAAATTTTATATCTGTAGTAATAATCAAATTTCAGAGACTTTTTTTTTTGGCAGTTAACAGTGGCAAATCAGCGACAGGCATGTTAATCCTCACTTTACTGATTTTGCTGATTCAATGGCCCCCACCCCCACCCCGTGCATTTCAGTGACTCTCTTGTCTTGTTCTCAAGATTGGAAATTGTCTAAGTACCACTCCATCCGTGGTGTGTGGTGAGTCAGACCCTGGGACGCTGACTTAGCCTGTCGGAGCCCCAGTTTCCTCGTCTGTAAGTGGCAACGATGACATGAGTCTCATTGGTTGTACGGCTGACACGAGATGATCCTGCCAGGAGCCTGGTCCGAGGCTGAGCAGGGAGCGTGTCTTCAATTACTGCCTTCTTTGCTTCCTTGTACATCGTCCTTGCTTCTTTCCCTGCTCCTCCCCTCCCCGGTCTCCTCCCTACACGCCACAGAATGCTTCTTATTTTGGATGCCACTCCTCATGCCTATGGGACGGGAACCCTCTGTCAGAAGCATTAGCAGGGGGATCTGGGGAGCTTGGTGCTGAAGCTGTCCCACTCCATGAATGAGTCACCACGGCCAGCTTACACAGAATGGGGCTGTGCCCAGGACTCTGTGTTCTCACGCGGTTTGTCAGGTTACAGCGGGACGAAGGCTTCCTAAGTGACCAGGACATTCTAGCAAATGGGACTTGATAACGCATCTGTAGTCCTGTAAGTACCATGATGAGGACTCCAGAGACAACCAGTCCTGTGTGCTCACCCCAAACGCAAGACAGTGGACGTGTGGTGCATATTTAGCTCCTTCGTGCTCGTGGTGAGCTTTGAATCACAACTGCTTTGGGCACAGCAAGTGACAAAAATACTCTCACAATACAATGCAATCATAGGGCACATACATTTTTTTTTTTTTTTTTGGGTCCTAAGGAATGGAACGGCAACTGTCTCCACATATCACTTTGACAACCAATGATGATTCCCTAGTCGGCAAGACTGGGCGGAATACGATACAAACAGAGGCTATACATACGTGAATACCTGCGTGAGCTGGGGGTTTGCAAATGACCACTCCAATCTCCAGCCTGGCACAGGGTTCCCTGGTCACCCTCTCTCGTTCTGTGGGGAGGGTGACAGGGCGGCCGGGAAGCCGGCAATGGACAGACAGCTGTCAGGCGCCGGCTGGCAGCACCACGGAAAAGGTTTTCGTTTCCCGCAAACCCCGAGGACCTTCTTACTGCATCAGGCTTTTCTTGGGGCTGCTTGAAAATACTCCTCCTTTGAAATGTCGGATACTCCTCCATACCATTTCTGCAGCCAGATATGTTCTACCCTCATCTTCATAAAGAACCATTCATACTGGCGAGGCCACTTCCTCATCACGGGGTGTCTGCAGAAGTAAAGAGGAGGTCACGAGACAGCGGCTCCCTTCAGGGACCAGGCCCTCTCGGGGCCCCGTCCTGACTCCGTGACACCGGCCAGGTCATCGGGCCTCCGGACCCCAGGCCTCCTCTGGGCTGAGGCCAGAGGCAGAAGCCAGGGAGCCGGGGATGGGGTGGGGCAGAGCCTCGGGAAGGCAGGGACTGTCCACCTCCACAGAGGGGCAAACCAGCCTTGTCCCAGGTGCCTTAGTTCGAATCCCAGGTCGGCGGATGAGCTCTGAGGCTTCATGGACCGTCCGCCCTCTCAAACCCTGGTCTCCTTACCTGTCATGGGGGATGATGGTGGCGGTGCCCTGGTCATGGGGACGTGTGGGGAGCAAACCATTCTGCGTACAGGAGGCACGTGCACAGGGCGAGGGCTCGGCGAACGCGGTCGCCGATAGCAGGAAACATCAAGAAAGGCTTTCTATATCTCCATATGAAAATTCAAAAGAATCATGAGCCCCTGAAACAGAGCTGCTGGTGGGAAGCTTCCCACTCCTGCCACAGGCTTAGAACTGCTGAACGAAGGGGAGGATCAGCCAAAAGGGACAGGGTCTGTCACACTCCACCTTCTACTTACTGACTTGCTTTCTCCCTCACGTGCAACCCCGAACACATGCGTTCTTTTTAAGGGCAGGCACTGGGCTCACTTCTTTTAAACTCATAAAAATAAAAAATTAGATTCCTATCTCAACCAGTCAGAAACAAAACTCGAAGGCCAAGTGTGGACTGGGAAGGCTATTTGCAACAACGGAGACACGATAATAGGCTGATGGCCTTTTGTAAGAGACAATTTGTTTTGAAGTAACTGAATGTCCAGAGAGGTTGAAAGTACAGTACAACGAACTCTTTTTTCCCCCAAACCATTTGAAATGCAGTTGCTGATCTGATGCCCCAACACTCCAAATACTTGTGCCACCAAGAGAATAAAATGATCGCTGTTATTTTAAGCAAACTCGTTTTGTACTTGGAACTGGAAGACACTTTGGCACCTGCAGGCATGGGGCAGGTGTAAGAAATCCTAATCCAGGGACCGCCGGCTTTGCGTGCCAGGCAGTGAGTGGCAGGTGGAGAGAACTCGGGGAGACTCACAGTGGGGCCTTAGAAGAAGGTAAAGACGAGGTAAGTGGAAGCCGGAAGTAAAGGGCCCATATAACATAGTGTTAAAAAATGTGTCAACACAGTGCCTGCCGTGATGCAGAAAGCAGGACATGAATTTAATAAACCCAGTGGTCTACCCAAGATTTTGGCCTCTTCTCACCGCCTATCATAACACGAAAGAGGAGTGTTTAGAAATAAAGAGGACTTTATAAAGATAAATAAAGAGAGTTCAGGGGCACCTGGGTGGCTCAGTCCTTAAGCGTCTGCCTTCAGCTCAGGTCACCATCCCAGGGTCCTGGGATCAAGCCCTGCATTGGGCTCCCTGCTCAGCGGGAAGCCTGTTCTCCCTCTCCCACTCCCCCTGCTTGTGTTCCCTCTCTCACTGTCTCTCTCTCTCTCTCTCTGTCAAATAAATAAAGTCTTTATATATATATATATATATATATACACATATATACACACACACACACACACATATATATATATCGTGCATGCGCACATACACACACAAAACAAATGTTCTTTCCTCAGTCTATGTTCTGAAAATCCTGCATTCATGTTGATGTATCCAATTGAGATCCAATTCCAGGGTTCATTCCCATTTTCTCTGTTTGTGCGTGCGAACCCCTTTTCCATGGCAGTGGGAAGCCAGGCTTCTCCTCTCCTTTCTGTGTTTACTTATTTGACGGTTCCCCTGTATGGAAAATCTTCCCTTCTCTGTGGGGCTGTGGTAGCGCCCCCAATTTACCACCTGTGGTTGTCACTCTTCCAGGAACTTAGACAAAGCATTAATCTGCCTGTTTTTATCACCTGCACCCCTGGGAGGATACCTGCCGTTTCTTGGGCCAGCTCTGACCTTCCACCCCAGGTGGCCTCCTGCGCGGACAACCCCCTCACTCCACACATCCCCCCCCAGACTACCCCTCCCTCCACACCCTCCTCCCCCTTTCCCAAGCTCTTGACCTCCTGCCGCCTCCCCCAGGGCTGCCCTCTTGCTCATTTGACCCCTAGAGCCATGATTCTTCAACTTTATGATTCTTAAACTTCAACTTAAACGGTGACTTTCCGGGCAAACCAACTTTCAAGCATATACAAACCTTGAAAACATGGCTTGCCTGGCAAATTCCACTTCTTCTGGAGACACCGCGATCATCTGGCCGGTGAGCG
This sequence comes from Potos flavus, assembly GCA_028534135.1. Taxonomy (NCBI): domain Eukaryota; kingdom Metazoa; phylum Chordata; class Mammalia; order Carnivora; family Procyonidae; genus Potos; species Potos flavus. The sequence continues at coordinate 71,331,133 of CM052885.1, forward strand.
TCAGGCGGGCGCATCGGGGGTCTTCCGGGTCGACAATATTTTTTCTGCATTCAAAGAAGGTTTTTCACATGTTAAAAGGACGATAGAATGTCAGCCTGAAATACCAAGGATTTTAGCAAAAATGAAAAATAGTCACGTGGCGGGTCATATCATTCAGGTTTTTACATCGTGTGTGATTCCTTTAACATACTTTGGCGCGGGCCACGTGGGAGGTGTGTTTGGGTGAGTTACACTCCGGTCTGCACCCTCGGGGCAGCAAGCACCCGGAGTACCCTCGTCCAGGGGCCACGTACCAGCATGGTACTCCGCAAGACCGTGGTCGGGAGCTGCCGTCCAGAATCACGTTACTTCTTTGCACACCTCTAGGGGGTGCCACTCGCTTAAAGACAGTATGAGTGGTGCTCCTAAGTAAGGCAGTGGATCCAGTGGTGACCGAGGTGAAGGTTTTCAGACATCACCATCAGAAGGTGGAGGTTCCTCGCTCAGCATAAGGGAGTTGGAAATAATGAGAACTTTAGTGTGACTGCACGTGCGACTGCTTGCTGGAAGTGTTCCCATGGTGGCAGAATTCTTCTAAGACTAGCTTTCGTTGAAGGAGTCACCTGGCAGTGAGGGTGTATTTTGTATTCTGGATATCACTCTTTCTCTGGAGGAATAGAATGCTAATAGAATATGAAATGATATGGTATGACATCTAATATAATTCTCTTAATTAAAAATGCTCCTCATTAGGGTTGCTAGATAAAATATTGCATGACACATAGTTCTGTGAGAAAACTATTTGTTGTTTATCTGAAATTTAATGTTTTATAGCTTTACTATAACTATATATATACACACACAGAAATATGTATATATTTACATAAACTTCACCCTTTTTTTTAAAGATTTTATTTATTTATTTGACAGAGAGAGAGATCACAATTAGGCAGAGAGGCAGGCAGAGAGAGAGAGAGGGGGAAGCAGGCTCCCCGCTGAGCAGAGAGCCGGATGCGGGGCTCGATCCCAGGACCCTGAGATTCACGACCTGAGCCAAAGGCAGAGGCTTTAACCCACTGAGCCACCCAGGCGCCCCAAACCTCACCCTTTTAAAGTACACCGTTGAGGGTTGTTAGGATATTCAGAGTTGTGCAACCATCATCATAATCAAATTTTAGAACATTTTCATCACCCCCCAAAAACCCCAGCGCCCATTAGCAGTTATTTCTCACTCCTAACCCTGCACCCCATCCTGAGCAATCGCTGGTCTTCTCTCCACCTCTAGAGATGTGCCTGTTTTGCCGAGACAGATGGAATCTGTCTTTTGTGACTATCTTCTCTCACTTAGCATAGTGACTTTAAGGGTCATCCATACTGTAGCCTGAATTAGTACTTCGTTTTTTTTTTATTGCTGAATATTATCGCGTTGTATGGCTAAACCCCATTGTGTTTATCCAGTCGTCAGTCGACGGCCATCCTGCTTTCAGGTCATTACCAATAATGCGGCCACGCGCACGTGTCTTTGTGTGGACATGTTTTTCAGCGGTGGAGCTGTGAGAAAGGGAATCGCGGGCTCCCACGGCAACGCTACATTTAACTTTGTGCGGAACAGTCCAACTGTTTTCCCAAGCAGCTGCGCTATTTTATCTTCCCACCAGCACTGTGCCAGGCTGTTTCCTCCACATCTCTGCCAACACTTGTCTTAGTCTGTCTCTTTCATTCTAGCCAGCTGAGTAACTATGAAGCGGTACCTCACTGTGGTTTTTATTTGCGTTTCCCTGATGGCTAATGATATTGGCCATCTTTTCACGTGCTTACTGGCCATGTGTATATCTTTGGACAAATGTTCAAATCCTATGCCTGTTTTAATTTGGACTTGATACAAAATTTTTTTTTAAATTTTCATCAAGTCCGAATTACCTATTTTGCTTTTGTTTCCGTTTATAATTTTTTTAAAGCTCCCACCAACCTAAGGCAAAGGATATTTATCAAAATCCTATACATATGTTATGTCTCATGGAAAAAGAAGAGTGTGTCCATATTACTAGATATTGTGGTTTTTGTCGTAAGACAAGAAATAGAAATATGTATAAAGATCAGGAAATAATAAAGTTATAGTTATTCACTAAGGATATGACTGTATACGAAAGAAAATGCAAGAGAATTCACACCCGAGAACATTAGTATTGAGGAGAAAGATCAGCAAGATTGCTGAATTCAAGAACAATGATTATAAAACAATTGCATTGCTACTTATAAGCAAAAAACTATTTTTATGTATTAGTAAGTATATAAGAAAGGGGCTCTTGTGTGGTTCTGTCAGTTAAGCATCTGCCTACAGCTCAGGTCATGATCCCAGGGTGCTGGGATCGAGCCCCGTGTCTGGCTCTCTGCTCAGCGGGGAGTCTGCTTCTCCCTCTCCCTCTGTTGCTCCCCCTGCTTGTGCTCTCTCTGACAAATAAATAAATACGATCTTTTTTAAAAAGTATAAAAGATGGTAATAAATCTTATAAAATACCTACATATAAATTTAACAAAAATTGTGTAATACTTTGGTGGAAAAAATTATGACTTTATTGAAATACATAAATAGTCTAAATAGAGAGTTATCCCATACACATGAATGGGAAAGCCCAATTTAATGGGGATGTCAATTCTCCCAGAATTAATCTTTATAGATGATGTAATTTTAATTCAAATTCTTTTTTTTTTTTTTTAAGATTTTATTTATTTGTCAGAGAGAGAGTACACAAGCAGGCAGAGGGAGAAGCAGGCTCCCGCTGAGCAGGACCCTGGGATCATGACCGGAGCCGAAGGCAGACACTTAACTGACTGAGCCACGCAGGCGTCCTTCTATTCAAATTCTGATTTTTTTTTAAAGATTTTGCTTTTAAATAATCTCTACACCAAATGTGCAGCTTGAACCCACAACCCCGAGATCCAGAGTCACATGCTCCTACTGACTGAGCCAGCCAGGCACTCCCAATTCTACTGCTTGTTAAATAGAACTAAACAAGCTGAATCTAAACTTTACCTGGAAGAACAAAGGTCTGAGAATAATCAAAACCATGAAAAAGAAGAGCAACATGGTGGGAGGGCTTCCTCTACCAGGAAGCAAGCCCCAATGTAGAGTCATATTAATTAAGGCAGTGGTTACCAGTGCAAGGACAGACCCAGGGAACAGACTGGGAGACCCAGAAATAGATCCATGTTTATATGTTACTTGACACATGACAAGACTGAATTAGAAATTGGCAAGTAATTATTCAATAAATGGTACCGAAAAAAACGGTTATCTGTATGAAAAAAATTCTAAGAATAGATCCCTATATCACACCCCATATGAGTAAATTCTACATTTGAATTAACGATTTAAATGTATAAAGCAAAGCCCTAATACTTTTGTTTTTAAGATTTTATTTATTTATTTGAGATAGAGTGAGAGCAAGCTAGTGAGAGAGCACAAGCAGGGGGAGCAGCAGAGGAAGAGGGAGAAGCGGGCTCTCCACTGAGCAGGGAGCCTGATGCGGGGTTCCATCCCAGGACCCTGGGATCATCACCTGAGCTGAAGGCAGACGCCTAACCGACTGAAGCCACCCAGGCTCCCCAGCCCTAATACTTTTAGGACAAAATCTTTATGACTTGAGGGTTGGAAAGAATTTCCTAAGCAAGACACAAAATGCACAAACCACAAAGGTAGATGAATGTGACTTATTAAAATGTAAATTCTTCTTTAATAAAAGACTTCGTAAGTCAGCGATGGGTGAAATCTGCTGATTTCCATAAGGATTTCTTATTCTACCAGTGAGTGTGGTAGGCGCAATTCTGGGACGGCCTCCGTCATCTCCACCCCCTAGTGCTCACCCTGTATATTCCCTTCCCTCAGAGCATGGGCAGGAGATGGCCCTCGCTTCTAGCCAAGAGAATATGGCAAAGGTGATGGGATGGTAATCCCATGCTGATAAGGTGTCACGCCAGTGAGAGAGACTTAGAGACTGTGGGAGAGACAGAGAGACTGTCTTACCCATGGGAGAGACTCTCCTGCTGGCCTTGAAGAGGTCAGCTGCTGTGAGGTGACCTTCCCTGGCTGTGGAGGGGACCGTGAGGGCTTCTGGGCGCTGTGGCCTCAGTCCTACAACCACAAGGAACTGAAGAGTTCCACAAGGAACAACACTCACAGGAGCTAGAAGGAGGACCAGAGCTCCAGAAAGGGATGCAGCCCCACTGACACCTTGCTTGCAGCCTCGGGAGACCCTGAGCAGAGGACCCAGTTAAGCCATGTCCAGAATTGTGACCCGCAGAAACTGAGATAACACATGTGTGCTATGCCAAGTCTCTATGCTTGTGTTAATTTGTTACATAGCACAGAGACTGAATACAGTGGGTTTGTTCAAACTGTAAGATATTTTTTAAAGATTTTTATTTATTTGACAGCGAGCAAGAGAGAACACAAGCAGGGGGAGTGAGAGGGAGAAGCAGGCTTCCTTACTGAGCAGGGTGCCTGATACGGGGCTCGATCCCAGGACCCCAGGATCATGACCTGAGTCGAAGGCAGAAGCTTAATGACCGAGCCACCCAGGCACCACCAAACTGTGATTTTTAACCAACAATTTTTTCCCCCCAGTTACACTGTTACTGATTTCCAACTCAACTACATTTTGGTCAGAAAGTTATCCACATGGTATCTATTGTTCGATATTTGTTAAAATCAGCCTTAAAGCCTCGTTGTCAGTTGCTGTGCGCCTGAATAGAATGGACATTCTCTAATTTTTTGGTGCAAGGTTCCACAAATTACCACCACAGCAAGCGTCTTGAGTGTCCTCAAATCTCTTATATCTTTGCAGTTTTTGTTGTTGTTGTTTGCTTGCTCTATCGATTACTAAAAGATGTGTTAAATATTTTAGGGGCCTAAGTTCTGGATCTCTGTCCTTTGCGTGCACGCGCGCGCACACACACACACACACACACACACACACCTCTTCCTCCCGAAGTATTATGCCACAATTTTTATTTTTCCTCATATAAATATTATGTTTACAATGAACAGTGTCTACGTAAGCCACTATGAATAAATTTTTTATACAACCTTTTGTTTTCATTTGGAATTAGTAATAACTTCCTCATTTTCTTTCCTTTTTTCTTTTTTGTTTAGTTTTCTACAAACCTCCCATTTTATTTTCCTTTTAGCACAACCAATATCAGATATATTTTATTGTATTCAAAAGAACTGAAAATGTAAGTTCATACAAAAACTTGTACATTAATGTTGATAGCAGCATTACTTATAACAGCCCCAAAGTAGAAATAAATCAAATGGCATCAAAATAGACAGAATGTGGGCTAGCCATTCAATAGGCTATTATTTGGCTATAAAAAGGAATGAAGTACTAGGGTGCCTGGCTGGCTCAGTCCCTACAGGATGCAACTCTTGATCTTGGGTTGTAAGTTCAAGTCCCATGTTGGGTGTAGCCATTACTTAAAAAAAATTCTTGGGGCGCCTGGGTGGCTCAGTGGGTTAAAGCCTCTGCCTTCAGCTCAGGACATGATCTCAGGGTCCTGGGATCGAGCCCCGCATCGGGCTCTCTGCTCAGCAGGGAGCCTGCTTCCCCCTCTCTCTCTGCCTGCCTCTCTGCCTACTTGTGATCTCTGTCAAATAAATAAATAAATAATCTTTTAAAAAAATTCTTTATAAAATCTGCGCCCTCTCTCACTTTAAAAAAAAAAAGAATGAAGTACTGATAGCATGGATAAACTCTGAAGATACTTCAAGGTCTGCGCGTGTATGTGTGTATATATATAATGTATATGTATATGTATGCAGAATATGCAAAGTCAAAGAGACAGAAGATTAGTGGCTGGAAGGGCTGGAAGAGGAAGAAATGGGGAAAGAAAGCTAATGTGCATTGGGTTTATTTTGGGGGAAATAAGAATGTTCTGAAATTAGATAGTGGTGATAGATGCACAACCTTGTAAATATTCTAAAAGCGAACTTCACACTTTAAAAGGTGAATTTTATGGTATGTGAACTGTATCTCAATTAGGAAAAAGGCAGTATTCCACTGAGTTCCTTTTTTTCCTTCTTGGGAACCATCATCCTCTGGCTCCCACCTGTACTGTTTGCTTTTAAGCTTGTTGCATGACGGTCCTCTGGAGAACGCCCTTTTTCAAGGAGGAATTTCCCATTCCTGTGTTGGAACACCTCTTCCCTTATTCTTCTCATTTTGGTATAATGATACTGCTCAAAATATGTCAGTTTTCTGAGAAGTACATTGGAAGTAAAATTATTTGAGGTTTTGTATGTTTGAGACAGTGATTAAAGTTTACTCTCCTTTTTTTTTAAGATTTTATTTTTTTAAGTAATCTCTACACCCAATGTGGGGCTCGAACCCACAACCCCAAGATCAAGTGTCACATGCTCCACTCACTGAGCCAGCAAGGTGCTCCTATTTACTCTCATTTTTTTTTTTTTTTTTACTCTCATTCTTGATTGATAGTTTGGCTGGGTAGTAAATGCTGTGTTTGCAATAATTTCCCCAAATAATGTTGGAGGCATTGCTGCATCCAGTGTTGCTATTAGACAGCCAAATGTGACCCTGTTCTTTGCTCTTTTGTATGTGACCTTCCCCTTGCTCCTGTGAGAGCTTTCATAAACTATGAGTCCCTGAAATTTCATGATGTGGTACCTCGATACAGGCTTTTTAAAAAAAATCCATTGTTCTGGGTACTTGGTGGATAGTTCTAAACCTGGAGACTCATGTCTTTTAGTTCTGGAGAATTTTTCTTCAATTGTGTCTGATTTTTTTTTTTTTCCTTTTATTTTCTCAATTCACCTTTTCTGGAATTCTTTTATTTTGACTGTTAGACCTTTTCAATTAGTCCTTTAATTTTCTTATTGTTCATCCCATATGTTTCATCTATTTGTTTTTATTCTACTTTGGGAGATTACCTCAAATCTATCTTCTAATACTTCAGTTGAGTTTTTTATTTCTGCTATCATATTTTTCATCTTTAAGAGCTTTTTTTTTGTCCTGAGTTTTTTTATTTTAAAGCCCATTCTTCTGCAATATATTATCTTCTGTCCTGAATAATTGCTTCCTTCTCTTTGTATTGCTTTAATTTTCCCTAGTTCTTTTTATCTGTTCATTCTGCATAGTAGAGATTTTCCTCAAATGGAGATTTTCCTCAAATGCTTTCCTTGGCTGTTTATTCGTTTTTAAAATGTGGCATCCCAGAGCCACTAGGAAATTCCAACCACATAGGTATGGCTTTCTTCACTCTAAGATGGTCAGCTTTGATGGGTTTGTTGAGGGACCCTTAATTATCCAGTATCTGTGTTTTGTTTTGTTTTTTTCTCTTGGGCTGTTCAGTATCCCTGGGGAAATTCTCAAAGGATTCTCAGAAAAAGCCTTGTTAAAGATGAGATCAGTCCATAATTCACAGAAAGAAGCAAGAGCCAGTAGAAACAGAAATATTAGAAATAGATACCCAAGATACACTTCACATTATAAGATAAGGATATCTAAAATGAGTAAGATCTCCCAGTCTTTAATCAAAAGATTAAACTGTAGCTCTTTGGAGGTCTGATTTTATATAGGGACCTTATTTCTAACTCTTTATCTGACCCAGCCCAAGCTATTGTTTCTTCTTTCCATTTGTATTAAAACCTTAGCCTCCAAGCGCCTGGGTGGCTCAGTCGCTAAGCATCTGCCTTCAGCTCAGGTCATGATCCCAGGGTCCTTGGATTGCGTCCCACACTGGGTCCCTTGCTCAGTGGGGAGTCTGCTTCTCCCTCTCCCCCTGCGCATGCTCTTTTTCTCTCTCACTCTGTCTCTTAAATAAAAACAAATAAACAAACAAACAAAAAACCAAACAACCTAAGCCTCTATTTTCCCCAGACCGGTAAACCCCACTACAGGAGTTCTGGTTCTGGTTTTTGGTTTCATCTTCATTTTTGACCCCCAGGGATTTCTTTTTGTTTTTTATGAGTATGCATTTAAAAGAATGTTTTTCTTCCTACAGTTTTTTAGATAGAGTCTGTAGTTGTACTTTAAAACTTTAAACACAAATTTTTCTTTTTTTAAGATAAAAAATAATCAGTTTCCATATAGAAGATTTGGAGACTATAAAAACATATGCTAGAAAATAATAATAAGTGTGTTTTAAAATAAACTTGGAATTCTATCCTACATAGAGCTTTTATCTTATTTTTTCCACCTAAAAATTAAATCGTGAACATTTTATTTGGAGAAGTACATGCTGTGAGATCTATTTATTCACAGAATTCTCGAACATTTTTCTACCATTCCTGTCCACTGAGCATACAGAAAGGGCTAGAAGGCTGCAGCTCTGATGTTGACTGATGTCACTCTGTATTGTGGGGCCGTGTGGAGTAGCCGAGTCACAGGAAGTGCCCGGTGTCCGCTCCCAGTGCCGCCACTGACCTTGTGAGCTAAAGGCCCACGGACAGAGCCTCAGTTTCTTCTTCCGTAAAGTGAGGACATTAATTTCTTGCCTGCCTTCTTCACAGAGTTCGAAGATCTGCAAAAGCATGACAAGTATCATAAGGAAGTAATGAATGGTGTTCTCACACAGATGTGAAACTATGGTAAGTTAATGTGAGCAGGTTAAAGATAGAGAAGCTCTTCTTTGAGGCAGACAAATTTCTCTTCCCCATTAGTCTATAGCCTCGAAAGATTCTTCTGGTGCTGCATGTCATTATCGAAGGCTAAATGAGAAGACTTTATGATGGATTGTTCTCCAACACATCAAAGGAGAGAAGGAAGCGGGTGACAGCTTGCATTTCCCTTTTGCTTGCGACCAGGTACAGTCAGGAAAAAGGAGGATAAAGTACTTTTTCCTTGTCTGTGTTGCACAGTCCGAGTGGCTGAGTATTTTAATAAATGGTAAATGCAGAAGGACATGAAAGGCATATAGTAAGGTGGTTAAGAGCATGGGCTTCTGGGGCGCCCGGCTGGCTCTACTGGTGGAGCGTGCAACTCTCAATCTCAGGGTTGTGGGTTTGAGCCCCACGTGAGGGACAGAGATTACTTTAAATAAAATCTTAAAAAAAAAAAAAAAAAAAAAGCATGGGCTCCTACTCAGCCTCCTAAACTTGAATCCTGTTTGTGACTCAACCTCTTTATACCTCAGTTTCCTCACCTGTAAGAAACAGACATGAAGAGTTCCTGCCTCATAGCAGTGTTGTGAGATGTCAGTGTGGGGAGACAGGGAGACTTCTCGGTCGGTGATGAGGAGGATTAACAGTGGCGATAACACTTGTGACTCCCTCCACCACTCAGACTTCAATAAACTGGTGAATCTGAAAGAAGCTACTCGGCATCTCCCTACAGGAAGTACCCATTCTATTCTACTGTCTCTGCCATAAACTGGAAAGACCTGCCACAGCTCAGGGACGTCTAGGGTGAAGCATGGCAGACTACATAAATCTGTCAAATTCGGGAGTTTCCTTGTCCACATTCTCCGTGTTGGCCGATCAATGTTAAAGGTGAGACTTTGCTATTCCCTCTGCTTTAATCTTTTTTTTTTTTTCTTTTGAATGAGAGAGAGACAGAGAGAGCACAAGCAGGGGGAGAGGCAGAGGGAGAAGAAGGCACCCTGCTGAGCTGGGAGCCCGATATGGGGCTCGATCCCAGGACCTGAAGATCATGACCTGAACCGAAGGCAGACACTTAACCATCTGAGCCACCCAGGGGCCCCTAAGCTTTAATCTTTTATTTCTCACTTGGTTTAGACCAGGCAAACGATGGCCTGTCCCCTATCTCCGTTTGGTGTGACAGAGAAGAATGGATTTGACATTGTTAGAGGGTGGAGAAAATCCAAAAGAAGAGTAATATTTTATGACCCGTGAAATCGATATGAAAATCGGATTTCAGTCTACTTGAAAGAAGTTGGACTGGAGCACAGTCACATTCATTCGCCTGGGGCTGTTTTCACACTACAATAGCAGAGTTGTGGAGTCGTGATAGGAACTGTACGGCCTACCACACCTCCAAAATTTGCCATCCTCCCCCTACAGAAAACATTTTCCGACCCCTGGGTTAGACTGTGGGACTGTTCATCGGGTCCCCTGGAACCCCTCTATGAGGATTAAAGGCATGAATTCACATAAGGTAATGAGAAGGGTGCCTGGCCTGTCGTAAGCCCTCAGAGAGTGATGTTGTTGCTGCTGCTGCTGCTCAACTGTCTTGGGGGATGAAAGGGTGGAGTGGCCGGAGAGTTCTGGAATTGTAAGCCTGGACTGGCGGTAGTATCAATCATGAAATAACAAGAAGATTGCCACGGACTGAACTGTGTGGCCCTCAGAGTCTGGTGGTGAAGCACGAACTCCCAGTGGGACTGTATCTGAAAACAGGGTCTTCCGAGAGGTAATTCAGGTTCATGGATGACTAAAGGTTCATGAGGTCATAGGGTGGTATTCTCATCCAATGTGACTGCAGATCTTATAAGAAGGGAGCAGGGAAGGGCACGCAGAGGGAAGCCCACGTGAGGACCAAGCAAGAAGGGGGCCATCTTCAAATCCAGGAGAGAGGCCTCAGGGGAAACCAACCCTGCTGACACCCTCGTCTTGGACTTCCAGCCTCTCGACCTGTGAAAAAATAAATTTCTGTTGTTTCGGCCTCCCAGTCTGTGGTATTTTGTGACGGCAACCTGAACGAATCCAAAGATGGTAGGGACTGAATGGTGACTCTGAAATGGTGACTAATATAATGATGTCCCCCGGCATCATGGTCAAGGCTGTCCCCACTAGAAGAACCCTGATGGATTCTAGCCGGGCTGCGCGTTTCAGTTCAAATCTACCCACCTAGTTACCAATCCGTCTGTTTTGCTTTATAATTTGATGACTGCTTGAGAAAATGCTAGCGTTTCTTTTTTCCTCTTTGAAATCTGATGTCATTACTTGACATTCATGTATCTTCTTTACATAGCATGACCTATCTTTTAAGGCACCTGACTCCCCTCTCATGATCACCTGGTACATGGTAAAGAGCTAACTCAGCGGGCCGCAGTGGCTCAAACCGTGCCTATTCCAAAGAGAGGCCCGTTTTAGGTGGACTGGCCCTTGACTGGCTCCCGGAAGATCACTTCTGAGCCCCGACACATCCTCCTTCGTGGGGGTGTTTTGTATGCCTGAGGCCCTGGACCACACAGGGTCAATTTGACCTCCTGGGGCCCAGAGACTGAGTCAGTAAAATCAGTCCTGCAGACACTGTAGTACCATGGGATTGAATTACAGTAAAAACCCTGGGTATCGAGGCTCAGGTGAGCTGCTCTGGTGGGTGATACTTTGCATGTGTTGTCATGCTTCATTGCTGGGAGAATTCAGTGTGTCTCCGTGTAATTCTCCTGGGAGGGACTCCTGGAAACTTGTGCCTGCTTTCTCTTGGCCTATGCCTTTCACGACCTTGATCTGTATCCTTCCACTGTCGTAAAGCAAGAGCTGCTGAGTCCCATGAGTCGTTTGAGCAAATCATCATGCCCTGGGGTGGTTTGGGGGCTCCTGACACAGCTGGCCGGGTACACTCACCTAGATCCTTTTCTCCCAGATGGCTTTTGTATCATAAAATGGAAGCCTCGGGGCGCCTGGGTGGCTCAGTGTGTTAAGCCTCTGCCTTCGGCTCAGGTCATGATCTCAGGGTCCTGGGATTGAGCCCCACGTCGGGCTCTCTGCTCAGTGGGGAGCCTGCTTCCTCCTCTCTCTCTGCCTGCCTCTCTGCCTACTTGTGATCTCTCTCTGTGAAATAAATAAATAAAATCTTTAAAAAAAAAATTAAAATAAAATAAAATGGAAGCCTTGAGGCACGATTGACTAAAACTCATGCTCATCCATTAAACTGCATTCAAATATTGAGAACGATACATCTGTTAAGCAAAGCATATGTTTTGCTGATATTTAAGGAACTTGTTTTCACCTGCCTGGAAGCTTTCCTGTATTATACAGACAGTGCACTGAGTTAGAACAAGAGAAAGAGTGGACATGCCCACGGTTTTAGGTTAGTTGCTTCATGTGAGAACACTGTGTACCGTTGGAAAGTATTATAGGCTGCTGTGTTCAGGACACCGCAAAACTGTAGTTGCCAAATTATGAATTTTTCTTGTGGGTTAAGATGAAGAATGATGGGAAGCAATCCACCTAATAACTACAAACCCCGAATCTACGTTGAACTTTGTAAAAATACCTGAGGAGAAAATAAGGAAGAACGGTAAACAGGAACTAAATTTACATCTACTGGACGAGACTGTCATCAGTTGTACCTAATTCTTTGTTCACTATTACAGCTAATTTCTTCACAAAATTGCTCTTTGATGAAAGCAACGAATTAATATTCGTAAGTAAGTCATCACCGAATTTAATAGGGGCCATCATATTTAAATAGGGAGTGTTTTGCTTCTCCACTGGTGGTGATTACCCAGAATAGAAAAGAGATTATGTAATGAGGTACTATATGTTCGCTAACTGAACGTAATTAAAAAAAAAGGAGATTATGTATTTAAATAGGTAAACAGAAAACTTTCCCTTTACACAGCAGGCAACCCAGCTAGACTCAGTGTAAGTTCCTTCCCACCTGTGTGGTAGGCAGGATAATGCTTCCCCCCAAGATGTCTGCATCCTAACATGTGACTGTGTCACCTTACATGGCAAAGGGAAACTGAAGCAGTTAATCAGCTGGCATTGGATAGGGAGATTATCCTGGATTAACCAATGCAGTCACAGGAGTCCTTAAAGGTCACAGAGGGGGACAAAACAGCGTCAGAGAGATGTGGCCGTGAGAAAGACAACCGGCCATGGCTGGCTTTGAAGGTGGAAGGGGCCACAAGCCAGGAATGCAGGCAGTTTCCAGAAGCTGGAAAAGGCAAGAAAACGGCTTTTCCCCTAGAGCCTCCAGGAAGGCAGGCAGTCTCACCTACACCCTGATTTTAGCCTATGATAAGACCTGTTTGGGACTTCTGCCCTCCATAACTGTAACACAATAGATTTGTGTATTTTGAGGCCCTGAGGTTGTGGTGCTGTTTCCACAGCAAGTGGAAACTCATATAGCATCTAAAAGAGGAGGGATGGCAGTCCCAGCCTTAGTCTCGTGAGCACAACACACTGGGGTTACTGGGGGACCCTTTCAGTTTCTGGGGACCCTTTCAGTTTCTGAGAGCCTCCTTTGGTGAACAGGGGCTGGAGACCACACTCTCCCTCCTCTGGACACTGTATTTTGCATCCTGTTTAGGCATTCACTTCTCCCTGACACAGCGTCAGGGAACCCTATCCTACCCACTCTCCCAGATCCTGAGGGCTGGGATCGCCTACACCAGCTCTATCCCTGGGCCAGAGCGACGGATTCAGGGGTTGGTACAAGAAGTCCGGTCACTAAAGCTCAAGGAGCTACTTGCTGGGGACTTCTGGAACGGCAACCCCTTACTCTCCTTCGGAGTCTTCCTGGAAGAGGGGCTCACCTTCACTGGACATAAAGAGGGAGCGGCCCCGAAGTTGCCAGCACCACATCTGGATCACAAATGGGGCCGCCCTTCAGATGAAGCAGAGGAGAAGGCAGAGAGGAGAAATGGGAAATATCATTTTGGCTGACGCTGCAGAGCCCCTAAGAAAAGCCTACCTCTGGACTTTTCGAATATATCAACTAATGAATTTATTTCCCTACGTGCCTCCGAGCTTATTTTTCTATTTCTTGGCATCTGAGAGGTTCCTCACTGACAGAAGGGTTTGCAGTTTCTGGAACTCTCCCTGTTCTGAGAATGGATCTTGCGGTTGAGGCATGCCCACCTGAAGCTGTGTGGTATTAAGAGTGATCCACAAACTGTTCTCAATACAGGCAGTAAAATCTTGATGGGACCATGTAAAAAGTAAGGATGGTTCCCACATGCACTTGTTTCTACTAACACTGTATTGTGCAAAGCAAAGGTGGCCCGTGTTTAAAAAATAGTCGCAAATGTATACATTTCTCTGCGATAAGACTCCATATACCGTCCATTTGGAAGCAGTTCTCCATGGGTCTGTCGTGTTTCTGACCTCTTGTGAGCAGAGGACTAGCTTCCTTTGTTCAGGACTGTCTTTCCCCGAAGATGTTTCTAGAGCAGATTGCCTTGGAAGATAGAGTGTTTCCCTCTGGGGCAAGGGGCAGGCTTATTTACTGTCTTCCTTGGGGATGGTGGTGGTGGCAGGCAGGCTTGTTCTTTGTTTCACAAGATTGTGTTTCTCTAGGCTGAGGGATCCTCTCCTGTTGTGCAACCCACTGTGTGTACAGACGCTCCCTGGCCCTCTTCACCTCCCTGTGGGAACTGGGGTCCACGGGAACCCCTGCCCTAACACACCGCTGCTCTGGCCACTGCAATCGAGTGAGGAACACAGTCCTGTCTCTGACCACGAGTTTTGTGTCTTCCGCCAGCATCTGCAAACCACAGCAGGCTCACTCGTCGGTTAGAACGAGCACGGCCAACTTGCTTGCAAACAGGGTCAGATCTTAAGACCTGTCACCGTTCTTGACACCATGTAAAACCATTAGGTTTCTTTGCTTTTGGTTGGAATTGAATCACTCTGGAATCAGTGAGGTAAAAATAATATATCATGCTGATCCCAGGCTCTGATTTGCATATGTATATATACCTTTGAGTAATAAAAATTGGGGAAGGAGTTATTTTAAAACACGATCTGCCCATTAGACAAAAATATTTTATGTTATAGGGATTATAGAGTGAAATAATGAAAAAGACCTTGCTGGTGTGATATCTGGAATCCACTGGTGGCCTTGCTCTTTCTGGATTAGTCCAGGGCCCTGCTGGTCCATCCACAGACTGGGGACGTGTGCAGCATGGGCAGGAAAGGAACAGCCTCTTCTCCTGAATCTCCTCCACATCTGTCCGTTTACTTCTTATTCCTGGTTATCATTTTGCACAGTGCCCCAGTCGGATAGCCCATCTGCTATTTCCTGACCTCCGACTCTAGCTTAACCGCATTCCTTGGCTCCTGATGGAGCAAGAAAATAAAATCTCTACTAAAGAAACAATAACTGACTGCAGCTGGCCAGGAATTCCTGTGTCTCTGTGTGACTGGGATAGAGGACACGGGGGTGGGGGAGAAGTGTAGCCAGCACATCGCAGGAAGGGCTGCTCTTCTGTTTAGAAGAGCACATGAATGAGTCTTGATGATCAGAACAAGGCAAGGCCCCCTCCCCAGTGCATCCAGGCTGCTGTGGTGATAGGAAAGAGAGGTAAGTGTGTACAATCCTGTAAATGGCGTCCTCCCTGATGTCATTGCATTTTGGATCCCGGTGCCGGTAGGAGACACAGAAGAGTTTGGTTTTGTTTGCGGAGGTTGCTGAGACTCAGAGAAGAAAAGAAAGGCCCAGGCAGGAGACACGGCATTTGGAAGGGATGCCCAGCAGCGTGGTGGGAGGCTGGACGCCGGAGGTAAGGAGCAGAGGCGCTCTCCATGCCCGCAATGAGGGGCGGCCAGTGACTGGAGTGGGGATGCCATGGGATCTTCTGAGAGGGGGGCTGGGAGCTCTGGCAGCTCCTCACCAGCAGGGCCGGCCCCTGATTGGATGCTGCCAGGATTCCACCCAAGTCCCCTCTGCCATTCTGCCCTAACCCCGTCCTGGGCAAGCGGGGCTTGCTGCTCAGCTCTGGTGATTGTGCTTCTTACACCCACCAGAGCTCCTGCCTCAGAAAGAGCTCAGCAACTCCCTGAGGAGGCGCCACAGACCGCAGGAGCCCTCAGAGTGTGCTTTGTTATGGTCCTTATCCTGTGTCACGATGGTCTAGCCATTGGGGCTCGTGCCTAAGAAGTAACCTGTCCGGCATCGCACGTTCAGCTGTCCTTCCCCAAATCCTACAGTCCATCTTGCCCAGAGATGTGCAGCGAACAATGAATTCAGCAAGAGAAGCTGCCTGACACTCTGCCCCTTCCCTCACTTGAGAGGAGAGAAGGAAAGAAGGCAGCCCCAGAGGAGCTGAACCCGGAGGTTGTTTGCGCTCACTGGGGAGCAGAGCTGTCCGTCTGCAGAGCCGTGCGTGGGGAGGGCATGACCAACCCTGCACCCTCCACGTCTGCCCTCCAGCTCTCAGCCCTCAGCTCCTGACCCGTACGACAGAAGGCGGCAGCCTAGGGCCAGGCCCTCATGGGCTGTAAGGACTGCTAAGCATGCTGGAGCCCTGTCCTGCCTTACAGGGAAAGCTGTGCTACTTTGACAATCACACCTGCCTGCAGCCCCGTCAACCTCGCAGGTCGCTGCCTGCTTACAGACACCTCCAAGGGAACGGGGTGGAAAGGCAGCAGAGAGCGAACTAGGATCAGCAAGCAGAGAACATGCAAACGCCCCGCTGTCCAGAGCAGGGGGTCCCGGGACTGGGCGATCTGGGGGGCTGGGACCTGGGCTCTCCTCGAGAGGCAGGCAGAAATGAAGTGCATCCTGGGGAATGAGCTGGTAGTTACTGGGACTAGAAAACGAGAACACGGTTTTAACGTGGGAAGGAAGAGGCAAAGAATGGAAGGGACTTTTCAAGAGGTTCGTGTGGTCATTAGGGAAATGCATATCAAAACCACAGTGAGATACCACTTCATACCCACTAGGATGGCCATCACAAACAAGGTGGCAATAACAAGTGTTGGTGAGCATGTGGAGAAACTGGAAACCTCATACATTGCTGATGGGAAGATACAATGGCTCAGCCAGTGAAGAAAACATTCAGCTCCTCAAAAAGTTAAACATACAGTTACCATATGATCCAGCAGTTCAGATCCACTCTTAGGTGGATACCAAAGAGAATTGAAAAAAAAAAACAAAACAAAACATACAAAAACTTCCAAATATTCTAGCATAATTCATAATAGCCAAAACATGGAAGCAAATGTCCATTGACTGATGACTAGATCAATAAAAATAGATAAATAGAATGTGGCATATTCATACAACAAAATGGTACTTGGCGATAAGGAATGAAGTATTGATACATGCTAAAACATAACAAACCCTGAAAGCTGATAAGAGAAAAACTCTCTAAAAATCTACAAGGGAAACCATTTTAGATTTCTTTCTAACTCAGCATGGCTGTACATAAACTTTGTTCCAACCAAAGCCAGATTTATGGCCCGCCATGCATGCATTGTACACCTGCTTTGTGAATGAGTAGCCTAAAGGAAGACCATCTTATCCTTGAGATATTGATCAATGTTCCTACTCCCTGCATTCCTCGATGATAAAACTCTTGATTCCTGCCTATATGCTAATCCATAATCTTTTGAGCTTCTAACAGGATGTAAAAAGTATATAACCTTGTAAAAATGATTCATTCTCCAGAGTACTTTCTTCCCTATGAAGAGCATGTTTCCCCAGCAGCTATCCTAACTTGAGCACGATTAAATGCTCTCTCTTGCTATTAGAGATTCTAAAAGATTTGTTCATTTTGCATTGACAAAGGATCATGCTAAGTGAAACAAATCAGTCATAAAAAGCATATAGTATATAATTCCACTTACGGGAAATGTCCAGAATAGGCACATTCAATAGAGACACAAAATAGATTAGCAATTTCCAAAGGCCAAGGGCCTTGTAATAAAACGCTTACATCTATCTTAACAACCCTAAAAGCTTTCTGGAAGGCGTATGTTTACGGGAGTTACATCCTTATCATGAATTCATATCATTTCAGCTGAAGGTGGAATCACATCTAACAGGTGACTGATGGGGAGAGGTAGTCAGAGATGTGGGAAAGAGGCAGTATAAAGATAGAGGAACCAGAATCACCAATGGACCTGTGAAATGAATGCCCTGGGAACCATGGGGACAGAACTTCATGAGCCGAAAGGAAATTACAGAGAAAGAGGTGGCCACCGGTTCCTGGGAGCGCTGACCCGGGAAATGAGTAGAAGACAGGAGAGAATACCCAAACATCTGCTCAGGAAGCCTTCTCTCCACACAGCTCCCTTGTCTCCCAGACATCTCTTTTGAAAGCAACTCAGGTTAATGTGAGCTTCAGGATTTTAGGGACGAGCAGGCAAGGGAGAAGAGGCAACACAAACCTGGACAGAGAGCCATCTAATTAGAAGATTTATATGTTGCCTTCAAGGGGAATGAACAAAATTCAGTGAAGAGAAACTGAATTCAGCTTCTTTATCTGATGAGGGCTGGGCCCTGCGCTTTGAAACGCTGTCACGTCTCAGGTAGATGGAGTGCAGACATACAGGCACCTTGGCCGTTAGCAGGCAAGTTGTTGCAAGCACATGCTTACTGTGTGTTCACTTGCCTGAACTCTTCTAGAGAACGATGGAAAAGAGTGCCTTCCACACACAGCTCTAGGGGCCCAAATCCCAGAGCCTGCATTTGGCCTTGGACTGGGCTGAGGTTTTTAGCTACTGTTCAACATTACCTTCTCTTCCTACAAGAACAGTTAAAAAGATGCAGGCTAAAGGGCATTCCTATACCTGGAATTTTTTGCTATTTTCTGCAAAGTAACCATTAAACTCGGTACACTATTTTAGTTGCATGTGCCCACCAAGCATTTAGCCTGTGCTCGTGGCATAAAGGCAGACCAGCCCTCCCACCAACACCCTCCCACATCTCACCAAAGGAGCTTCTCTTCCTGTCAATGTGTCTGTCACATGCGGGGGCTGCTCAGAGGAGAGGGTGGGAATCTGTGTCCCAGCACATTGTCCCAAACTCTCTAGTGTGAGCAATACTTTTTTGATGTGTGATTCTTCAATGTTGAATTGCCTCTGCAACACGCACCCTTCCAAACAAATCATTCTGAGGGACCATCGTTTCTGATGGGCTTCCACTCTGCTTTTTACACACCCGCCCGGCTTCAATCTGTTCACAATCTGGCACTTGCCTCTCAGAAACTAGATTCCTTCACAATCCAAAATCTTAGCATCTCCTCTAACGCCAAACCACACTGAGCCCTGGTCAATTAGAGAGCTTTGACAAGCTCCTTGTTTGGGCAGGGACTCCCTCAGATGGGGGGAAATGAATGGGCCATGGCAATATTTCATGAAAAGCATTTTGGGGAAAAGTAAACAAGTGTTTTCAGATTTTTTTTTTAAGATTTTATTTCTTTATTTGAGAGAGAGAGAGAGAGCACAAGCAGGTGGAGGGGCAGAGTAAGAGGGAGAAGCAGGCTCCCCGATGAGTAGGGAGCCCAACGTGGGGCTCGATCCCAGGACCCTGGGATCATAACCTGAGCCGAAGGCAGATGCTTAACCGACTGAGACACCCAGTCGCCCCTCAGACCTTCCTTTCTTGATAATTGAGTAGAAATCTAGCCTGTGTCTCAATTACCAATCAGATTTTTTTTTTATTGCAGGGAAAGCATCTGATAAGCCCTTTTAGGTTCTATTTATTTCCAGATCTTCAACATGAAAGTTCATCTAATGCCAACGAGCAGAATATCACTCAATAGAAGAGCCCTCCCTGGCCCGGAGGGCTTGCTTCACCTTGGTTCTCTGAGAAGATGCAAAACCTACACCCCGCGGTGTTCAGGCCTGCATACTCTGTAAGGAAAGATGTTTCAGCAGAAGAGAAATGTCTCCAGTGAGCTTTCTTTGTCAGTTAATATTTATTGGATGTTCATATCACTGGGGCTCTGGTCTGAGCATAAATTCATGTAGGAGCATCTCTGCAGGCTGATGTCTTCGAGGGGAGAGGAAAATGAGAGAGCAAGGGGTTACTCATTGCTGGTGGATCTTGTAAAGTGGAATCTTAGTCTCAATTTATCATGTTAACCTGAGCTGAGAAACCTGAGCTTTGTCTCTTAGGAACCACCAATTCCGTCCTTTTTTAGTACTGAAAGGCGCTTTCTGCTAATTATCTAGTCAGATTCCTTTTCCAAATGATCTCCTCCAGGAAGAAGGGCAGAGTAATAATAGCACCTAATTCGATATGCCCTTGGGTGGGAGTCAAGACAACTGTGTGCAATTAATTAAGTCTAGTATCTTTACTGTGACATTTTAGGGTAGTTCAGGGACCAGAGGATCAGGGTGGTAAAAAGTTTGGGGGAAATCCCGTAACTAGATGGGATGGAGTATCCCAGGCTGAATTTTACAGATTCACTGAAAAACTCTTTAAGGTCCCCATAAACCTGTAAAATATGGAAAAATATTCATTCCTTTGCTTATTCTTAAGATGTTGGCCTCGCCCAGCTTCAGTTAAGGAAAGGACATCTGCTGTGTATTTTCTTCATCATTAAACTTCCAGAGTTTTGGATACTCGATGTCCTTCAACCATAGCAGTTTTTTTTTTTTTTTTTAATTCTTTTATTTGACAGAGAGAGAGAACAAGCAGGGGGAGCAGCAGGCAGAGTGAGAGAGAGAAGCAGGCTTCCCACTGAGTAGGGAGCCCGATGAGGGCCTTGATCCCAGGACCCTGGGATCATGAGCCGAGGTGAAGTCAGACACTTAACTGACTGAGCCACCCAGGCACTCCACCCATAGCAGTTTAGATCCAACTTTATCGTTAATCTACAGGCCAGTTGATAGACCCAAGTATCATTTTTGGGAGGCATGATCTGTGTCAACATACATGTGGTAGGGCGCCTGGGTGGCTCAGTTGTTAAGTGTCTGCCTTCAGCTCAGGTCATGATCCCAGGGTCCTGGGATCGAGCCCCACATCGGGCTCCCTGCTCAGTGGGGAGTCTGCCTCTCCCTCTCCCACTCTCCCTGCTTGTGTTCCCTCTCTTGCTGTCTCTCTCTCTCTGTCAAATAAATAAATAAATAAATAAATATCTTTAAAAAAAGGAATTAAAATAAAAAACATACATGTGGTGTTACTGAATGAAAAGCACTTCTTATATATACAATGGAATATTCCTCAGCCAAGATAAAAAGGAAACTCTGCCGTTTGGGACAACATGGATGGCCCCTGAGGACGTTACGTTGAGCAAGAAAAATCGGACAGAGAAAGACAAATATGGTATGACCTCATGTGGAATCCAAAAAAAGCGAAACTCACCAAAACAGAGAGTAGGATGGCGGTTACCAGGGCCTGAGGACTGGGGGAAATGGGGGAGATGTCGGTCAAAGAATACAGACACGCGGTTGGAAGACGGATATGTTTTGGACAACTAATGCACAGCACAGCGATCAAAGGCAATGATACTACGTTATATCCTTCAAAGTTGCTAGGAGACCAGATCTTAAATGTTCTCACTACAAAAAATAAATGGCAATTATGGGACATGATAGAGGTGTTAGCGTACACTATGGTGGCAATCACACTGTAATATACAAATGTATCAAATCAACACGTTGTGCACCTTAAATTTATATAATGTTATATGTCAATTAATCTCAATAAAAAAGTGCATTTCTTAGCTATATGCCAAACACCTGTATCAGCTTTGATGACAACAAGCTTTTAGCTTAAACCTCTCAAATTAATAAAACTAGGATATCAACCAAGCCAATTAGCAAAGACTCAGGCTCCCATCTCTATTTTGAGGAGGAGGCAGGCTCCCGGCCCCATTTTTCCCAATGAAAGCATTTAAGCAGGAATTTTGACATTTTTCCCAAAGAAAGCATTTAAGCAGGAATTCCAGGATCTGATGTGGGTTCTGAAAGATCACTTCAGCTGCTGGATTGAGGATGAATTCAAGGTGACAGAGCGGACTGGGGGAGACTAGTGGGGTGACGGATGTATATGCCCTCAGAACGGGTAATAGTTGGATGTGTGTGACAGTACACGCACGCGTGCACACACACACACACGTGGACACACCACACCCACGCCCACAGCTATCTATCTGCGTGTGGAGCTCTACAAGCAGAGGGCCGATCAGCCTGCTCTCGCAGTAGAATCAGATGCCCTGGGCTCACCCTCGGGCAGGAACTGTGCTCAGCCCTCATGCTGGGGCTGTGCCCTGTCCTTGGAAGTGGGGCTCACCAGCCCGTCCCAGTGCAGACTCTGCGGGCACCAGGGCCAACCCTGATGCATGCAGAGGCAGGCCAGGGCTGAAATGCCCTGTGGGCCGTTCAGGAAATGGCTGGGAAGGCACTTCTTTTCCTTCTCTAGAGCATCGGCGGCCACGCGGCTTCCTCTCTGGCCTTGGTTTGTGGTTCGGTGGCTGTGGGCTCCTTAGCCCGTGTGTGGCCCTCGGGGACCCCACAGCCCTGGGAGGCATCCCACAAAAGACTGGTTCTGGCTTTGCCCACAAACAAAGGGAAATGGGAAAGCCCCCCGCTCCCTCAGGGGCAGAGAGCGGCAGAGGACCTCGAGCACACAGCCTGCACCAAATGTGAACGTACAAATGCTGTGGCACCTTTTTAATTCCCAAGGACACCAGCTTTAAAGACTGAGGGCAATGCTTATTTTTTTGAGTACAAGCTGCCTTCTGAAGGTGAAACGATCAGGTGCCTTTGATTTATCAACATCATCATGAGAAATGGGAGTTGTTTTTTGTTTTTTAATTCCGCTGCTCTGCGGGAAATGCTTTGACGTGCTTGACAAAGAGCCCTGGTCCAGCGGCCATCCCTCTGGGCCCTGGGATCAGGTAGGAGGCATATTGCCTGGCCGGGCTGTAACCTTGAACTTCTTCCGTGTCGGGGTAGTTCTTAGTCATGGGCATTTCCACCTGATGCCATGCTGTGCTCCTGTGGCCCGAGGAGCTCCTGCTTGGTTTGATTATTCAGGGCTCCAGTGTCGGGCAGCCTTTCTTGTAAAGTCTCTGTGCTCAACATCCCCAAGATTCTGGAGCCAAAATTCCAACATGTAACGCTGAACTTGGACGATGAAGCTCACACAGAGGAAACACACCTGGGCGCAGGCAGTTCATTGGAAGTAGTGGCCCTCGGGGTGACAACAGGCCCCACTGCCTGGTCACCTGAGCTCCCGGGCTTTCTACGGCTAAACTTGATTTTTGCGTGTATTTCTCTAAGCTCTATTTTAATGCTTCAGAAGCTCAAGCAGGGCAAGGGGGGAGCAGTTCTGAGAAGGAGTTTCAAATGAGGCTCTAGACACAGGGGCACCAAGGGTGTCAGCTCATCCCTCCTCTTCCAGGCCAGACGTGCAAGGGTGCCGAGACACCGAGGCCCTCGGGCCTGGCGGGGGGCTGCCTCGGGTGCCGGGCTGAGCTGCCGTGGCCAGCTACCCTGGCTGCTGCCCTGGGGTTTGCCCTTTCTGCAGGTGGTCAGCACACATGCCGTGCACACAGGCATGCCCACTTCTTAGGGACCTGGATCCCCCCAGCGAGAACCTCTCGAAGCCAGATTTCTCAGGGCTGCCAGCTTTCAGCTCCTGCTGACGTCCGCCTGGGACCTTCCAGTCCACAGTCCCTCCCACACCCCGAGCGCTGCTGCGGCTACTCGCACGGCTCCGTGTTCTGCCGTCTCCAAGAGCAGGTGTGGCGTGGACACGCTCCGGCCTCGTGATGACTTTCAGGATGCCTGACTTAAGGACTCCTCAGATGTTTAGAAAGGTATCCTGGGGGACGCCTGGGTGGCTCAGTTGGTTAAGCAGCTGCCTTCGGCTCAGGTCATGATCCTGGGGTTCTGGGATCGAGTCCCGCATCGGGCTCTCTGCTCAGCGGGGAGTCTGCTTCCCCCTCTCTCTCTGCCTGCCTCTCTGCCTGCTTGTGATCTCTCTATCTCTCTCTCTGTCAAATAAATAAATAAAATCTTTAAAAAAAAAAAAAAAAAAAGAAAGGTATCCTGGGAATATACTTCTGGGGCCAGCAAGCGTGGCTGGCCAAGAACAGAGAGAATATTCCACGAAAGAGGAAACGTCCCTTTTCCTGGCTTCTTGCCAGATCCTACAGGGAACTGGGTCTGCTGAACTGTCTCTAGCCCAATGCAGTCTCTCCTCGTCAGTGTCCCAAGGATAAGCAACAGGGTCTTTTATCTGCGTGACATTTTACAGCATACCGTTGCTTTATTACCACCCCTCCGAAAGAACGAATCAGTTTGTTTGCTTGATATGTTTTTTTATGCTTTGTGTAAAGAAGAACAGGATTTTGGAATTGGGATGAATCCTATCCTAGTTCCTAAAGCGTCACTACCTTTTACAGCAAAGCGACAGAGTCCTGGGGGTTGAGGGACTTGCGTGAGGCCACCTGCTGCATGTGCCCCTACTCGGGAGTGTTCCTGCCCTGCGGCCCCCCACACAAGCTTGGGGCAGAAATCTCCCAGGCAGGATGTGATTTCAGGCTCTACACAAAGGTGCTGGATTAATGTTCCATCTGCACTTAAGCGTCTTTTCCTTTAGAGTTTTTGAAAAAGAGTGTTAAAGAACTCAGGGTCTTTGTGTACACATCTCTCGTTGGGTGGGGAATGGAGGGTTTGAAATTAATTTGAAAAACCATCAACAGAGAATGAACTAGGGAGCCCGCTGGGGGGCAATAAACGGATTCCATGCTCTGTGTGCCTCACAGACCAACTACTGGGTCCTTCCTTCACCAGCCTCCCCTCCCTACCCTTTTTCCATCATAACAAGAGCTGCCATTTGCCCACCAGGTACTGTACAAGACCCTCACCCCTCCCAGTACTCCTATGAGGTAGGAATTATTATTTCCATTTCACAGAGGAGAAAGCTGAGGCTCCCAAAGTCGAAGCCACTTGCTCTCAACCACACAGCTTGGTGAGTGGCAGAAATCAATCTATCTGATTCCAAGGAGTGGAAAGCCACTCTTGCCACTTCAGGTTGGAGAACACATCACTTTGCAATCCAGGGCCCTGCTAAAAGCACGCGACGCAGAGAGGTCCCACCCCACAGCCTCCCTGCTTTATGGAGAGGACCTGGGAGGGCAAGGCCAACCCCTTTGTCTACCTGCAGAACTCTCCTTCTGATTCTGGCAGCAGGAGGGAGGCCATGGGATTCTTCATCAGATCGGCCACTGCAGGGTCCTTGGGTGTCACATAGAAGAAAGGAATCCCAGTGCTGTTGTTCAAGGGGCCATCACTGATGGGCAGGCAGTTCCCAAACGGCAGTCCCGGGATCTAACAAACAGCAAAAAAGGCTTTTTCAATGCAGGGTTTTAGATTGATCTGAGCTGGGAGCTTCACGTGTGTCTCTGGACAGGAAATATAGCAACGAGGCACGGCATCACTGTGGTTTTGACAGGTAGTAAATGAAGGCACAGTGGTTCCCAACTGACCCAGTTCACCCAGAGAGGGCTCCAGAATTTCTACAGAGGAGCTGAGCAGGGTCATTCTGTTTGGAAGAACAGCTAGGGGATTATCCTTGAAGCTGCTGCATCTACACAGGAAAATGCTCACTTTACGCAATTTAAAGTTATTTGTGGGAGGGGCAATGAAATTCATGGAGGGGTGCTAGAACCTCTCCCACAAGCTGCCCCTGGGAGCCCCACTTTCCCAAGGTTTTGAAAACTTTGGGGATAGAACTTGGGTCTTAACTTTAATATCTTATGTGATCTCTGGTCTCTGGGGGGAACTTTCTATTACTGTTTTTTTTAGAGCCACACCATTTTCTTACGTATTACATTTTTTATTGTAATCAATATTTCATTATATGATTCAGTAACTCACCCTAGACGTTACAGAAACATGCTACACTCACTTTTGTTCATGATCATCAGTGAAGGAGGTTAAGTTCTCAGACATACACGCAGATATTTCTTAGGTTTTCACAACCCCTGCT
>CM052885.1:71357215-71372803 GCA_028534135.1 Potos flavus
CCCTACCCCCCCCCCCCATCTACCTCCTCCTTTTCCCTTCTCTTCAAAGCCATTATTTTTTAAAAAGTCTACTTAATCGGGCACCTGGTGGCTCAGACGTTAAGTGTCTGCCTTCAGCTCAGGTCATGATCCCAGGATCCTGGGATCGAGCCCTGCATCAGGATCCCTGCTCCGCAAAAAGCCTGTTCTCCCTCTTCACTCCCCCTGCTTGTGTTCCCTCTCTTGCTGTGTCTCTCTCTGTCAAAAAAATAAATAAAATCTTAAAAGAAAAAAAGTCTACTTAATCTCCTCAGCGCACATCAGGCTGGCCTCCTGCCATCCCACCCGACTGCCCTTTCCAGGATGCCCTCTTTCTATTGATAGTCTCAGGGGGAGTTCTGGTATTCTTTTCCCAGGGATCTTGTCTCCTCCCGTGGCTCTGCCATCCTTATTTACTGCTGACTTGCCCACCTCTCTCCCTCGCCCCCAGCATGATGTCTTGCAGAGACAGTAGAGCAAGTCGTTAAAAAACATGGGCTACCTCAAATGACTTCAAATGAATCCAAATCCTTATGACCTACTGGCTGTGTCTGCAAAATAAGGACAGTCACATCTATCCCAGTGGCCCAGGAGGAGCACAGAGCAGACCCGCCAGAGACGCACAGCACAGTGGCTTGCTCTTCACATGCTCCGCAGGAAGCCGGGCAAGCCTGGCAGCTGCCTCCTTCCACCAAGGCTCTTGCTCTTGACCCTGAGGGGCTCCCTCTTCGTTTGAGGCTCTGGTGAAGGGGGACGTTTTCCTCCACCAGCCCCAGAACACGATGTGAAGAATAAATGCCTGATTCTTACTGTTCATTGCCAGCCAGAAAAAGTCCCAGCTCCTTAATCCAGTATATAGGTCCCCTGTAGCCTGGTCCCTGCCTGTGTGTCTGTCCCTGTCTGGCCCCACTGCATCTCCCTCCCAGACTCTGCTGCAGCCATACGAAGGAGCCTCTCTGTGGTACTACAGTCAGCGAGCACCCGCACTTGCACTGGGTCGATAATACAATTAACATTTTGATCCATTTGCATCCTCACTCTTTATTCCTCTGTTCATTCATCAAGCTACATGATAACTTAAAAATATTTTGATTAAGAGATGGACATATGCAGCAAATGCATAAAATACATATGTACAATTTAAAGAATCACTGAAAAGAAAATCTGTTAAAATCACCCAGTGAGAAAATATTACCATGACCATTACCAGTTCCCCAGAAGCTCTCCATCTGCCCCTCTCCCCAAATCACAATTCCTTGCCTCCTCTCTTGGAGGTAATTACTATCTTGACATTTGTGATACACATTTCTTTGCTTTTCTTTACAGTTTGACTTCCTATGTATGCATCCCTCCATGCTACAGATTCTATCTTACATATTTTGAACTTTGTATAAATGAAATCATGCTTGATGTATTTTTTGTGTCTTTGTATGTTCAGTCAAAATTCTGTTTGTGGGAATGATCCTTGTTTTGTTTGTGGATGCATATGGCTGTATCATATTGCCTTGTGTAGCTATATGATCATTTTTCAAGTATTGTCAGTAGATGTGTTAATAGGTTCTCTTATTCAGATCGGGTGGGGCCAGCAGATCAAGATATGAATGCTATGGCAAAGGTGATTTATTCTACTTGTAGATCCCAAGAAAAGGGATCTTTGACCAATAGGGATAGGAGCCAAAGGATAAATACTCCCCATTTCCAGGTCAGAGGTGGGCAATTCACTTTACACAGTTTCTCAGAGGCTGTCCAACAGGATTGAGCCCCAGTTGCTCCCAGTGCTAACAACTCAGTGACACCCCCTTCGAATGGCTTTCCTTTCTCCCTGGTCTAATCATTCTAGTGCACCACTCCTGTTCTTTAAGACTATATCCCAAGGTAAACTACCTGAGTGCCAAGTCCTTGTCTAGACCTTAGGAGGGACCTAAGCTAAGGTGCTGGTGCACACGTTCAAGAGTTTCTCTAGAGTATATACCTTGTTGTAGGATTGTTGCTTGTGGGGTGTAAGTATGCTTAATTTTATTATGTAATGTCAAACTGATTTCTAGAATGATTGTACCAATTTACATTGCTACTATCAAGGTATGAGGTTCCTGTGGCTCCACATTCTCATCAACACAGATTATTGTTAGATTTTCTGGGTTTTGTCTCCTCCCCCCAGTCTGATGGATAAGTAATGGTAACGAATAATTTTTATTTTAATGACTAATGTGATTGGTTGATCACCTTTTCATCTTTTATTGGCCAATTGGAGATTCTCCTTTGGGAAATGCCTGTTAATGACTTTTTCCCATTTTTATTGGGTTGCCTGTGGGTTTTTTTGTATTGATCAGTAAGAATTAATTTTATTTTCTGTATTCCAGTCTTTTGATGTTGAAAAGTGCCACAGCTTGTCTTTGGGTAATTGTTAATGCTATTGTTTATATGCATCAACTTCATGGGGCTGACGGAGGCCCAGGCAGCTGGTAAAACATCATTTCTGGGTGTGCCTGTGAGGGTGTTTTGGGACGACATTAGCATTTGAGTCAGTAAATAAGGAAAGAAGATGGGTCTCAACAATAGTGGTGGCATCACCCAGTCCTTGAGGGTCTGAGTAGAGCTAAGACACCCATCTTCTCCTGCCCTTGGACATCAGCACTCTTGGTTCCCAAGTTTTCAGATTCAGGTTGGGATTGACTCCATCCACACACCTGCTTCTCAGAGATTTGGGTTTGGACTAGGACCACACCACTGGCTTTCCTGGGCCTGCAGCTTGCAATGGCGCAAATCTTGGATTTCTCTCTCCATAATCACATGACCTAATCCATGTTATTCTATGTATTAGTAGTGTTTTCTTTTTCATTGGTGACTAATATTCCTTTGTGTGGATATACCACTTTATTGATTCATTCAACAGTTGATGGATACTTGTGTTGTTTCCTTTTTTTTTTTTTTTTGCTGTTATGCATAAAGCTGCTAAAAACATTCACATACAAGTCTATGTGGGGACACGTGTTTTCATTTCTCTTGAGTAAATACTTAAGAATAGGATTGCTGGGTTGTATGGTAATTATAGGTTTACCTTTATAATAAATTGTCGAGATTTTTTCCCCAGAGTGTCTATATCATTTTGCATTCCCAC
Organism: Potos flavus; assembly: GCA_028534135.1. Taxonomy (NCBI): domain Eukaryota; kingdom Metazoa; phylum Chordata; class Mammalia; order Carnivora; family Procyonidae; genus Potos; species Potos flavus. Next base: position 71,360,352 of record CM052885.1, read on the forward strand.
TGACACTACATGACAGTTCCAGTTGCTTCACATCCTTGGCAACACTTGGTATTGGGTGGCTTTTAATTTTAGCCATTCTACTGGCTAAATGTAGTATGTAGTGATATTTCATTGCAGTTTTAATTTACATTTCTCCGATGATTATTAATATTGGGCAGCTTTAAAAAAATAAAAGTAAATAAAACTGAGCAAATCTCACGAATAAGTTAAGCCTTATGCCCAACTGCTCAACAAAAATATGTATTCTCACCAAAAAAAATGTGTGTGTGTGTGTGTGTGTGTGTATTAGGCAGCTTTTTATGTGCTTACTTACTTTTGTCTATCTTCTTTGGTGAAGTATGTGTTTAACTCTTCACTGATTTAAAAATCTGGTTGTGTCTTCCTATTTTTGAGTTGTGAGAGTTATTTTATATATTCTCCATACCCGTCCAACCAGGTATGTGTTTTGCCAATATTTTCTCCCAATTTGTGGCCTGCATTTCCATTTTCTTACCAGTGTCTTTTGAAGAACAAACATTTAAAATTTTGATGACATGTATCAATTTTTTTCTTTCATAGTTTGTGCTTTCTGTATCCTTTCTAAAAAATCTTTGCCTGACCTAAGCCCATGAAAAATCTTTGATTTTTATTCTAGAAGCTTAATAGTTTTATCTCTTACATTTAAGTCTATAATCCATTTAAAGACATTTTCTGTGTATGGGTGAGGTTCATTTTGTCCCTACAGAGATCAAATTGATCCATCACTCTTTCTTAAAAAGACTGTCCCTTCTCCTGACTTACATGTTATTGTTGTTTTAATGCTGTATTTCTCTCAATATGAGACATTGTTATTATTCTTTTATCCAGTCCACATTTAATTATTTTTAAAGATGTTATTTATTTGAGAGAGTGAGCACATGTGCACTTGGGGGGCGGGTGTTGCAGAGGTAGAGAATCTCAAGCAGACTCCTTGCTGAGTGCAGAGTCCAACTCTGGACTTGATCTCTAAACCCTGAGATCATGACCTTAGCCAAAATCAAGAGTTGAACGCTTAACTGATTGAGCCACTCAGGCACTCCCACTCCCAGTTTATTTTGATTTAGCTACATATTCTCCAATTTCCTCACTCTTACTTGCTCTGGTATCTCAGATCTTCCATCTGTGATCATTTTCTTTTCTACTGAAGCATATCCTTTAGAATTCTCTTTAATGAGGGTTACTAGTGGCAAACTCTCTTTTGTTTGAAGTTTACTTCTCTTCCACTCACAAAAATTATTTCCTCCAATACAGAGTTCTAGCAGTAAGCATGTCTTCAACACATGGAAGTTATCACTCCACTTTTGGTTTCCATGTTGCTGCTGAGAAGTCAGATTTCAGCCTCACGGCCACTCCTTTGAAGATGACTGCTCTTTATTTCTCCTGTGGCTTTAAAATATCTTCTCTATTTCTTTGGTATGCGTCTAGGTGTGGATTTCTTCCTTTCTCCTTTCTTTCCTTCCTTCTTTCATTAGAAACATTTTAGAACTCTCTGGTCTCTAACCTGTCTTTCATATCTGTTGTCTCTTTATCTTTGTACTACACTTTAGGTAATTTATTGTTGTTTTTTTTTTAAGATTTTACTTATTTATTTGACAGAGAGAGAGATCACAAGTAGGCAGAGAGGCAGGCAGAGAGAGGGGGGGAAGCAGGCTCCCCGCTGAGCAGAAAGCCCGATGTGGGGCTCGATCCCAGGACCCTGAGATCATGACCTGAGCCGAAAGCAGAGGCTTTAACCCACTGAGCCACCCAGGCGCCCCTAGATAATTTATTGTTATGGACAGAAGCTTTGTGTCTACCTCCCACCTCCAATTCATATGTTTGGGGGTGGCTAGATCTGGGGATAGGGCCTCGAAGGAAATAATTAAAGTTAAGTGAAGTTGTAAAGGTGGGCACTGATCTGATAGAATTAATGCCCTGATAAGGACACCAGAGAACTCTCTTTCTCCCTATGTATGTGCACCAAGGAAAAGCCATGTGACGACGTAGTGAAAAGGTGGCCATCTGTAAGCCAGGAAGAGAACTACTTACCAGAAACTGAATCAACTGGAAACTAGATCTTAGGTTTGCCTCTAGAACTGCAAGAGAAGAAACTTCTGTTCTGTAAGCCACCCAGCCTGTGGTGCTTTGTTTGGCAGCTCAAACACATGAATACAATGAATATTCTGAAATGGGTTTGTCCCTTATCCTATTGATGGATATTAGTCTTGTTATCAGCTATTGTCTATTATAAATAAAGCTTCTGTAAGTACTCTTGTACAAGTCTTGTGAATATATGTTTTCTTTCTTTTGGTTAATTACCTAGGAATAAGACCGCTGGCTGATATATTAGGTATATGTTTATACAAAACTGTGTTATGGACTGAATGTTTGTGGCCCCCCCTTCATATGTTGAAGCTCTACTCCTCATTGTGATGGTACTTAGAGAAGGGGCCTTGGGGAGGTAATTAGGGTAAGGTCAAGTCATAAGGGTAAGGCCCTGTGATGGGATTGATAGCCTTATAAGAAGAGGAACTGAGAGAGTTCTTCCACCCACCTTCCTGCCCCAAGGAAAGCTGTGTAGGGACACAGCAAGAAGATAGATAGTTGAAACCAGAGGGAGAGCTCTCACCAAGAACCACGTCACCTGGCATCTTGATCTTGCATTTCTAGTCTCCAGAATTGTGAGAAAATAAATGTTTGTGGTTTAAGCCACCCAATTTATGATATTTGTTATGACAGCCCAAACAGACAGGAACACAGCCAAACTGTTTTCCAATATAATTTTTACCATCTTATAGTCCTACTAGCAGTGTATGACTACCACATGAGGTCTCTAAATGATGTAGGTGGTCATAGCACTTATCCAGAAGGAGCTCTTTTGAGTTGGAATTCAGTTACTTGGCTTACAAACATTTTCCAGAGATTTTAGTTTAGTTTACTGTAAGCAATCCAGAACCATCGGGTATGTGCTGCTATCCCAAAGGACTCTCCCACTAGCAAATAATCTCAGGTTTGGTTGCAGGAGACTGGTCGTCGGTATCTTTACAAGAAGATTTGACTAGTAATGGGAGAGAACAGATTGCAGATCTGCTACTCACTCATTACTTCCCACTCACAAATACTTTGTCAAGAACAATGAGAGGCAAGTGGTTAGAGGTAACAAAGCATGGTTTAAAGTTTGGGGCTGGAAATGTACAAGACGTGCCTGAGATGCCTTCTTGAGTCAGAAAAGAAACAGAGCTAGAAAAGATTAATGGGTCATGTCAGAAAAACACAGGAGGCAACTCGAAAGGTCTTCCACTGGGAAAAGATGGAATAATTTAAGCACCAGAAAGAATAATGGTGGAAGTTATTTTAAAAACTAAACATACATTTATTTACCGTACTCCCTGGCAATTGCTCTCCTGGGCACTTTTCCCAGAGAACTAAAACCATATGTCTCCCACAAAAACCTATATACATCAGTGTTCATAGCAACTTTATTTGTAACAGTCCCAAAATGGAAGCCACTCAAATGTCCTTCAATATGTGAATGGCTAAACAAACGGGTATATCCATACTATGGAATACTACTCTCAGCAATAAAAACTGATACACGCAACAACCTGCGTGGATCTTATAAACATCATGTTGAGTGAAAAAAAAAAAGTCCCAGGCTCAAAAGGTCACACATTGTGTGATTTCCTTTACATAACATTCTCAAAATGACAAAGTTATAGGGATGGAAAACAGACTAGTGGTTGCTAAGGGTTAGTGATGGTACATGGGGGGTGGTGTGTAACCATAAGCGAGTAGCATGAGGGAGCTCTTTGTGATGCTGGAAGAGTTCTGCATCTTGATTGTGGTGGTGGTGACACAAATCTACACATGATAAAATGTCATAGAACTGTACACAAATGCACCAATCAATGTCCAGTTCCTGCTTTTGATGTTGTACTATAATCGTGTAAGATATAAGTAAAGGTAAAGACAAACTCTCAATAGTCATCACTGGAAGTTATCAGGACATCTGATTTATTCTATTTTTTCTAAAGCAAAAATAATCCAAGCATTTACCCTGCTTTTCCTCTTACATTTCAATTATATTTCAAGGTAACAGAATTGTTGATGAGGGAAAGATTTTCTTTCTAGATAAATTCCAGCTAATACATCCAGAAGGAATTAGAAAATTAGGGGGAAAAATCATTTTGCAACCCCTAATGAGACAATCAAGATAGGCAACAATAATCAATATATAAAACACTAAGTGAAATTTCGAGTGGAATCTTATAGAGGATATACCAGCCTGGCAATACTTGAGCCCCGTGATCAATCTCAATTCTTAATTTCACCAAATGTGGAACAAAGCACTGTCTTAGTCTGTTTGGGCTACTGTAACAAAATACCATAGGTTAGGTGGTTCAAACAACAGACATTTATTTCTTACGGTTCTGGAGGCTGAGAAGTCCAAGATCAAGGTGCTGGCAGATTTGATGTCTGGCGAGGGGTCTCTTCCTGGCTTGTAGATGGCCACCTCACTGTGTTCTCACATGGCCTTTCTTCTTTTTCTCTTTTTATAAGGCCACTAATTGCATCATGAGTGTCCCACCCTCATGAGCTCATCTAATCCTAGTTGCCTCCCAAAGTCCCCACCTTTAAACACTGGGGTCTAGGGCTTCAACATATGAATTTTGGAGGAACACAAACACTCAGCCCATTACAGTGACATCGAGTATTAATAGTGTATGCACAAGTAGGAATTTCCCAGGGCTATCTATGAAGTGTTTTAAAAAAATTTGGCCTGACCTATGAAATGAGAGAAGATTAGTATCTTAGAAGATACTAATTAGTATTAGAAGGTTAGTATCCAAAATCTATAAAGAACTTATCAAATTCAACAGCCAAAAAATGAATAATCCAGTTAAGAAATGGGCAGAAGACACAAAGAGACATTTTTCCAAAGAAGACATCCAGATGGCCAATATATATATGAAAAGGTGCTCAGTATCACTCATTATCAGGGAAATACAAATCAAAACTATGGGGAGATACCACCTCATACCTGTTGGAAGGCTAAAATTAACAACTCAGGAAACAACAGATGTTGGCAAGAATGCAGAGAAAGTTGGTAGGAATGCAAACTGATGACGCTGTTCTGAAAAACAGTGTGGAGGCTCCTCAAAAAGTTAAAAATAGATCTACCCTATGACCCAGCAATTTTACTACTAGGTATTTACCCAAAAGATACAAAAATACAGATTCGAAGGGGCACATACACCCTGATGTTTATAGCAGCATTATCAACAATAGCCAAATTATGGAAAGAGCCCAAATGTCCGATGAATGGATAAAGAAGATGTGGTATATAGAAACACTGGAAGATTACTTAGCCATCACGAAGAATCAAGTCTTGTCATTTGCAATGATGTAGGTGGAGATAGAGTATATTATGCTACTTGAAATAAGTCAACCAGAGAAAGACAAATATCATGTGATTTCACTCATATGTGGGATTTAAGAAACAAAGCAGAAGAACATAGTGGAAGAAAGAAAAAAGGGGGAGAAGCAAACCATAAGAGAGTCTTTAGTATAGAGAACAGCTGAGGTTGTTGCAGGGGAGGTGGGTTGAGAGATGGGCTCCATGGGTGATGGGGATTAAGGAGGACACTTGGGATGAACACTGTGTGTTGTGTGTAAATGATGGATCACTAAATTCTACTCTGGAAACCAATATTACACTATATGTTAACTAACTAGAATTTATTATTTTTTATTATTTTCCATAGAACTTTTATTTTTAATTTACTTTCATTTAAATTCAATTAACATATAGTATATTATTAGTTTCAGAGGTAGAGGTCAGTGATTCATCAGTTGCATATAACACCCAGTGCTCATTACATCATATGCCCTCCTTAATGCCCATCACCCAGTTACCCCATCCCTCCACCTACCTCTCCTCCAGGAAACCTCAGGTTTTTTTCCTATTAACTAACTAGAATTTAAATAAAAACCTGAAACAAACAAAAATTTTGGACTGAATCTGCCCAAGCTCCTATTTTAACTTCTAGATAACAGAAAAACAGAATGCAATGGAACAAGTTATATAATTCAAAATGTGGAACACTCCACAGTATGAATAACCCAGTTTCTTAAAAAAATAAATGGCATCTACAATCAGATGTATGGTTGTAGGTATGAAAAGATTTAGGAGACCTAAGATGAAGTTTAATGTCCCTACATCTATTATTGAGGTAAGCAGAGAAATTTGGATGCGAGAAGTATGAGATGATATAAAAGAATGGATATTTTGCTAGGTAAAACATTCTGTTACAGAGATATCCTGCAATATTTACTGTTACAATATTTGCAAATCATGATTCTGACAAGGGACTTGTATCCAGAATATCCAAAGAACATCTACAACTCAATAACAAGAAAACGAATAAGCCTACCTAAAAATATGCAAATGGGGTGCCTGGGTGGGTCACAGTGTTAAGTGTCCAACTCTTGTTTTTGGCTCAGGTGATGATCTTAGGGTGAGATTGAGCCCTGTATCGGGCTCCAAGCTCAGAGTCTGCTTGAGATTCTCTCTCTCCCTCTGCCCCTCCCGCTGCTCACAAGCTCTCTCTCTTTCAAATAAATAAATACATAAAATCTTTAAAAATCTATCAATCAATACATACATACATACATACAAATGTGCAAAGGATTTGAATAGATGTTTCTCCAAAGAAGATATACAAATGTGTATATCTCAAATGCCAATAAGCACATGAGAAAATGCTCAACATCATTAGTCATTAGAGAAATGCAAATCAAAACCACCTGTGTGAGATACCACCTCACACCCAGTAGGATGCCTATAATCAAAAAGGCAGGTGATAGATATTGGTGAAAATATGGAACCATTACCCATTTCTGATGGGAATATAAAATGGTGCAGTCATTGTGGAAAACAGTTTGGCTGTTCTTGAAAATGTTAAACACAGAGTTAGCATATGAACAAGCAATTTCATTCCTACATATATATACCCAAGATAAATGAAAACACACGTCCACACAAAAACTTGTACACCAATGTTTGTAGAGGCGTTATTCAAGTGGAAATGACATTATTTATATATCCATTCAGGGAAAACAACCGAGATGTCCTTCAGATGATGAATGGATAAATGAAATGTGATATATCCATACAATATAATACCATTTGTCAATAAAAGGAGTGGTTGCTAGGGGCTGGGAGACAGGGAGAAGAGACAGTTTTGCCTCCAACCTGATACACACAGCAACCTTCTTTGTCACCTCCCAGATGTGGAGAGGGGGTAGGGTGGGGAGGGCAGGGGCACGTTTACTTCTGACTACCCTTACCTGGAGTGTATAACCCTTTGGATGTTCTGATTTGTGAGGTCTGCTACTAGACTCCCTACTGTGGGTGGGTTCTGGTATTTGACTACTGCTCTCTTCACCCTAAGAAGTCATCAAACTTGAAGCTCAAAGTTGTGTAGATTGGAGAAAGTAGCCTTGGTGCTAAACTGTACTTTCTCTTAGATTTTGATCTGGAGATTTTTTTTTTTTTCTATCTAGTTAGCTTTTTGATGCTTTTAAGATGTTTTCTATTTTTTCCAACACATATAGTAATTTTCACCTGATGAATTTGTTCAAATAACAAGCTTGTCATATTTCTGAAACCAGTATTGATTTTAAATCCCTTAATTTTAAATTCATGGCCATTAACTTCAAGAGGCCTCTGGGGCTGCCTGGTAGTGCTCCTCAATGACTCTGATACATTGTCCCACACTTCTAGAAGATTCTCCCAATTTGTTTTTTCTACTTTCTTCAGATCTCTTTTCAAATTATACCTGTGAAAGGGACCTTGTTTGAGAACCCTATAAGAAGTAACACCTGCCTCCCCATCACTATCCCCATAATTGTGTGTTATTTTTAGTATAACTTAGTAATAGCAATCACTACCTAAGATATCAGACTTCCGTTGATTAGTTCCATGTTGGTCTTCTACCAGGAATATTAACTCCCAAGAAGCAGGGATTTGCCTGTTTAATTCCATGATGATCCTCGATCCTTAAAGGGTACCTGGTAAAAGAATATACATGACAAATATTTAATTTCAGAACACATCGCCATACATTGTAGATCAAATATCTGTGTTTGCAAGATCTGTCTGCTGCCAGAATGTTAGTGAGCTTCCAATTTAACCTCATTGTGGGTGCAATTTTATGTTCCAAGATCTATGTGCTATTTCATGTGCTTATCTTTCTGAAAGCACTATACTGACACTAGTGATGGGCCCTGGGTGGGTTTCTGTTTGTATACGGTGTCATTAGTATTTCTATTTCCAATGACTGTTTCAGAAAATACTATTGCCTTCGTGGCAGATGGCTGAGTGAGCCCAGCTGAGGTTCATGAGGTCCAGCCCAGAACAGCATAGCCGTCTAAGCGACCTGAGAATCAGTAAGGAATAATACACACAGTGTGGCTGGTTCAAGCCATTAAGGATTAGTTTGTCATGCCCAGATTGTGAAGTGATAGATGGTGCAAGCAGAAAACAATCTTTGCCACTCGCTCTGTGAATTATTTCTGGCTCTTGGATAAAAACCCAAGTTTGGGGAAGGGGCCAGAGGGAGCTCCTAATTTATGCTCATGTTCATGTTCACATAATAGACCACCAGTCACTTTCAATCATAAGAACTGTTATGATTTCAAATCTACTTCTTTATGGCTTAAGTGACGTCTTGATCTAAGGGTGACTTGGCTTACGTTGGGTGGCCATGTCAAAAGGATGTCCCCAAAGCTGCTGCGCTGAGTGCTTATAGAGAAGAAACCTTTAACACAAAGAATTGGCGAAGACTTACCACGAATGTTCCATCTGGGCGAGGCTACTCTTTGGTGATCTAAAGAGCTCTTTGAAGACCTTGGGACATTCATTCCTGCTGTGGCGAGACTACTTCTTGCTGGGAGTGGAGCAACGTGCAGGGGCCCCACAAAGGGGAGCCTCTTCCCCACCAACACCAGCGCCTCGGCTCTGCTAGCATTGTGTTCTAGCAACAAAATGCTTTCAATGGGGGCTGGCTGCGGGACATCGGCTCTTGGTTGGCTCAGCTGACTCTTCGGAGAACCAACTTGTGGAAAGGTCTGCCTCAGTTAAATTTGGACTTTCTTTCTTTCATCTCCCCTTTGCATGGAATGGTAGTGTAATTAATCTATCACTGGTTTTGAGTATGTTCTTCCTTTCTTGGCTCGTGAAGAGACATTATCCTGGATGCTACTGGCTTGTGACATATTATTATTATAAATTATAATTCCCGCAGTGAACTTCTGTTAAATAAATTATTGGCAAAGACAACCTCAGTCTCTGGGCATAATTTGCCACGAATGAAACAGGAACCATCTCCGTTGAGTAATTAGAATGTCTGATCCAGTGTAATAATCCAAATGTCAAACTCTATTAAGGACAGAAGCTTCTTCTCTCTTCTGGCTGAGAACCGTGTTGGGTCTTGAGGCCTGAAGTGAGGGAGGAGGATGTGATTAGATTCTTGGTCTCCTTGTGCGGCCTCCTGCCTCAGCTCATCAGGGAGGTGAACTGAGTGGGAAAAACAAAGATGTACACGACAGGGCAGTCCCATTTTCACATCGGTGCTCGTTGGCCTTGGAGGCTTTCCAGCTTGGCTCACTGTCTCTTGAAATCTTGTGGGCTTCTTAGCCATTCTCCCACCAGGAACCTCCAACACAATCCCCATTACATGTGCAATGCCTTCTGTTTTCAAAAATACATTTTCACACATAACATAAAGCAAAAAAATAAATCAAATCATAAGCTTTGTGACACATTTTCACAAGGTGAACGCACTTGTATGGCCACCCCCCAGCCAAGAACTAGAAACACTATGAGGGTCCCAGTAGTCCCGTTCACTCCTCTTTCTTACTACCCACCCTCATTCCTATCCTAACTTCTAACCCCAGAGAGAAACAGTTCAGATTGTTGCCTTTGATAAACCTGGTTGGCTTTTTCAAGGACGTTATGTGCTCTGCTAGCTCTCAGCTAATCAGTTTACCCCCAAATATGCAAACAAAATTCACTGTTCCCAAACTGATACATCTTGGCGCTACCTTTATTCCTTGACTCAGTCTCCCACTCCTCCACTTACATATGAGGAAACAAATGATATGCAAGGTCACTGAACAGTGAGTAAAGGAATATTTCTGAGTTAGTCTTTGACAACAAACTCCTCCCAGAGAGCTTAAGTAACGAGGTAATATATTAAGTGTAGGGGAAGAGGGTTTTGAAAAATGATGACTTCTTTAACTATAAAGATGAATAATTCTTAATGATTCTAGAGCATAAAGTTCTTATGCTTCTTTAAAATTTCCAAGCATTTAGGGAAATTTGATTCATTTCTTAAATAACATGAGATCAATAAAATATTCTGTATTATCTCCATTTATGCCAGAAATCATGTTAAGCATGAATTGTTAAATCCCTTTTAAATATTATAATCAGTTACATAAAAATTGACCTGGTTTTAACAAGGATCTATTCTTAGTTTCAACATTTCTTAGGATTTTGCAACAAAGAGAGGAATAAAAAGTGATTCAAAGCAGGACATCATTTATTACAGACACTGTTGGGTTCAAAATTCAACCTCCCTTTAAGAATGTTCTTAATAATATGTAAGCCTAACAGTCGGTATCAAATTGCATTTTGTCTGTTCCTCACTGCCTGAGGGGATCTTTCTGCAAATTCTATTTCAATCAAGGCACTACCAAGGGGAAGAAAAATGTTACCACTGGCCTTCTACTCCTTGTATCAGTTTGTATTCTTCAAACTTTATCTTTCTCTAGAGATCTACCCATTTCTCTACTCCCAACAAGATTCCTCAAATTTCTCTTCTGTTAACTTCCCAATAAACACACCTAGAAAAGCCCTGAAGAAAAGCAACAGACGCAAAAATTTTTCTCCAAATCAGTTTATATGATTCATCAAAACTAACTCCTTGAAATACATATAAACACAACATAGACAACGCTACCTCTATTATGTACATAAAATCTTCTTTCTTATCAATACAAAAACTTTAGCATTTAATATATTTTTAAGAGTGAAAATCTGTTTTCTTATGTCCTATTCAAATAAATAATCTTATATATTAGCATTGCTTTCCCTGAAAAAAAATATTTTCAGAGCTTTGGGGTACATCTGATATGTGAATTACAAATTTTTGTCCATCTTTTAGGGTTACCAGGGCTTCTTGTCCCACAGGAAGGCTGAGTCTGACCGTGCTTTCCGTGGCCTTGTCCTCCAGTAATATCTGGATGAGCTGAAAGGGGGAAATGTTTAAAAGGCAAAGATAGAAAGAAAAGTTATCCTGTTGCAGGACCCACCATTTATATTCTACCATGCCCTCACCCCACCGTGGGACCCCAACTGGAACTTCTGCCTTTATTTGTTCCTGCTACAGGAGATCCTAATTTCTTTGACGAATGCTCAGGGCCTGGTGAGGACTTCCGGGAAGGAATCTCAACTCTGAGATGGTGCAAGAAAGAGGGGCCATGGGGGGTGAGGCAGGTGGGCTCTCATTAGGTAAAGGAATGCGCCTGCAGTTGTTTGTGAGTTGCTGAGATCAAACAGCACTCTTCCATTAAAGACACGGGAGAGTGTAGATTTACTGTGAAAATCAAGAAGGAACCTGTGAAATGTCTAAGGGGTTCCATGTGGCTTCAACGCTCATCGCTTTGGCTGCCTTCCAGATGGATACCAATCCCTGCATTGTAGACTCAAATTCCCACATAGACTCTCCTTCCACCATTCATCAAATATACCAGTAGATAAGGGGCAGGAGGAACCATGAAAACAGTCATTGGTTAAATTAACACTCAGTTGGGTAGTAATAGATTTGAGAGATTCACAGATTCTAACGTTAGCTTAGTGCCTGCTCTTGGATAAGCCATCTAACTTGCCTGAGTAAGGCTTCCTATCAGAGAAACAAGGGTACTATGCCTTCCTTCCCTTAGTTCTGAAAGTACTCGGAAGATTAGCATATCCTTGGACGTGATTACTTTCAAACTGATAGAGACGTATTTTTTGGTCCTCCCTCCATAAGTGAATATATTTTACAAAGATGTTCACAAGACAACTTCGAATGCAAGATTAGTGAAAGTATTTCTCACTCTTTCTCCCTAAATTTGACAATAACCATCATCATCCAATGAGAGGATGTTTTTCTTCTCTCTCAAAAAACTTGTCTTTACTTTTGTCCTATAGCTAAAGAGTCCCTCGTTTTTAAATATTTTTGCCATGTTTTAATCCTTGAGTACATGCCCTAAAGTGAAAAATGCATACTATGCTTTTATTTTTTGTTTTTATTTTTTATTTCTAAATATTTTTTTAAGTGATCTCTACACCCAACGTGGGGCTCAAACTCAAAAGCCCGATATCAAGAATCATGTGCTGTGCAGAC
>CM052885.1:71372903-71384939 GCA_028534135.1 Potos flavus
TTTGTTGATGAGGAGTGCAAATGCTGAATAATGAATGCAATAAAAATTAGATGAGCGTAACTTTTTGGTGTTAGAGTGTTTAAGTCATTATAGCTAATTCAGCAGGCATGCACAAACAGAAGCAGGTTTAATTAATCTCTAATGCATATTACCTTGGGTTATCTGACATTCATCTGCCTATATTGCTTTATTATGTAGTTCAATTAAGTATTTAATGTCTTTCTCTATTGTTTCCACCAATTAAATATAGGTCAAACCCCACTGCAATAAACTTTGGAGTTGCTAGGGGATTGGGTGGAGTGTCATGGAAAGGGGCTCAGATTAAGTTTTTGGAGAAATAATAACAAAGACTAATGATTATGGGTTCTTACTATATTCCAAGAATTTTGTAATGATTGACTTATTTAAACTTCGTAACAGCCCTATGGAATTAGTATTATTATTCCCATTTTGTAGATAAGGAAACTGAGGAACAGATAAATTAAGCAACCTCCTCAAGGTTCTCAGCTGAGAAGTGGAAGATAGGGCATTTGAACCCAGGAAGTTATGTACTAGAATTGCCCACTTACGTTCCCAAACCATCAGACTTGAAGGCATTTTTAATTTATTCCCAAGTTACTGCTTTTGGAATTAGAGCACATGGTAGTACCTTCTGGGGAAAGAGAGGGTGTTAGGAAGGGACAGTTTTGCAAGGAGATCTATGAAGGTTTGAATCCCTGCTCTGTCAATTACTAGCGAGGTGACCTTGGAAATATTACTCGATCCCTCATGAGCCTCAGTTATGTTATCTATGAAATGGGGGGTGGCAATGATGGTACATCTCATTGGGTTGTTGAAAGGGTGCATTTAAATGTCCAGCACAAGGAGCTGACGGTGTTTGCTCTCTACCAGCTTTTAACTGTGGCCAAAGAAGTAAAAGTTTACTCCTGGTTACCTTGGTGACCAAGGGGCATGTCAATTTGTCTACAGTCTTAGCTCTCTCCCCAACCAGTGAGTGGAGAGATGTACACACTTGGAGCTGAGCACCCAGCACAATCGCTTGTCCTGTTAGGGACATAGAATATTCCATAGAATGCTCCAGAGTGTACTGGCCAGCTCTTGCAGGACCCTGTTGCCAGGACAGGGTACATCGTCCAGAGGGTCAGGGTGCAGGGAGAGACATTCTGCTGGGCACAGCCTGGCCAACTGGGTCTAACTGGGCCTTCTCTCTGCCAACAGCCCTGAAATACCAGCTCGTGAGTGATGCCCTAACTGTCCTCAGCTGATGCTCTCCTGCGGAGGCCCAGCTCTCCTGCCCCTGCCACTGGGTCCCTGATTTGAGCCCAGTATGTCACCATATCCCTATTTCATGCCTGTCTGTCATGTCTGCCTCACATACACACTCTCAGGGGAGGTGAGTTTCTTATTTATGGACACACATCTGAATCTACTCGACCAACAGCATCAACGGCTACTGGATATATGAACTTACTATTGGAAGGTAAGAAAACAAAAACCGAAGACAGAGAATTTGTAAACCTGAGAGGCATTTCTTTTGCTCCTGCTCATATTATTTTTGTCTAGTATGGTGTTCCATCCAAGTAGTGCTCAATAACATGTTGTCTGGGGGCGCCTGGGTGGCTCAGTAGGTTAAGTGTTTGACTCTTGGTTTCAGCTCAGGTCATGATCTTAGGGTCCTGGGACTGAGCCCCATGTCAAGCTCCCCACTCAGTGGGGAATCTGCTTGTGAATTCTCTCCTTCTCCCTCTGCCCCTCCCCCTGCTCACACTCTCTCTCAAAAAAATAAAGAAATCTTCATATAAAAAAAAATTAACAGGGTTCTCTGCACGCTGGAGTATTTGGAATGAGGGTTTGTTCAGGAAGGAAAGGTCCCTGGGAGGGTCTGATTATTGTGAGGACTGCACGGCATGGACAGTTTCAGGCTCTGACTCATTTCCATGAGCAAGACCACTATTAACTCAGGTGAAGGGCGACACCTCTGCTGGGTCTCCTGCTCAACTCGACTCCTCATCTTCTCAAAAGAGAAAGGAACTTGAGGGTGCAAAAGAAATACTATGCAAAGTGGCTAAACTTCCAAACATGTATATAAAGTTTTAGAAATTAGTACTAAGGCGAATTTTTTTTTTTTTTACACCAGGTACCCCCACTTCCTCGGTCAACAAAGGAGTTTCAGTTGCTTGTCCCATCAGTTTGGCTCCTCTTTCTGGCACTCAGAGAGGGACCCCTATCTAACCTCTGCAATCTGTGTCCTATTTTCCTTGGGGCATGGATCACCCTCCTCTGATCTCGTGTTGTGGGAGAAGAATGGACCAGAGATCAGGCAGGCCAGGACTCCAATCTCTGTTCCATTATTTACTTGCTGTGTCTTTGTGCAAGTCACTTAGCTTCTCTGAGCCTCAGTTACCTCAGCATGCATGAAAATGATAAGAGCAGAGACTCTGCAGGATTGTATAACTTTGAGATAATGTATATAAAGGGTGTGTAGTATGTGTTAGATAAATAGCAATTTTTTTTTTTTTTTGAGGTAGGGGGAGAGGCAGAGGGAATCTTTTTTTAGAGGAGGGAGGGACGGAGAGAGAGAGAGAGAATCTTAAGCAGGCTCTACGCCTGGCATGGAACTGGACACGGGGCTTGATCTCATGACCCTGAGATCATGGCCTGAGCTGAAATCAAGAGTTGCCACTTAACCAACTGAGCCACTCAAGAGCCCCAGCAATTCTCATTTTTATATCTTTCAGGATGTACCCCAATTCCATCTTTTCAAAATCCAAAACACCAGAGGTGTTTTCAGTGCTTCTCTCTTAGTTTAGTTAGCTCAGTCAATCTAACCACGCCTGGTAAGCTATGGGAAGGCAAGACCCAGGCCATTCAAATATTCCGTACCTCTGAGTGTGCCAAGGACCTATCTACGCACCATGAACCTGAGCAGACCAGTGATCAACAGGTAAGCTAACTGTAATCACTTCTGGCAAAATCTCCCAAAGCAAAGACAAAAACTAGAATTGTGTATCGTTGTCTGGACAAAGTGATCTTTATGGGTTTCCTAACCATGTGATAGTTCTTATTTCCTTCGCAAAGACTGCAGAAGCCAGGGGGCCCCGTGTCTGTACCTTATTGCCCGTGTCAGTGTCCACCAGGAAGCCCAGGACCCTGAGAACCACACTGCTCACACCCATGGGACATCGGCTCTGGCCCATGTGTTTCAGGGTCACCCGGTGTGGATCCACACTTGGGCTTTCATACTCCTGAGTTGGTGAAGAATCTGGCGGGTGGAAAGGCGCCTGGTCTGGCTGGAGAGACTGGTCATCTGGTAGCATTTCCTTGAGATTTCCCACGTCGTCCTCCTCCTCTTCCTCTTCTATGCATGACTGAAGTAGATGAGTCACAAATTCCAAAAGCAGCAAATGGAACAGATGCCAGGAGCCTACATTGAAATAACCACCTCAAATGAATAATTAGATAGACAGATGGACAAATAAACAGATTACTGTGGAACTGCCAACTTTTCTGGGACTTTTCACGCCTGTGTACTGGGGTCTTCTCATGCCTATAGCAGATCCTGGGGGGTCCTGGGCAGACATTCCGTACCTGTGAACCCCTGTGGCTTTTGGACAGAAAGCACAGATAGCTAAATGCATGAGAGGGAACTTAGAGCCCATCTAGTGTGAGGTGGGAGAAAAGCAAATCCTACAGAGAAAGAGGTGTAGTTCCCAGAGCTGGAGAATGTGCTCCTCGGCCCCCTGTGGTTGGCACACAGGGCAGTAAGGGACAGGCTAGGAGGAGATGTGGAGGCAGAGTATGGGAGGAAGGCAGCTGCCGATGGGAGGTTGGAAATGTAGTGCTGCCTTTCCCCTGTTGCAGTCTCCTGCCAAGGGAAGCTGGAGGTGTTGGGAGTGGGGGGAGGCTGGCGGGCCTGCAAGGGGTGCCATCTGGGAGATAGTGTAGGGGAGGCAGGAGGGCATGTGACTCAGCTGAACACTCCAAATCCCAAGGTCTTTGGTCTTCCAGGAAAGGATAATTAATGTTCAGCTGAAAATCGGGACAGGGTTGGGGGGAGGGGGATCCTGCTTATGGCTATCATTAAAAGATACTTTTTTAATGAAGGTAAAACCACGGCTTTCTACAGATATAAAATAAACATGTGTCAAAGATCTCAAGTAAGTCATTTATTAAAGAGGAAGTTCGTAAAATGTTGCCAACTGGTTCAAAGGAGAATTCTAAGCACTGATCATGAATAGACAGTAAAGAATTTACACAAAGATGCCCCACAGATCTGTCCTCAGGGCCCTAATCAATAGCATCCACCTGACACCCTTAGTTTGCATTTCCCCTGGGGAGAATCATTTGCATTATTATTGATACAATTTAGAGAGCTGTAAAATAACTCAGACACAATGAAAGGTGGAGATAACTCAGAAGGGTGTGCTGAACCTTCTGCCTATTTCAAGGCCTTTTTTGTCCATTTCCAGCAAACTTTTGTCCATTTCAAAGCCTTATACAATGTTTGTTTTTCCCTGATGGATCTGGGTGGGATGGGATGGCCTGACCTGGTCTGGAATAAGCCTGACCAACAATCCCTGGCCCATTTAACCGTGTGAAGAGGAAAAACCAGTGTAAATACTTTTTTGGACATCATACGGAGGTCCAAAGAGGGTGTGTGGTGGGGGCGGGGGCAACAGCTTCAGGGCTGGGCTTCTTATCATGAGCTCGGCACATGAGCTCCGCTCCAACACTTTGCTCTGGGAGAGCATTAGCCTAAAGCAGAATCATTTTGTACTTCATTAAAGGGGAGAGTCTCTTTACCAGTGGGTGTCACCTACATGGCAGCTGACAGCAGCCACCCTTGAAAGAGTTCCAGAGCGTTGGCAAAACTGATCTACCTATTTGACCAGATAGTTTACAACGGATGCTACTTCCTCTTTCCGCTATCTGCATACAGTGGTGACTGTATCAATTGTTATTCATGAAATTTAAATTTGGGTGCCCCAAAGAATTTTCCCCCCATCTCAGTTGGCTCCCTGGGTGCTTTTCTAAAAACACCCAAGCACACAATTCGAAAACAAGAGGAGGATTCTTATGCATCCAACCGTGATGGATGGAATGGGAAAGGGAAGCTTGGTTTGACTGTTTGATGGACTATTACGCTGCCATTAAAAAACAGTTATTGTGGCTTTCTATGTCTATGTCGTATTTTACAAAAAAGGCGAAAAGAGGGGTGCCTGAGTGGCTCAGTCCGTTGAGTGTCTGCCTTCGGCTCAGGTCATGATCCCAGGGTCCTGGGATTGAGCCCCACGTTGGGCTCCCTACTCAGCGGGGAGCCTGCTTCTCCCTCTCCCAAATCCTCTCCCTCTGCCTGTGCTCTCTCTCTCTTTCTCTCCCCCCTCTTGCAAAAATAAATAAATAAAATCTTTAAAAAAAAAAAAGGTGAAAAGAAGGTGACTGGATTCTATGTAGAACACAGAAAATACCTATGCTGTAATAACATTTTTAAATACAAAATGTTTTGTCTTCTCTGACTTACCGAAACTATCTCTGTGGCACAGAGTCATGGCTTTACTCACAGCCGTGAGAAGGAAATTCCATCTTAGCTGGAAGCTGGCGGCCAATTTGATAAACTCTTCTTTGCTTCTGCTTGGCTATTCCGTTTTTGTAAGGAAAAAAAATGCTGGGGTTTATGACAAAATCAGGAAGACTGTGTGCGCACAGCTGCCACACACAGACGCTCCCACAGGGCCGGGAGGCGGGAAGGGAGGCAGAGGCACACTAGCCTAGTTGTGGTCTCCCAGCATCTCCTGTGGAGATGATTCCAGGGCAGAACCCTTTGAAGTTGGTGGAGAGAAGGAAAGAGGTGGGAAACTGGCCTACATTTTTTGTTTGGATCCCACACAGTTTTCTGAAAGCGGTCATTTGTGAAGCTCAGCAGAGGACTACTTACTGCAGGCAGCTTCGCCGGACCCACCTGGCAGTTGCCACCGAGAGAGTGCTGGCTGCTGTGTGCTTGCCAAGCCCGAGCGTGTGCAAAAGCGGCTCAGGATCCCATACTAATGAAAGTAACAGCGCTGATTTTGGAAAGCATGAAGCTGGCCACTGTGCCATGTGCACGACCTGAGGCCTGGAAGGTTCCACCCGGGCAGCCAGCGGAGCCTAGGCCAGCGGACAGCCTGCGTAGCATTAAACTGGGGACCGGTGAGATGCCTCCACATGCAGGCTGTGAAACTCCACGTAGACAGAGAGTCGCCTTGGGCCACACTTGCCCCGGATTACAAACCCACGGGATCCTATGAATCTCACCGGCATGTGTTGGAATGAATGCCCCTAAAGCCTTCCTAAGTCTCATCGTGTATGTGGACCACACACGGGGCTCGACCACAAGTCTCTGAGGAAGAGATGTTGAGACTGGTGAGAAATGAGGGAGTACTCTTTTTCATCTCTGCTGCTCCTCTGCCCACTGTGAGTGCCCCGGGCTCTGGGAGGTGGTAGACCCCACCCAGAGCAGCACTCTCCCCCCTGTGGGCTTCTGGTCCCCCGGTTGGTGCCTCTGATCACCTAACACAGGGCCCCCGGGAGGACCCCCACTCAGCACACACAAGGACACTTTTGAAAAGCCTGGAGAGAAGTAGCCCTGGGTGACCAGCACTCTGCACAAGCGTTTAAACATAAACCCTGAACGCTGTGGCGCATTCCTCCACTCGCCACCCACATGGCGCTTCAGGCTCCCATGTTCAGAAACTGCTGCTGGGCCCCAACCGCCCCGAGAACTGGGAGAGCGGACACGTGACCCAGCGGGCCGGCTTCCTCTGCTAGCGCTGCCAGATGCTGGCCACTGAAGCCATTAGTCATCTCCGACATGCCTCAGGGCTTACATTTTCACAGTCTGAGTATTTTATTGACAATAGTCTGTTTTTTATCAGCCAAGCTGTTATACAAAAACAAGCCCTTCAAAGGCACGATTACAAAAATACCATTTTTCTAACATGCCTCATTTGTGAAGGCTGAAGATACGGGGGTGACGTCTGGGGAAATACTGAGTGTTACATGGTCTAAAATAGGGTGAGCCTCTTGGGTTGCTTCAAGGCAGGATTGGTGTTACTGGTCTCAGGGGACCCATCTTGGTTCAAGTTAGAGGTGGAATGAACACCCTAAACAAGGAACAGAAGCTTGAAAGCTTCTATGGGTGAAGCTTTCAAATGAATACATGTCTCCACAGCAATGCAACCCGAGGCACGCTTACCACTGTTACAAATAGGCTTCGCCAAAGTCCATGGAGGAGAAATGAAAGCCAAACAGAATCTGGAATGATTATCACCCAGAAGCAGAGAATGGAAACAGACACCCGCCAAAGGTTGGAACTGACTTTCAAGCTCCCTCCTGCAAAGTTTTCTGGTTCATCACTGAGGTGTGTGACCCTACTGCCGCCTGCAGTCTTTGTGGCCTTAGGTATTACCTGTGCCCCTTCTCTTTGATGAGGAGGACAGGCATACAGACAGGAACAGGCAGGGCAGGAAGGGCGAGAGAAAGAAATGTGACTGCAGGCTTAACAGAGAAAGCCCAAAGCCGCGTTTCCAGCACAGGCCCTCCAAGCCTTAGCTCTCTGCTCCAGAGACATCTGCTTCTTCCATAAATGGTCCTCCATTTTTCTGTATGTTCATTCTGCTCTTGCCAGTCTCATGTAAACATTGTTGCCTTTCTTAGATTGTTTTAATCCTATTCACCTTCTACACCTTGTTTAAATCTCACCTCCCTCATCAAGGCCTTTCCTAACTGCCTCAGGCTTCAGAGGACAATGCCTTGGGGGTGGGGGGCAGGTCTGGGCTGCCTTGTTTGGGTCTGGGTTTTAATGCACAGCCCCCAGCTCCTCACCCACCACCCAGGATGGGCCACTGGGCAAGGGTGCTGTGGCTTCTCTGACAGTACTCTCAGGTCTCACAGGGCAGCTGCCGAGGCCAAGGATAAGGACAATCAAGCCAGAGGAACGCCCTATTCAAGTAACGCCCAAGTTTCAAGTCAACCAGAAGGACCAAACCCATCTGTATCTAAAACAATACACCTTTGATTTTGTGAAATCAAGCCTGCCACTTGGATGGTTCTGAAAAATACCCAGACCAGCACTGTTTTCCTAAAAGGACAAAATCCCTTTTCCTCCTAGACACTCTGGCTTGGTGCACACATACATTCATCCACGCTCACCTGCACGCACGTGCTCACCCACCCTCGCACATGCTCACCTGCATATATATGTTCACTCCACACTCGTGCTCACTTGCACACGCACTCACCCATGCTCGCCCACACACACATGCTCGTCCGTCACCCGCATTCATGTGCACATACAGGCTCACTTGTACACACACCTGAGGCCCCACATGCTCACCCAAGCGCACGTGCTCACCCACAAACACACACCTGTATGTGCCAGCCTCTGTCTGATTCCTGCCTTGCTGCAGGAGGGCGCGAGACACCACTTCCCCACCTTTAACACCTGCACCAGCCTTGACATATTTCTGGCCAGAGGAAACTCTTTCACTTCATCAGGGCATGGGCACTGGTGCTAAAACATAGCTAGAATGATCAACATCACCTTCTTCCCTTAAAAAAAAAAAAAATCATCCTTTTGTACCTGGAAGACAAATGTTTGGAGATTTGAAGACAGACAATTCAGGAATATGCTGAGATCTGTGGATGTGCCCAGCAAAGAAATCAAACCGCTTAAACCTGTAAACAAAAGAAACAAAAAGATTGCGAGCAAAGTAGCAGGATTTTACTGTATGTATTTGCGTACTACGTGACCTAGGGGACAGCACTGGAACGGTAGTTCAAAGGAATTCCCTGGGGCCTCACACTCCTTTAGAACACAAAGGATGAATTCTAAAGTTGGATTTGTCACCTCTGCGGTCAACTAGTTCGGAGTTACATGGTCTTGCGTCTTAGGAACCACCTCTGTCACTGGTTGAAATGGAAAAAAATATTTTGAAATAATAACTACACCTTATAATTATACAGCACCCAGCCACAGATGAGCTCATTGCACGATACAGACGTGAGCTCACCTACCCTTGCCGTTTTCACAAAAGGCGTCGTTTATTACTGCCCTTTAAACTGAAGGTGGACATCAAAGCCGAGGAGGGATGTGCCTTGCCTGGGGCTATAAACTCAGTTAGTACAGACGTGAAGGGTGGAACCCAAGCATCTGTGATGTCAGGACGTGGGTTTTCACCTGCACAGGCAGCACTGAGCAAAGAACAGCCTTGGGCTCTCCCACCTTTTGGAACACGGCTGTGTATCAAGCAGAGTTTAGAAACCCGAGGAGGTTGCCATGGCCTTGACTGAGGCTTGGCCAGATCTCATCTGGAGGATCCTGCAGGGACACCTCAAGCATTTATCTGCTAGGCCTCAGCAGGGGTGACCAGAATACTGTCTCCCTGCTGGCTCTGTGCCCTCTTGGAAGTTCTAGTCATAAGAATGCCAGTAGAGCACAGGAGAACTGGGCAGACATCTGGGGGAGAGGCCTCATGCCCTCCTAGGGCTCCCTGGGCTCTGGCTAGGGACAAGAGCAGGCTTTGGGCAATCACCCAGAGCTTGGGGGAGAGCCAGTAGGGGGGTCTTTTCGGGCTCCTACTAATGAGCCCGCTTGTCCATATTGCTAAAGTTTGCTAGGTTAGGGGTTTACCTTCTCATCACTGGCTTGGGAGGGGAGAGGCTGGGATTTGGGACAGCCAGGCAATAGGGGCAGGGGCAACCCACCAACAAGTATGGACCTATTTAAATATTTTAATAACTGGTACAATCCTACCAAAGTCAGTCCTACTTCAAAATTAAAGAAAGAGGCCAGGATAATTTGTGGTGCATTTATACACTACCAAATCCAAGTATTCATCTAGTTACAAAGTATGCAAGTGCTACCATGTGCCAGCGCTATGTTGGGTGGACCGAGATGAATAAGCCACAGCTGACACCTGAGGAAGCCCACAGGTTCTGGGGAGGCAGCTCTCCGCCAGATAAGTGTCTCAGGACAGGGCCAGGCTCATGGAAGGTGAGGCTGCTGGACCTTCCCGGGCCATCCTGGTGGACTGTCTGGAATGCGTAGGAATGGAGCATGGCCCTCATGGTCCCTCCTGGCAACTCTCTCACAAAGGCTTAGAGACTCGCCCGTAGTGTGGGGGAGGAGGTCATACACCTTCTGCAGCCCTCCTCCTGAAACAGCACCCAGGTTCTCCCCGCTGAGTGAAGACAACTTTTCTCTCACTACTTTCACTTCCCAGAGATGAAACAATGCTGTCAGCCCGCTTCCCGAGCTCTTTGTGGAAGGGAGATTTTTCCCTTGAAAAATAGTTGAAACTATCAGATAGCAAAGGGCAGGAATATCTACATATTTAACATTACTTGTTTGGAAAATAGTCAAGTACGGTAAGAGCACCATGGCTAAACTTCTCCTTGTTAAAAATAACACTTGATGATGCTAATAATAGTGACAGCAAAATGGCAAGGCAGGAAGCTAACTCAATCCATTTCGGACAAAGTTAGGAAAGACGCTGTTGAATCTGCATGTACGAGATCGATGCAGAAATGTTTTTTCCAGAAGAGACACTCCAGGTTGGTTTCAAGGAAGAAATACTGGGAAGCAACAACCACCCTCCTCTGTTCATTCATTCAACAAACATGTATTAGCGCTGTGGCCTGGTGGACCCTTCCTCACCCCTGCAGGCAGAGATGTGTGAGCAGATAAATGAGAATATCAAAGAGGAAAGTAGGTTCTACTTCTATTAAGTAGACTTAAGTAGTACACAAACTACTGATGGCCACGCCAGCCCCAACTATATACCAAATGCCCCAATAATGCAAGGTGCAGAAGGAAGATTACATTTCATCTCCGCGTGCGTCTCCAGGACACCGGCGCTACTTGGATTACTTGGCAGGGCTTTCTTGGACACGCCCAAAGCGCCTCGACTGATGATGGCATGTAGATCTGACTTCAAAACGTTGACTCTCCTGTTATTTTTCAATACCATTCTCATAGTCTAAAAATAATGGAGAAGCATAATACTTCATTAAATCTTATCCTTTTACTTTTGTCTAATCCCCCTTCTCCGAACGACTAAGTTTTGTTTTTTGTTTTTTTTTTTTGAGAAGACAGAGAAGTGGATTTGGGTATTATCCACTAAAACTGAATCCTACATGACAACTGAAATGGGCAAATTCACACATTCCAGGACAGCCTTTCTGAAAATCACCGTTTGGAGTGCTTCTGCTCAGAGGCAGATGTGGTCAGGGCTCTTGGGGCCTTGTGGCTCTTCCTCTCCCTTATTTTTATTCTCTGCACCCCAGTCCATGAGTCTGAGCTACTCTAGAGAATAGCACAGTGGCTCTGCCTAAAACTCTGCAAGGAGATCGAGGCTCTGTGGACGCCAGTGTTGACCAGCTCCGGAGGGGGGCTGCGGGCACTCAGACACTGTCTCTGTCCTGCCTGTTTGCAGGCTTGGGCCATGAATTCAACTCCTGGGAGCTGACTTCCTCAGCCATCCAATGGGGACAACCCAATCCTCTCCATTTCTGGCATCCGTGGACTGAGCAGTCGGTCGTCCTCAACACCAGCCTCAGGGGCAGGCCCTGAAGCCACCTCCTCCATGTGACAGGGGAGGAGCCTGAGGGCACCTGGGGTGCTGAGCAAACTTTCGCAAGCCATCATGTTCAGAAAGAGAAGATTCAGAACAAGGTGGCTCTAGAACCTCAGCTTGCCACTTGGGCTGGCCGTCCCCAGTGGACCCAATCAGGAATGAGAAAGTGCTGGAGATCAGGATGGGCTGTGAGCACAGGCAGGAAACAACCCCAGGAAATGTGAAGTCGAGGAGAGTTTTGTGCTGGAAGGACAGAGACGGTGAAGTGGAGGGCCCAGCAGCGCTCCTCCCGAGCTGGGACCCATTTGGAACAGAGCGGCAGTCTAAGGGCTGTCCAAGGGCTGTCCTGATCTGGTGGCCACAGGATTTCAGAACAGATTCCCGAGTGGCTCATGGACTGGCAGTACAGAATCTTTCTTTGAGC
>CM052885.1:71385439-71417941 GCA_028534135.1 Potos flavus
GGGGAGAGGACACGCAGCGCAGACATGAGGCCCACACATTTGCCTAGGAAGGTACAGCTGCCTAAACTGTCCTCCACACAGGGAGGCCTCCATGCATCCCGGTCTTCCCATCACCCACGGACCTTTTCCTGAATGGCTAGGAGATGCTGGCAGGGGCCACTTGAGTAAAACCACTCCCCCCACACTTCCGTGCCAGAATGTGATGCACTCCCAGCCTCTGATGTGCCTGCTCAAAGGAGTTTAGGAATTTTGCCCAGGAATCTTGAGTTCCTCCAACTAGGTCATCTCTACAGTGCTCTCCTCAACAACTGACCCAAGGAGGGGCGCCCTGGTGGCTCAGTCAGTTGAGCGTCCAACTCTTGATTTCAGCTCAGGTCATGATCTCAGGGTCCTGGGATCAGCTCTGCATTGGGCTCTGTGCTCAATGCGGAGACTGCTTCAGGATTCCCTCTCTCCTTCTATTCCTCCCCCCATGCTCGCTCGCTCGCTCTCAAATAAATAAATTCTTTAAAAAAAGAAAAGTGACCCGAGAAAAGGGTGAAGAAAGGAAACATAAAGGGAGTGTATGCAGGTATTCATCTGACAAATATTTATGAGGGACACTCGTGCAGTGTTTGTTCCATACATGTGTGCTGAGTGTTCGCCGGATTGTTGGGCAAAGAAGGGCAGCTCCTACCCTCTAGGGGCTCACCCTCTGAGGATGGGTCACCAGATGTATAGATGCCTTCCCCACATCAGGGTAAGTGCCCCCGGCAGTGTGAGAGCCACCTGGGGAAGAAGGAAGGAGGGGGTGTGTGGGGGTGCAGAGGGGAGGGAGAGGTCTGTTTGGAAGAAGGTGTCAGGTATGGCTTCATTTAGAATGTGCAAGTTAGGAGTTAGGGAAGGGTGAGGGCTTGGCGGGGGAGGGGGGTGGGAGTTGGTGATGGTGCTGGCAGTCTAGGCAGAGACAGGAGCAGGAATAAGGGCCTTTTTGGAGACAACGCATCTTGTGTTGCTGGGGAGAACCAGTGCGGGAGTAGTGGTGGGTGGGGATAAGGATGAGGCCAGAGGCCAAGCTGTAAATGACTCTGCATAGTGAGTGAAGGCCCATGGATTGACCAGGTAGCAGGGGTCATGGAAGGTTTTAATGGGTCAGATCACCGTGTAGAACCATCACTAGGAGTAGAGGGAAGTGTGACTAAAGGGGTGAGGCTGGAGGCAGGCCGATCAACTAGGAAGCTCTGAAGCAGTCTTCGGGCGGGGGGCACGGAAGGAGACCGGGCTTGAGTGGTGAAGTCACCACAGGAAGGCTGAAGCAGGGCTTTGTCTCCTCACTTCACAGACCCTCTGCTGCAGCAAGTTCCAGACCTCACATTCCCTGCAGCACCCTCCTTCTGCTGATTCTTGGCTGGCGGTCCCACAGCCCATGGTCCCTGCCTGGCCATGAGAAGATTCCCAGTGTGAGTACTGAACACAGCAAGGGGTGCAGGGCTGGTGGATTAAAATTAGAGCTGGTCCTGTTTTGCAGGCACTCTGAGAAGACAGCAAACAGCGTGCAAAGAAAGCAAGACATCCCTGAGCAAGCTGGCCCAGGAAGAGGAGGGCCTGGGTGGGGAGGGCGTTGAAGGCAGCTACAGGCAGTGGTGGAAAACCTCACAGAGACAGGAGGGGGAAAAAGAGGTATTTCCAGGACCATAAACCATGTCTCCCTTGCTGGGAGGCCACATAGAGCACAAAGAGGCAGAAGAATATTGGAGCCGGAGTCCTGGTCAGTCCTGCTTACTGGGCCACCGAGCCCAAGGACTGTAGGCTGCCCTCAGGGGGCTGGTTTGAGAAGGCAAGCTTTAGCCACTGGCTGGATGCAATGCCAGCTTCTCCCTTGCCTGGACCACAGTCAGCAGGACCTTTCCTGCACCTCTAACCCCCTGGGCCTGCCAGAAGTCCATGTTAGTATTTATAAGGGACAATCGGTGGACCAGCAGAAGGACCCAACATTGCACTAAAGAAAAGGCCAGCAGATTCCAACCAGTCAGGCCTTGTGGACTACAGTTTAGCACAGGAGGAGAAGAGTTACCCAACAGCTGAGGTGTCCTGCCTCATTGTGAAAGTTAGATCCTTCATTTACTCTCACAGAATTAATTTTTTTTCATTGAAACCTACCTTTGAGTTTAGAGATCTGTACAAGGGCTGGAAAATCTTCCAAAGCATTAATTAACCACAGCTTAAATTTCTTACTGAATAACCGGACAGACTTTAGGTACTGAATAGAAACATCTTCCAAAAAGTCATGAAGGAGGACATCCTCAATTCCCTACAACAGAATTGTCAAGAGGTGGTGACTGCTGGCCACGGTAGGTATCCTCTAATTATAAGTGGCCACGCTCAGCCGTGCCACAAACTCAGAGAGAAAGCTACCACGCAGCCCTTGCCACTGCTCAATGTGCGGGGTGCGCAGCCAGAATGGGATTTTTTTCAAAGACCTTCAAATATTGATAATTGATTCAAAATTTTCAGAAACACTATTTTAGCCAATAGTAGGTGGAAAAAATCCAACTACATAAGGGCTGAACCCAGCCTCCAGTTTTCAACCTTTGTGTTAAACATTTCGAGGCACTAGGTTGATTCCTAAAAAAATAATAAAGTAAGAGGTAAAGGTTCATGACCAACTTCAGGAGAACCACAGAAATTATATATAACGGATCCTCCAAATAACAATAATCACTCTGGAGGTCGAGCATTTAAAAAAAGCAATGAGAAAACCCGGCACTTCTGTATATTCCAAAGCAATTATTCCAATTACTCATTTTAAAGATTTCTTTTGTTGAAGTTACCAGAGAAAGAACTTTGACTCAGTGCAGGGCTCACTAATCACTGGAACCATAGGTCACCAGGTGTAGTGGCTTTTTCTTTCCATGAGGTAACTCTTGCTGAATTTATAAAGAAAAGCTGAGTTTTAGGGAAAGATCAAAAGGCTCCATCAACACCATAATTTACTTCTTACAGGGCCTGAAGTCCATGGAGCCTGCAAAATGGGAGGGCTGCAGTTCTAACCCCACCATCTGGTATTAGTTTCTAGAAAGGACACAAACCAGCAAGGCAAGCAAATGTCTTCCTACCTTGTATAGCTGCACATCGTAGCATTTAAAGAGCTGGCACACATCGGGCAATGTCATAAGCATGACTGTGTCTTGCTGCAGAGATTTCCAGAAGGAAGTGAGCAAGTCCTCCACCTGGTGAGGGAACAGAACATACCTCCAAAAACTCATTTTGTGCCTGGTGAGATTGATCCCCAGTTATATATTTAATCAGCCCCAAATGATAATGGGATGAATTTCAGTCCAGTTAACGTATAGCTCAGCCTAACAGCTTTTCCAAGCTGTGTTTTAGAAATGTTCTTTCCAGCAACCCATCAGTGAGCAACTGCCAGTTGGATGGGATAATATGAAATGGCGTTTTCATGAAGTTTTCTAGAATGAAGGCTGCTTCTGACCACAAGGGGGCTCCTGTTGATTTGTAATAGGATGAGGATCTGGCCGCCAGGCACAGACCATAGTTTAGAACAAATGTTCATTGACTGACTGACTCCCTCAATGATTTGTCAGCTCAGAAGGATGTGTAACAATATGTATTCAAAGAGGCCTCCTTGATAAGTTAGAATTCACCCAAGGACTGTGTGAGCAAAAGGGCACTGGTATCATTCTCCATGGAGCCTTCTTTAAAGACTTCTGTAGACCTCTTTTGTTGTGGAACAAAATGGCAGCTTCCTTACTTTTCTTTATGTTTGCCCATGTTGACTCTTCAGACTCTATTATTGAACCAGAGTTCTTTGCCTTTTTAGGATTTTTGCAGGCTCAAATATTTTGTGGCGTTGAAATCCTGACATGAGGACCTGCCAGTGACTCTGGGCAAGGAGCTATTCCTGTATACACGCTGTCAAGGAAGTTATGGCCAACTCTCAAAGTACCTGACAATAAGCCTGTGATTTGAAATCCAGTTACGGGGGCAGTAATTCTAGGGAAGATATCTTCAAAGAGACTCACAGATATTGGACAAAAAATGCAATAGCGGTATGAACAGGATTATTTAATTCTTTTACTGTCAGGTTGGTAACTTTGGAGCATGGTTTTTTGTTTTGTTTTGTTTTGTTTTACATGCACCCCCCAATTTTTTTTTTACCCAAATACTTTTATTTTTTCAGTGTTAGAAGATTCATTGTTTATGTACCACACCCAGTGCTCCATGCAATACGTGCCCTCCTCAATACCCACCACCAGGCTCGCCCATCCCCCCACCCAGGAGCATGGTTTTTGGGGTTGGTGGGTCTGCATAAGGCAGCAACCACGGGCTCATCTCTGCTAACTCCCTCACCACCCTTGTCCAAAGTTATTCAATCCTATGTGCATTTGCCTCAGAAATATTTCTCCGATTTGTCCATCCATATCTCTGATGTCATTGTCACTGCTCCAAACTTGACCCCTCCCCTCACTTCTCATCTTGACTATGACAAAACCCCCTCATTGCCCTCTGCTCCAATTTGGCATTCTTGCATCACTGCTCCCCACCACCTTCTCAATCAATCAGAATTCTTCACAGGGCATGAGGCCCTTTCTAGTACCAGACTACTTTCCCCACACCCCTCTGGTTTTCTCCTTAAGAGTTATTTATATCTAGTCATAGTGACCCTTCTGCAATGTCATGCCTGAGAACATCTTGCCGCTCTTGCCTACACCATTGGTTCTACCTGGAACTCCTTTCCTACTGCACTTTTGAGTGTATCTGAACCTCTGCTTTTCCACTGCAATCAGTAGCATCATGGCTTCCCCTTGGCAGACTCTCCAGATACCTTTGTTACTCTTCCTCCTGGCACCCAAAACAATCTAATCAAGCAGCCGTTCTAGAACTTGCCATATTGTATCATATTTATATTGCTCCTTTTAGTACCAGATTATAGCTTCTTAAGCCTTATGGAGAATACCTTCCTAGTTCCAGAAATGGTACTAGTCACAGGGTAAGAATTAAGTTAGTGTTTGATGAGCAAATGAAGGAAGGGAGTGTATTAGATATTCGATGTGGATGGATAGTTATAAAATTGCATCAGTAGGCCAGGGGTCATCCTGAATACATCTTGATCTCTCCTTCACTATAATGCTTTACACTGAATAAGTACTAAATGAATTCATGCTAAATGAATATTAGCACCCAAAGTTGAAGTACTTAGAACACTAGGCATCAGAAAAGCTTTCATTTAAATGTGTGCTTGTGGGGCGCCTGGGTGGCTCAGTGGGTTAAAGCCTCTGCCTTCGGCTCGGGTCGTGATCTCAGGGTCCTGGGATCGAGCCCCGCATCGGGCTCTCTGCTCAGCGGGGAGCCTGCTCCCCTCTCTCTTTCTGCCTGCTTGTCTGCCTACTTGTGATCTCTCTCTCTCTCTGTCAATTAAATAAATAAATAAATAAAATCTTTAAAAAAAAATAATAAATGTGTGCTTGTTTCCCTGGATTTTCTACTGCAAAAGATAAAATTCAGAATGGTTAAAAGATTTGGTTGTGTTTTCCACAGTCAATTCTAGAATAAAACCTAATCATTACAACACAGATGACCCTACTTCAAAGTCTTGCTTCTTTTTCAGTTAACATGTATCAACAAAATGGCTCTTTAGCATTACTGAAAATTCTAAGGTAAATAATATTATCAATATTTTATTCAAAATCAGCAGGAATTAGATCTTCAAAAATAGCTGAATTATATTTGAAGCATAAGGTTATATTAGCACCTTGGAAAATTTCCAAATGATTAAACTGAATAGAAATACCACCTCAGATATCACCTCAATATCTATAAATAGCTGACTTCTAAGCGCTACAGTGCAATGAATTGCCACTTGACATCCCTTGAGGGGGTCTTTTCAAGTAAAATGATTAAAAATGAGTCATAAATACTTGTATTTTATAGCTAAAACCCTACCCTCTCAAGTTCTTGGTTCCTCACGTTTTGTAAAATATCTTGGCAATAGTTGTAGTATTCATCAGCAAGAAAGGCCATCTAGGAAGATATGGAAAATGATTTCAGTTTTAAGGTCACTTCAAGAATGAACTGATCCTCAAAGACCTCTCTAAGACCTTAGAGCCTGCTGCTTCTGTCGCTCTGCTATGAGAATAGCTGAGCTCTAACGGTGTTGTTTACTTATGTGGAGCAATGCATACACATTATTGGCCTAACACGGACGTAGCTTCAATTTTGATGTCATAAGTCCAGGGTCTGTACCACCCACTAAAGAGGCCACCAATCTCTGACATCTTACTCCATAAACCCCAATTTCCCCCTTCATATTCCCCAGTCCCAGTTTCGAGAAAATCTGCCAGAGAACAGATTGTTCTCTGCTCTGTCATATGGAAGCCCTCATTCTAGATGACAAAGTGGTCCCAGGTAGAGCTTTTCTATAGGATGTGAGAGGAAGACCTGAATTTCCTGACTGCCACCAAGCCCAGGAGGGAATGTTGGTGCTCACGGGTCTGGGAGAAGGCAAATATTACTCCATCTGATTCAAATGATCACAGGCAAAATAAGAAGACATTTACTCCTCTAGGCATCAGAGGCATGAAAAGTTAGTTTCTCCCATGTGTGCAAGCCTACCATTTTGTAGGAATACTTCTTTGCCAGTTCTTGCTCCCAGAATGGACATCTCCTGAATTCAGACAAAGGGGATCCAACTGGGTCTGTCCTTATCGGAGAATGATTTTCACACTAGAAACCATTTACACATGGATTATCTCTTGAAAATAAAATGTATTTTCTTGCATATAAACCATGTAATAATCACATTGCTACCACAGGTTAATGTTCTGTGTAACTGTCTATCCACACCTCTGGACATATTGATCCAAGCAACTTTTCCCCCTTATTTCATTCTAAATGATATTAACTTTCCCCTATATTCTATAAACTCTGGTCATTAGGAAGCAGTTAGGACTGAATATATTACCCAAATGTGTCACTCTTGTGGTCATGTATTACAAGTGCTGTACAGTAACATGTGATAAAAATATTATCTATGAATAATTTAATACCACAAATACATTTATGCAATCCTTGTCTATATAACTGTCCCTCTGAAATAAAACCATATCCTGCGTAGGTCATGATGCCTGTATTATAAAAATGGTTAGTTAAATCAGAAATCTCAGGGCCTGACTACTAAGGAAAATGAAGAGCACAGACTTCAGAAGGACAAATTACAGAATGGTAAAACGTTTTCATCAAGGAGGAAAAAGGTAACATGGCAGAAAGTGAATTCAGCATTTCTTCCTGCTGTCCCCTTTGAGCAAGGGAAGGCAGGATCACTCCTGGTTGATTGCAAGACCTTAATTTTATTTTAAGTGACTTCTTCAAAATTTTCCAGGACGACTTTTGAATAATTTCCATTTCAGTGGAGTAGGTAGAAATCATTCTAGGAGTTGGAAATTGAGCTAGTGAAGCCTGCCACATTGGATCGCGACATGCATGAGGGTTCTCCTCTTTATTCTCTCTCCAACCCAAAGGTTTGCTTTGTGACAGTACCGTTCCAAGATCAGTATTTCATCCTTTGGTCTTATATCCTCGGATCTCATAAACTTAGAACCTCACTGAGCTACTCACTTATATCTTGCTTAGTAGATTATTTATGCGGGTTTGCATTATGTTCCTGTCTACAAGCCACATGAGGGCAGAGTGGCCTTCTGGACTACCTGCACCCACCCTTATGGATAGGAGTGGCCCTCGGCCACCACCCCATGAGGCGCTGCACACAGTTGAGAACAGGCGCTGCACACAGTTGAGAACAGACACTGCCAGCTTCCGCCTTCTCTCATGCTCCCTTGTTATCAACTCGTATCACAGTGAGGATCAGGGGAACTTAGGGGGCATGGTCAACAGTCCTTTCAGTGTCCTAAAATATGTACTACTTAACTCTTTGTGGTTCTGAACCCCTTTGAGAATCTGATGAAAGCAATTGACCCTCTCTCTAGAAAAACGCACACTAGGCACTTAATATTGTGAAGATGCCAAATTGAATTTCCCCTTATTGATATTTTTAGAATAAATAGAGGCACGGGTGTCTAAATAAATACATAAAGTAGTTGCACAGAAAGGTGACAGCTCAAAGGATGTCATTTCCTGTGGGTGCTGTTTGGTTCCCACTGGGTTTGCACTGGGTGCTATTCAACCACTATTCCTCCCACTTTGGAGCACTGGCTTCATTTGGAGTCATCGGATGGCAACCCTTGTAGTTTGTGGGTCTGGGTTATCAGGAAGGATGGGGCTATTTCGTGGAGTTCACTGGCCTGACCATCAATCTTCTATTAGAGAAGCACTAAGGAATCATCCAGTCCAATTCTGGCTAGCTTCTCCTACCTACCACATCTTACCCTAACTACATCCATTTTCTCCACAGCACACCCTGACCTCCTGTATTCATCAATGCTCCTGAGACTGATGTTGCTATGATCAAAGCCAGTGTTTCTCAAGTGTGGTCCTGAAACCATCTACATCAGAATCCTCAGGAGCACTTGGGGTTCACGTCTCCAGGGCCCTAGTAGATCACAGGAGGGCAGAAATCTGTCATTTTAATCAGCCTCCCAAGTGAGCCTTATGCACGCTCCAGTCGAGAGCCAGAGTTCCAGGCAGACTGTTCTTTGTCTTGCTGCAGAAATATCTACATTTCAACATGGCAAAAAATCACAGTTCTACCTGTTCAATGTACTATTGTACATTACATACTATTGTAGTAATGTAAGAAATCATTGCAAGGAAAATGTGAAAGTAATCAATTACTAAAAAAAAAAAAAATAATAGAAAGCAAAGTTGTGTGTTCCTGGAGTTAATTCTTTCCAGGCTCTTCCTGTGAAAAGAACTGATTTTTCAGAAAAAAAAAAACTGTTATAAAATCCCAAACTGAAATCTTTTCTTTACAATATAAACAATTAGAAATCTAAAGTGTAGTATGTTATAGAAACACTGAAGTTGGAATTCTGCAGAAGGCATTCGGGAAAGAATCAGAGGGATTCCCATTCTGGAGAAATAACTCAGCAAAATGACAAAGAAAAAAGTGAGAAATTCTATTTAGATTTTCCAGGTAGATCAAATGCAGTTTGAGATTTTCAATAGTTTAAAAAAATGACATTGTAATCTTTAGTGAGCATGTACTGTGTGTCACACCCTAGAGATGCAATGGGGGACCCTTCCTGTCAATATCTGACCCTCTAGGCATTATCTGCCTCCCCTATCAATTCTCCTGGATGCTATTGGTCTTTCCTGCATCCTTGATGACACTGGTCCCTCAGTTATCACCCCCAAAGCAAATATATCCTGTCACTCTCCTGCTAAAGATCCCTCAATGGTGGCCTATAGTCTCCACCAGTCTTCACTGTAGGTGAAATATAAATTCATCAACCTGGCATTGGCAAGCTTTCTACCCATCTGGAGTCTACTGCTCCCCCGAATCTTCACCTCTTCCTCCTCACTGCCTGCACACCTCCCAGCATGAATGCAAACTCAAGATGAATGCTTCCTAAAAGAAGATCCAAGTGACCCCTCCAGGATCAGCTCAAGTACATTGAGAATAATCGCCACCAAAGATGTCCACATCCTAATCCCTGGAACCTTAGATGGTGAGAGGGACTTTGCACATGTGATTAAGGTTAAGGACCTTGAGATGGGGAGATTATCTGGATCATGCAGGTAGCTCCCATGCAATCGCAAGGGTCCTTAACAGTGGGGAGCCCCTCCCAGCTGCAAAGAACCAGAGGGATGGCGATGTGAGAAAGACTCAGCCTGCCTTTGCTGGCTTTGAAGACTGAGGAAGGGGCCATGAGCCAAGGAACAGGGGCAGCCTCAAAAGCCGTAAGACAAGAAATGGATTCTCCCCTACATCCCCCAGATAGACTGTAGCCAGCACTTTGATCTTTGCCTGGTGAGAACCATGTCAGACTGTGACTTCCAGAACTGTAAGAAAATAAGTTTGTGTTTTAAGCCACTAAGTTTTTGTTAATTCTTTATAGTAGCAATAGGAAATTAACATAGGCCACCTCTTCCATGAAGCCTTCCCTAATCACTCTGGCCCACTACAACCTTTCTCCTCCAATCACACTTTGGACTTCCCAATCCACCTACAGCCTTCCCTGCCCATTCCACAGCACATTGGTTATTTCATGTCTATCTTAGTTTCCCAACCCTGAAACTGTATTCTATTCAAATACAGAGAGTAGGCTTTTGTTTGTTTTTACTTTTCTTTCAGTAAGTCCCCAAGAGTGCTGGTCCCCAAGAGTGCTGGTCACAAAAAAAAGGTTTTCGAAAA
Organism: Potos flavus; assembly: GCA_028534135.1. NCBI lineage: Eukaryota > Metazoa > Chordata > Mammalia > Carnivora > Procyonidae > Potos > Potos flavus. The sequence goes on from CM052885.1 coordinate 71,395,746, forward strand.
GTCGTTCATTCAATGACACCTATCAACAAGACAGTATCAAAGTACACCAACTTAAGTAAAATTCAATGTGTGATGTCATAGATTAGCTATTAATAGTTCTGGTGTCCTAATTCAAAGAGCTATAACTGTAATATGGAGAATCTTTCACACAAATTTATTGCTAACAACCTATACATCATTCTTAATTATAGCAAAAGAAACACAAACAGCTGCTGTACAGCAAACAGTATGCTCCTGGAGGACATCTGTCCCAGCATTGTGTGTGGCACACTATGGATAATCAACAACCCTGGTCAAAAGAGTGAATGGTTAAGGATCACACATAATAAGAACATTAAACACAGGAAAATAGTCGTATCTGATCAAGCAATTATTGAATATTGCAGGTCTATTATAGTAAATCTATTTTATTCCATACTCACTGTTCCTTCTTGTTGGATAATGCTGTTATAATTAGTAGATTTTTCAAAACCAATGATGTCTCCGCTGTGACAGAACAGATAACAGAGAAATAATTTTAGTAAGCCACCTGTTTCTGAGCACAAGTATGAAGTGTTCTTCTTTTCCTTCCTTTCTTTTGCAGCAAGTTTATGTATATGGGGTATAACTTTTATTTCAAAACTCTCCTCCAAGTTTCTATACACGACTGGTGATTAGCACTTGCTTGGAGTTAAAAAAAAAATCAATTTCTGTAACTGGGACAACCAAGTATTTCTTTTGAAGGGTTTATTTCCCTTAGAAGTAAAGTTATGACATCACTATGGGTAGAACTTGCTCCTGAGAGAAAAGAAAAATTATCATGGAAATGAGGTCTTATACTTTCTGATTTGGGGTTTTTAAAATGATCAATTCAGAAAAGATAATATCCTCTGATGTATGTAACAGAGCACCTTCCCAGAACAAGGAAATGGAGAATAATGAGATGTACCAGTGCATTCCACCATGTCTCAGATTCATACCTTATAGTGAAGACATTTGTATGTCATGGAGAACAGATTCAGTCCTCCCCATGCAGTGTGGGACATTTTCCCTTTAATGCTGGGTATTTGAGACACTGGGAGTCCAGAGATGACCCCTTTTGCACAGGAAATGTGTAAACTCTGGATGCCAGAAGAGGTGGCATCTCCTTCCCAGTTCTCCCACCATCCTCATAGCTGTAGCTTCCCTGTCCACTTTAAGTCAATACATATCCTTACACCTGATTGTTTCAACTCACATAAACATTCAAAGAGGAAGGCAGTAGACTAGTGCTCTGCTTCTGGAAGCAAAGCAATGATCTTCAAGGTAGGAAGATCTGGGAGGAGGTCGGAGTCCAGGGCATGGGGGAGATGGAGGTCAATGGCTTTCATCTCACACAGGCAGAGACTACAGCCCCTCCCATTCTCTCCAAATCCCCAGAAGCTCTCCTAAAAGTTTGTGTCCGTCCAGTCTCCAACCCAAGTTGTGGGAAACTGGGCAGAATACTTGACAATGTTTCCATATAATATTCTATTTCAAAATAGGGCAAATAGATTTAGGGTCTGGATACAAAACCACTAAAAAACCACCGTCTTCATCTTCCATTAAGAGTTGTTATCACAAAGGGAAGTACTTTGGAGTGCTCAATGACAAGAGGGTTTCAGGATGTAGGATCTGGTCAACCTCCCCTCCACATAGCATGATGGATTAATGGATGATGCAAGGAGAGCCACAGGTGAAGAATTTGAGGTGTCTTGGAATTCCACTTGTCATATCTCAATGATCTCTTGGGTAGGTGTGGACAATGAATTTCTCCAGGTAAAATTTGTAAGGAGCCCATTGCCACACAGGTTCTGAGACATTACCTCAAGACCAACAAACAAACAATAAAACACTGGATAAAACCTAGAATGAAAGAAGACAGAAGAGGGGTGCATGGGTGGCTCAGTCAGTTAAGCATCTGCCTTTGGCTCAGGTCATGATCCCTGGGTCCTAAGATTGAGCCTCACATCAGGCTCCCTCCTCAGTGGGGAGTCCGCTTTTCCCTCTGCCCCTCCCCACTGCTTGTGGTGTTTCATTCTTTCTCAAATAAAAAAAAAAATAATATCTTTAAAAAGAAGAAAAAATAAGAAAATGTCAGAAATGAAAGTGCACTGACTAAAGGGCTAATAGAAGAGGAATTTAAGTAAAAATATATAGTCATCAGCCTTTAAGAGATGTTCTAAAAATCACTTGTGAGGCCTTTCCTCAACTAAATTGGAAGAAGAACAATTTCTCTACAATTCTATACTGTGTTAATATGCTACTCCTAATATATTTTCTTTGGAAAATGAATGCAAGACCATAGTATGAATATATTCAGCCCTATCCATCCATCCATCCATCTGCCATTGCCTCATCAAATATTTACTGCATGCCTATTTTGTCAGGCATTGCACTAGGCCTTGGGGGATATAACTGTGATCATGGTGGACAGTCTGTTCTCACAGAGGTGACGGCCTATAGAGGAAAAAAAGATGTCATATAAATAACTGCAAAAACATTGCATGGGAGTTAAGACAGTTGAAGTATAGGGTGTTAGGGGAATATATGTTGGGGGCGCAGGCTATTCCCTTGTTAGTTCAACAGTTTATGTGCCTGTAAATCAGCAGCTTGATAAACTCAGGAGGGTGTCACTTGTGATTAGTTAGCCCCTCTGGTTGGTACTTCTCTCAAGACTGTACTTGGATAGCACTTACTAAACTCTTTTGACGATGACAGCAATCTTCATGGGATATTCCTTTAGCTACTTAGAAATAGGAGTCTGGAAGCTAGAAGGTTTGGTTTCTGACTTAAAAGAACAACAAGGGAAACCCTCCACCTTATTGTTCAGCCCCTCTGCCTGAAACCTGATTCTGGTAGCTTTGGAAGCCAATCAGTTGAGGGTGATACTTTCAATTATTTAGGATTTGTAAATGCAACTCCCAAGTTCCTACCACGTGTTCAATGTGGTATATGAGTTTAATTCAACAGCCATTGAAAGGAGAGTGGGGTTACCCTCCTCACTGTTACAAAGGAGGCTGAAAGCGAACTCCCTGCCACTGGAGGCCTTTGTGTGTCAGACTAGGGGACACAATCCCACTATTCTCACTGGGATGCTATTTTATTTTTATAGCATTTAAATTGAGGGATTTTGTTCTTTGAAACAACGGTGACAGGAAAAATAAAATCTCCTCTTTAAAGACAGAGGTTAACAAAAGTGTCCATCTCCTTCTGGTCAGAGGGTGACACCTCGCTTGTTCAAAAAATGGCAAGGCTGCCTCTTCCAACCTTTGGGATCCCTTAATTTGGGTCAATGGCTCATAACATAGGTCTGGGCTGAGTGCAATCCTATCTATTTATTTAAACAATTACCTAGTTTCCAAGGCCCCCTTCAAGCAGAAATGCATGAAAGTATGCACCAGTTTGTGAGAGAGAAAGAGGCAGTATCATGGCCAGGTTACAAAGCAGGTGAGCAGAAGATCGCTGCTGGAGACTAGCCTTGTGGCAAGAGAGGGTCTGTGGAGGCCCAGGTCAGGGGCACTGGCACCCAGAGGATCTGGCCAACTAGGCCAAATGGTCACTGGAGGAATTGGCCCCATGCTTTAATCTTAAGACAAGGCTGTGCTGAGCTAGAAAGGGAGACTGTGGTAGACAGGTGGGGTTTACCCCTCAAGAGGCAGGGCAATGAGGGTAGGGAGGCCAAAGCAGCATTGGAGGTGACAGTTTCCGCTCTCGGGGTACCAGTCAGGATGGCCTCATGTTCTAGGGGTCACTGCCACTGCATCACTTCCCGTGTGCGGTTCTGACTCAATCCTTTGGGAGATTTATTAGATTGTGGTCAAAAGTATAGTCATTGCTGAAATATGGTTCTAATAAAACCACACCAACGTCCAGAGCCAGCCTTGCCATGAACGAAGGGCATCCAGTCTAAGAGGTCTTCTTCCACCATTCCCTGAGGCCTTAGATGCTTTAATGGTGCCAAATCATGGTGAAGCCCATGGTTCAGAAGGGACCCCGAGTCAAGTCTGCCCAGTGAAGTCACTTGTGTTCCTGGTAAACTGTCTCCTCAGCTCCTGTTCCACAGGGTACAAGCCAGCCCAGGCCCAGGATGTCAGGATTTAACCACTAGGGATAGGGAGGGGCCAGGAGGTGCTGCAAAGAGTCCCTTGGAAATGGAGGGAGAGAGGCCTGGGAAGAAGGAATGCTCAGAATTCGCACAGTACAATAGGGAATCTTGAGCAGACTCCCTACTGAGCACAGAGCCAGGCATGGGGCTCGATCTTACAACCTTCAGATCATGATCTGAGCGGAAATCAAGTCAGGCACTTAACTGACTGAGCCACCCAGGCACCCTATTTCTTTAGTTAGATTTTATGATCAATTTTGCTAAAGAAGGATCCGGTGTGAAGAGGACTGCAATGTGATTATATGGCACACAACTCATCTTTTTTTTTTTTCTCCTATAAAATCTTTCAAATGCACTGTTAGCTTAATACGCTTTTTGGCATTTGACTTTCTTTTAGTCTAACTACAATTTGCATTCACATTCTCAGGTTTTGACATCATTTGTCATTAATCCAGACTTTCATTTACATCATTTTGGCCTCGTAATTTCTCCTCTCAAATCACCCAACAGCAGAGAAACAACTTGAAGCAATTACAAAGGTAAGAGGATAAAAATGTAATAAAACCTAATTCGTGGACCATACTTATTTGGTGTCCAATTGCAGAGCAAAGATGCTTCATCTTCCAATCATTAAAGGATCTAATTTCAATTTTTACTCAGAGCACATGAATAATTATATTTCGGTTTGATTAGGAGAAGATGAACTTGATGAATATTTTTATAGCTGAAATTAAAACCGTAAATATATGTAGTCATATAAGGACGTAAGTCATTAGGATTGCAAAAAAAGCTTTCTTTGATATAATTTTGCTTCTACTAATGATATTAATCACCACAATCCACTGAGCATTTATTTGTTGCTAAGTGCTTTACTTTGTATTACCTAAATTCTTCCAACAATCCACGAGGTAGATAGATAATAATTCATTATTATCCCCATTTTATATATCGGAAAAGAGAAACAATTCAAAGAGCTAAAGACCCAGCTCTGACTCAGAGCCTATTCTACTATTCTACTATTCTATCCTGCGAGATGTATATGTAGGATAAAAAATAATATACTTGAGAAGGACAAAGTAAGACACCAGGTATTTGAAATTTAAAATAGAAAAGAACTACCTTATTTTTAAAACTGGTTTGCTGAGTGTTGTTTGTGGATTAGTCATATTCTGCATTGGGGGGCTGCTGCTTTTTATACTGCTTAACTGTACCCTGACCCATTAGATTTTATGAACTTAATTGCAAAATGATGACCACAGGGAACACCCTGGGAAATGCTGAAACTCATTCATGTTCACCCTCTTGAAGTAAAACTCAGCAACCAGAAGTCAAGCTTCACCGGCAGATAGCAAATAGCACATTGCCTTGTAGCGGCTGGCTCTGGCTGGAGCTGGGTGACTGAGGGAGGCTTTGAGCAAATTGCATCATCCAGTATTTGAGAGCTTAGGAGCATACCTGCTTTTAAAATCTTTTCCAAACAAGGGTGCAGTCTAGGGTATAATTCTCCACATGTATGTTTCTTGAGCTGCTAGACAACAACCAGGTAACACGTATTTTTTTTAACCTTAACAAGTTCTAACCAGCCTTGAAAACCACAGGGTGGACAGGGCCAAAAATTGGGTTGCAACTTGGACACCTTATTAATGCCTGAGAGTTAGGCCCTCTGGGGCTCCTTAGAGCCAGGAGGGCTCAGCTCCTGCCGGGTGCCATGGCTGCACAAACAGAAGGAGAAGACGCCCTTCCTGGGTCTGGAGAAAGACTCTGAGGGAACTGCTGACATTCTCTCTGACATCATTAGGTCTGTGGTGCCCACAAATGCCAGGCTGACAGCTCCCTGTGAACTCATTCTCCTCAAGGGGGGTGTGGTCTGAAAGACGAACCCTTTGCCTTTCTGCTGTGTTGGCACAACTAGCCAGCTGTGGACCCACAGCCCCGGATACCGTAGGCTCAGGGCCCACCGAGGCAGCCCCCTGAGCTCATGAGCTGGCAGAAGAACAAAGGAATGAAGAACAAAGGCATGAAATGTTGAAGGCACAATTTTAGAAGATTTTTAAAGGCTTTTAATATCCTAAGTTGGAAAAGCTGGGGGAGAGAGAGAGAGAGAGAGAAAGGGAGGGAGGGAGAGGGAGAGGTGGAGAGAGGGAGATTGTTGTTGGGGGAGGAATGAGGGCAAGGGTTAGTTTCCATATTTCCTGAGAGAAACATGAGACTCTACAATTGATTTCAGAACTTACATTAGGTAGAATGGGGGTGGGGGAATTCATCTATTTGCAAAATGACAAAAAAGTTTTCCTTGGAACATACTAACGGGGATTTTGCCTCAGAGGTAGAGCATAAGAGTGAATTAGGCAGAGTTGTTTCTCTAGATGTGACAATAATACACACACTCTCCCTCCATTCCCCCCTTCTCCCCAGACAATAATAAAGCATTTTATACTCTGGCCTCAATTCTTCAGTGAGTTTCTAGGTCAGCAATTATACCCAGGTCCAAGACTCAATCTGGTTGCCAGCTAAACAGGATTGGAATCTGGGGAGGCCTATTGCCTGTAAAATTATGTTACCCCGGAGAGGGGAGCAGAAGGGAAAACGTTCTGGATTCTGTGAAGGGGTCCTTTTCATATGGTGCACACTGCATATTTACAGTTATTTTTCTTTTTACAAAAAAAAAAAAAACCTCAAACTTTTCATTTGCTTGGAAAATCAAACCTCGGTCTCTCCTTGGTTCAGGGCAGATGCTGCCTCAGCAATTTTGAGTGGAATTCAGCACCACCCCCACTCTACCCCAGTGCAAGCAAATGCTGTTGACACGCTGGACTCCTGATCCACTCCTTAGCCACCTGTTCAGGTGTCCAATGAAGGGGATCATCAGTGCTGCGGTCCCTGGCTCTGGATCCTGTCTTCCTGCTGCTTCTGCTTGAGTGAAGGGTGGGGTGGGATGGATGATGTCAGAGACCTGGGCATCAGAAGTTCTATACTGCTGAGCCTTATTGGAGCCATATTGGAAGAGCAATAGGGAGGAAAGACGGAGGATTTAGGGGCTTATTTTGAGACTAGATTTATTTTAATTAGATTATATGCTTCTTTGCAGTGCTTGGCGGTGGTGGTGAAGAGGAAGCAAAGTCCCCCACAGCCACCCCTTTGCTACCAAACCTAGTTACTCACCAAATCTCTAATGCTGATGCTCTTATTGGTGTTGCCATGTCTTTCCTTAACACAAGGTCCAGGAGGAACAAAAGACAAACATAATGCCCTTGAACAGCAAGCACACCGCTCAATAACTCAGAGGGTTGTTGCTGGGAATAGAATATATTCCACTCTAAGACACCCCTAACAAGCCATGCTCTTAAAAAACAAAACAACCCAACGACAACAAAACCTAAAAATTCAGAGTCCTATTCTTCTCTTAAGAAAGTTTCATAACAAAGTTTTTTAAATTAGACCACACATGGAGAAGTGCCTGCATCACCAGGGCATTCAACTTTTGGGAACTACAAATATACTCATTTGTGGTTTGCTGGGGCTTCCCCTCTGTGTTTTAAACACTGAGGAGATCATGCTCTTGGAGGTGAATGTAAGAACGTGCTTGAGCAGACATAACTGCCTGCTGCCCACTGAGGTTGAAGACTTCCAAGAGTGCAAGGCCTGTGGGGGCCCCTCTCATTGTGCACTTCTTGACTCTAAGGAGTCCTGCTTGGCTAGGCTAATGAGACCATTTAACGTCTCCAGAAGAAAAACAACTGGGCTGCCATTGCAACTTCCACACAGAGGAATGTGCAGGAGAGTGCTTTGAAATAAAGGAAAGACCTGAACTCTGTGAGAAGAGAGAATGGGTGTGAGCAGAAGGAAAAATAAGACCTCTGCAGATATGGCCTTGAGAAATGGGCAGGGGAACACTGTGGGGAGACTTGTCCTGTCCTCATGTAGAATTAGGCCTCACTTATTATTTGAAATTGAAATTTTTAATTGAGGTAACTGTAGATTGACATATAGTAAGAGCTGATTTGGAGAGCTTCCTTTTTTACACTCTGCCCAATTCCCCCCAATGGTAACATTTTGCAAAACTATAGTACAATATCACAACCTGGATATTGACATTGATACAATTCACTGATCTTACTCAAATTTCCCAAGTTTTACTTAAACTCATTTTTGTGTGTATTTAGTGCTGTACAATTTTATCACCTATGGAGATTTGTGTATCCGTCCCACCACAGACAACATAGAGAACGCTCATGATCACAAGGATCCTTGTGTTGCCCCTCCATAATCATACCCATCTCTTCCTTCTCCACCTCCAGGTCTCTGGCAACAACTAATTTGTCCTCTGTTTCAAAAACTGTGTCATTTCAAAATGTTTTATAAATGGAATCAAAAGATATGGAACCTTTGGAGACAGGAGTTTTTTCACTCAGCATTTAGAGATTTATCCAAGCTGTTATATCAATAGTTTATTCCTCTTTGTTGCTGAGTAATATTCCATGGTATGGTTGTACCAGTTTGTTTAACCATTCACCCAATGAAGGAAATCAGGGCTGATTCTAATTTTTGGCTGTTGTAAAGAAAGCTGTTATGAACATCTATGTATGGGTTTTAATTTTTTGATATTTTTAAAAAGATTTCTTATTTTAGAGAGAGAGAACACAAGCAAGAGGAGCAGGGAGAAGGAGAGAGACTCTCAAGCAGACTCCACACTGAGCATGGAGACTGACGAGGAACTCCATCTCACAACTGTGAGATCATGACCTGACCTGAAACCTACTGTGCCACATAGCACCCCTGTACAGGTTTTTATGTGGACATAATTTTTCATTTGTGTGGGATAAATGTCCAAGAGTACAATTGATGGTTTGGATGATAATTGTTTGTTTAGTTTTATAAAAACTGCCAAACTGGGGTGCCCAGGTAGCTCAGTGATTAAGCATCTGCCTTTGGCTCAGGTCATGATTCCGGAGTCCTGGGATTGAATCCTGTGTTGGGCTCCCTGTTCAGTGGGGAGTCTGCTTCTCCCTCTCCCTCTACTGCTCCCCCTGGCTTGTGCTTTCTCTCTTTCTGTTAAATAAATAATATCTTAAAAAAAAACAACTGCCAAACTATTTTGCATTCCTACCATCAATGTATAAGTGATGAAGCTTCTGTGAATCCTCATCGGCATTTGGGGGTTATTGCTGTTTTTTCATTTTAGTCAGTCTGATAGATATGCAGTGATAGTCCATTGTGGTGTTAATTTGCATTTCCATAATGATTAATGGTGCTGATCATTCTTTCATGTGCTTATTTGCCACCTGTATATATCCTCTTCAGTGAGATGTATATTTGTGTCTTTTGCCCATTTTCTAATTGGATTTTTTTTTTTTTACTATTGAGGTTTGAAAATTCTTTATATATACTAGGTACTACTTCTTTGACAGATACGTAACTTCAAATACTTTCTCCCAATTTGTAGATTGTCTTTCCATCCCCTTCATAGTCTTGCACAGAACAAAATTTTTAATTTGGATAAGGTCCAACTTATTAGCTTTTCCTTTTAAATGGACTGTTATTTTGTTGTCAAGTCTCAGAACGTTTTGCCTAACCTTAGGTCCCAAGATTTTCTATTTTTTTTTCCCCCCAAATACTTTTATTTTATTTTTTTAGTGTTAGAAGCTTCATTGTTTAAGTTTAATATTTTTCTGGTTTAAAAGTAAGCCTATGATCCATTTTGAGTTAATTTTTGTATAAGTTGTGAAGTTTAGTTGTGTCTTTTTTTCTTTTTCCCGCTGTAGATATCTAGTTGTTCCAGCAGCATTTGTTGAAAATCTAGTCTCCCTCCATTGAATTACTTTTGTACCTTCATGAAAAGCCAGTTGAGCATATTTGAGTGGATCTATTTCTGGATTCTCTCCTCTGTTCCATTGATCTGTGTCTGTGCCTCCACCAAAACCACGCTGCCGTCTTGATTACTGTAGCTACATTACGGTAGTGTTTCCTCCCACTTGATTCTTCTTTGTCAAAACTGAATTATTTTAGGGCCTTGTCTCTCCACATAACTTTTAGAATAAGCTTGTCTATGTCTACAAAAAACCTTGCTGGGATATTTTTTTAAACAACTTCACTGAGAGATAATTCACATACCATACAATTCACCCATTTAAAGAATGCAATTCAATGTTTTCTTCACATATTCACAGGGTCATACAATTGTGCAGAAAAGAGATAACATAGTGGTATTGAGACCGCTCTCCTTAGAAAGGCCTGCTTCTAAGATTGTCCCTTGGCTGGAGTCTGGGAACTTGGTTCCCAGAGTGTTCCCAGTCAACAGTTAACTGATAAGAGTAGTTCCCTGTGCCTAGACTGTTTGTGCAAACAATATAGTTTATGTTGAATAACCTACTTTCTTTTTGGGAATCTGTCATTTTGGTGCGTGCTAGGAGGAAGAATGTGCTATGACCAGCCCCCAATAGAAACTTTGAGTGTGGAATCTCCTAATGGGTCTACCTGAGCAGAACCATACATATGTGTTGCTGTATTTCTGTTGCACAGGGGAGTGTGCTTTTTGTGACCCCTCATGGGAGAACAAGAGCATATGGAAGCCTGCACATAGACTCCTCCAGACCTCTGCCTCTTTTCCCCTTATGCTCCAACTGTATATCCTTACTATGTCTCTATAGTATATTTTAGCCATAAGTATGAATATATTATTTTGGTTTGCCTGATTTATCTTGTGCCACTGGGGCTCTCAGCTGGTGAAGACTGAGGGAGCTGGAGGGCATTTCCAAGACTGCCTGGGGGATTTCTCTCTGTGGGTCAAGGGTTCCCTCCACTGGTGCTCCCCAGCTGCCTCTGGGTGCAGTGGGGACAGAGGGTTCCTGGACTAGGCCACTTGCTATAGCTGGGTCTCCCTTGACAGATTAGCTCACATTCTTTAGTGTATCTCTTGGTGAAAAAAGGGTGTCTCAGACCCAGCGAATAATGAGAGGGCTTTCTCTGGCTGTTTATTTTTGGTGGGATTCCCTATTGCTGTTCCTTGCTTAATATTATTAGAGGAACTAGAGGAGGAATGAGTCTACCCAGATGCCTTGTCTTGGTAGGGAGGGGGTTGGGAAACAGTGGGTCTGAGTGAGTGGGGGAAGATACAGGGTGCCCTATTGCTGTGCTGGTTGTGCAGTCTTGGGGTCCCCAACAAGCTCATTTTCTTCTTACCACCTTTCAGAGTTTTCCTTTGCTTCTTGCAGTATTTCCAGTGTTTACAGTTGTGTTTAGCAGGCAGGAGCAGAAATAAATGGAACTATGCCATCTTGTTCCAACCAAAAGTCCCTACATCATTATATTTTAACTCATCATATTTTAATTTGTTAGGCACAATCATATAATCAAGCATTCCAATTACTGGTAATATTAATTTATAATATATACACAGTCTACTTTCAGAAGCTTTCTGAGGCAGCTTGGATGACGTACAGGGAACAAGACAGTATAGTTTCAGTTTTCCTTGCTGCCTCCTTCTAATACAAATAAATACCCTGGAACTTTTACAATGGGTTATGATAAAAGGGCTCTGAAACCTGGAAAGAAGAAGGTGAACTGACTAGTCTTCTCACCATAGTGTGGCGAGTGCCCTGAGTTTTCTTTTTATGCCCTATACACAGCTGGACTGGATACTGGAGAGAACTGTAGCCCAGAACATAAATCCTAAGAAAAATCTGCACTCTCTGAACAAAGGACAAGAAGAAGGAAGCTTAACAGAGACCTAGAGTGGGCGGCAAACCTTGCTTATGGAGCATGGGCTGGCAACCCAGTGGCAGCCTCAACTTCCCAGGGGGCTCAACTTCACATCCAGGCCACTGACAGGTGGGCTGATCCACCTGCATAGACAATACTGAATCCTTTAGCCAGTTCAATGGAGCACAGAAGAGCAGGCATGCTACCCACAGGAACAATGCCAGCAGAACCTGGTATTTCCCTGCCTAACACCAACTGGCATAAAAGAACCCAGGCTCAACCACTCTGGCTCTCTGCATTCCACACAGAAAGTGGACCAGGGAAGCAGGTTCAGCCCCTATAGGTAGCACCAGTAAGGAATTGATTCGAAGTCCACGCAATGTCAGAAAAATGAAGCAGACCAGAACAGTATGCAAGGGCTCTGAAAACTAAACTGTCTTTGGGACAACAGCACACAAAAGTAGGCCAGAACCTATATGTTCCACCTAAACCAGGTGACTGCCTGCTAAAGTAGAAGATTTAAATAGGATAGAAAACCTAATATCATAACATAAATGCTCAGGATACAATAGAAAATCAGTAGAAAATGCCCAGGATACAACAGAAAAATATATAGATCAATGGAACAAAATAGAAGGTCAGTAGTAAACCCACACACATATGGTCAATTAATTACAACAAAGCAACTAAGAACATACAATATTCTTTTCAATAAATGATGTTAGGGAAACTGGACAGCCACATGCAAAAAGAAAAAAAAAAAGAAAACTTCCTTATGCTACAAAAATTAAATCAAAATGGGTTAAAGACTTGAGTGTAAGATCTGAAACCATAAAACTCCTAGAAGAAAACATAGGTAGTGAGCACCTTGACATCAGTCTTGGCAATGATTTTTTTGGATTTGACACTAAAAGCAAAGACGACAAAAGCAAAAATAAACAAGTAGGACTATATTGAACTAAAAACCTTCTACACAGCAAAGAAAACTATCAACAAAATAAAAATCAACCAACTTAATGGGAGAAAATATTTGCAAATCATTTATTTAATAAAGGATTAACTTCCAAAATATATAAACATACAACTCAACAGCAAAAAAAAAAAAAAAAAAAAAATCTGATTTACAAATGGTCAGAAGATCTGAATAGTCATTTTTCCAAAGAAGACATACAGATGGCCAATAGGTACATGAAAAGATACTTAACATCAGCAGTGATCAGGGAAATGCAATCAAACCACAATGAGATATCACTTCACACCTGTCAGAATGGCTAATACCCAAAAGACAAGAAATAATAGATGTTGGCAAGGATGCGGGGAAAGTGAACCCTTGTGCATTGTTGGTAGGAATGTAAATTGGTGCAGCCACTGTGGAAAACAGTATGGAGTTTCCTCAAAAAATTAGATATAGAACTACCATATTATCCAGCAATTTCACTTCTGGGTATTTATCCAAAGAAAATGATAATACTAACCCAAAAAGCTATCTGTACCCCTATGTTCATCACGATGTTACTTATAATAGACAAGATATGGAGACAACCTAAATGTACATTGACATTTAAATGGATAAAGAAAATGTGGTGTGTGTATTCCACGTGATGGAATACTATTCAGCCATAAAAGAGAATAACATCTTGCCATTTGCGACAACATGAATGCACCTTGAGGATGTTATGCTAAGTGAGATAAGTCAGACAGAAAAAGAGAAGTACTGCATGGTCTCACTTATAGATGGAATCTAAAAAACAACAACAACTCCCCTCAAAAAAAGCAAAAAACCAGGCTCATAGATACAGAGAACAGATTGGTGGTTGCCAGAGGGGGTGGGGGGATGGATAATTGACTCCAGTTATAAAATAAATAAGTCCTGGGGGTATATATTAATAGTTACCTGGGGGTAACTATATTAATAACACTATATTGCATATTTGAAGGTTGCTAAGAGAGTAGATCTTAAGTCCTCATCACAAGAAAAAATTTTTTAACTATAATATTAAAATATTAACTGGATTTTACTGTGGTGATCATTTTGCAACATATGAGAACATCAAATCATTATGTTGTATACCTGAAATTAATGTGATGTTGTATGCCAATTATACAGAAGCAAGGTAGGAAGGAAGGAAGGAAGGAGTGAAAAGAAAACCACCCATAATAACAAGAATTAGGTAAGCCACAATTTGAATGAGAAAAGATAACAAACTGACACCAGTATTAATATGATTCAGATGTTGGAATTATCTGACAAAGATTTTCAAGCAGTTATTATAAAAATGCTCTAACAGGTAGTTATAAATTCTCTTAAAAGAAATGAAAAAACAGAAAACCTCCACAAAAAATTAGAAGTTATACAAAAGAACCAAATGAGAATGATAGAACTGAAAAATACAATGACCAAAATAACAACCATATACACAATACCATGAAAAAAAATCATAGATATGATAAAATGAATACATCAAGGTCAAGAGCAATATGCTTAGAGTCATATTAAATGTTTACTGTGTGCCAGGTGCTATTTCAAACGTTTTCCTTGTATTAATTCACTTAATCTTCACAACAGTCCTATGAAATAGATATTATTTTCCTTAATTTTTTTTTTTTTTTTTTAGATAGAGAGCACACATGGGGGGAGGGGAGGGGCAGAGGGAGAGGGAGAGAGAGAGAATCAGGGCTCATTCTCACAATCCTGAGATCATGACCTGAGCTGAAATCAAGAGTTGGACTTTTAACTGACTGAGCCACCCAGGTGCCCCAATATTATTATCCTTATTAATAGATGAGGAAACTGAGACACAGAGAGGTTGAATGACCTGCCTAAGATCACACAGCTATACTAGTGGCAGAGCCAGGCTGGCTGTTCCAGAGTCTCTGCCCTTATTCACATATAATATTGCATAGTATTATGCTGCCTCTTTGAGATAATTAAATTTATTTCAGTGAGAAATCTCAATGGGCCAGCTCTGCCAAGCTGCTGAAAAAGTCTCCTAACTGGTCACTCTGCCTCCTCTCCCATCTCCTTGCACAGGCCAGTCTTAGCATGGTTGCCAGGAGGATCTCCATTTAAAACACAAATCAGAAACACCACATGATTCAGTAATTCCACAGCTGGGTATTTACCCCCAAAAAAGGAAAACAATAATTTGAGAAGATACATGCACTCCTATGTTTATTGCAGCATTACTTACAATAGTCAAGATATGGAAGCAAGCCAAGTGTCCACTGATAGATGAATAGATAAAGAAAATGTGGTATATATACACAATGGATAATATTACTCAGCTATAAAAAAGGATGAGATCATGTCATTTGTCACAACATGGATGGACCTAAAGGGTTATTATGCTAAGTGAAATATGTCAGAGAAAGAAATATCATATGATTTCATTTATATGTGGAATCTAAAAAACAAAACAAATGAATAAACAAAAAGCAGAATCAGACCTACAAATACAGAGCACAAACTGGTGGTTGCTAGAGAAAAGGAGGGTGAGGGATGGGCACAATGGGTGAAGGAGAGTGGGAGGTACATACAGGCTTCCAGTTATGGAATGAATGAGTCACATGGATAAAAGGTTCAGCATAGGAAATATAGTTGATGTGTTGTAATAGCACTGGATGGTGACAGATGGGAGCTACACTTGTGGTGAGCATAGCAGAATGTATAGACTTGTTGAATCACCGTGTCGTACAGCTGAAATGAATGTAATAGGCATGTCAACTATACTCAAATTTAAAAAAATTAAAAAATAATCAGATTGCTTCACTTCCCAGCTTGAGACTCTCCACTGGTTCCCTATCACACTTGGAATAACATTCCAACCTCCTTGCCAAGACTTAGAAGTCCTGCTTGTATGTTCAGATTCCACTCCTCCCACTCTTCTGCTCATTCACCAACCTCTACCTTCAGATTTTCTTGCTGTTTTTTGAACTCATCCCTGCCTCGGGCCCTTTGCACTTGCTCTTTCCTCTGCCTGAAATACTCGTCCCCCAGATCCTCACTTGGCTGGCCCTTTTTTTCATCTTTCTGCTCAAAAGGCATCTTCTCAAAGAGGCCTTCCCATGACTCCCTTTTATCATTTTCAGATTAATTTTGCTATGGTTCCATTTTTATTGTTTTACATCTTCCCCACTAAAACTGACAAGAGGGGAGGCCCTGTTTCTCTTGTTTACTGCTTCATCACCAGTAACTAGAACAGGGCCTTATTGTAGGAACTCAGATATTTGTTGAATGAACAAATAAATGAATGGATGAGTTACACAGTTTTCATTACCTGAAAACTAAAGAAATGAAGTTTTTGTTTTGAGACCTAATTTAAAAACATTTTTTTTAAAGATTGTATTTATTTGTCTGACAGAGAGAAAGCACACAAGCAGGGGGAGGGGCAGAGGGAGAAACAGACTCCCCACTGAACAGGGAGCACAACATGGGGCTCTATCCCAGGACCCTGGCATTGTGACCTGAGTTTAACTGACTGAGTCACCCAGGCACCCCTGTTTTGAGACCTGATGTTTAAGAGGAATTTGTCACACAGGTATTTGTATAAAAGATATAATAAAATAGAAGATACTTTCATCTATGTTTCATAGATTATTAACAACACTGTATCATTTGTTATCTTTCTGCATTCTAAAATATATTTAGTATTTCTAAAAATGTGGAATCAGTAAGGAATTTACCTTAAATCTTAGTACTTAAAAAATATCTCTTAACTGGCCAAGACTTTAGCATTTATCAATTATTAAATATTATTAAATATGTGTTGAGAATGAAAAGCACCTGTTGCTGGGCTTATCTTAGGGTTAAGCCAATGTCACCCTCGTTCTTATCTGTGTCCCCTGACAGCCCTCCTCTTCCTTGCTGAAGATAAAACCCAGTTTTTTCTTCCCCCACAAAGACCAGTTGCAGACTCTCTCTCTCTGTGACATAGACCCAGAGATGTCAGGACACTCATGGCCTCTCACGGCTGCTGAGTGCCAACCTTGTCATACTGTGGGGCTCTCCAAACTGCCTGCTGGGTGCTCTAGGGCAAAGAGATAATGACTCTAGCCTTTCAGGAGTGTATGGGTCAGGAAGCGAGAGAATACATTTGCACAAGGAGAGTTCTAACCTTAACTGAAATAGGTCTTCTCTCTGTTCCCTTCCTTAACTTCCCTATTTTTGTTGATGTAATTTTTCCATCTTTGTGACTAATCGATGAATAAGACATTTAAGAGGAAGAGCTGGTTGGAAGAAGAACATAATGACTTTATTTGAGGTTAAGTTTGAGGTTTCAATGGGACAGACTGGGCTGAGTCAACCAACTGAAAACTCTGCCTTGGAGAGGTCTTTCTGATCTGCCTCCTTTTTGATTCAGGCGTTTATCAGAATGACCATGGCAGCTTTGGAACCATCTCTGGGCTGAATCTCTCCTTCCCAATCTAGTCACGGACGGCTTTGGGGTGACACTTTGTACAGATTCTATCTATCAGTAGCATAGATCAAAATAAGGAAGTCAAGAGGCAGAGATGATTTGGAGGGAGATTAAAAATGTACATTTCGGGGCACCTGGGTGGCTTAGTGGGTTAAAGCCTCTGCCTTCGGCTCAGGTCATGATCTCAGGGTCCTGGGATTGAGCCCCAAGTCAGGCTCTCTGCTCAGCAGGGAGCCTGCTTCCCCCTCTCTCTGCCTGCCTCTCTGCCTACCTGTGATCTCTGTCAGAGACATGAATAAAAATCTTTAAAAAAATGTAGATTTCTACATACTAAGTATGAAACACCAATGTGTCATGTAAATGAAAATATCCAGTAAACAGACTGAGAGGAATGGCTGGGAAGTGGGAGAGAAAGAGCCATGGAAAACAACTTAGGAGGAGGAGTCATCAGTGGGTGTGAGGTGATAGGTGAAAGATAAAGAAGGATGAGCTATCTTGGGACCAAGGGTTAGGAAGAGCACCATTGGTTGAGTCTCAGGAAAATGACTACACTTAAGGGGAGGGGAGTAATAGGGAGACAAGAAGGGGTCCCTCTGGGGAAGAAACTAGATAAAGTAGTCTTAAGGGCTAAAGGAAATGGTAATAAAGAAGGTGCCAATTCTATCAAATTTTACCAAGAAGTTGGGAAGAATGAATGAAAAATGGTTTTGGTAAATGAGATGATAATTATAATGAAAAGTATCCAAGAAAATGAACCGGAAATGCCTTTCTCTGGCCAGTGATGTTCAGAGACTGATTTACTGCCCATGTCAAAGCCATGTTGAATGATGTGCATGTTTCCGTCCTTAAGAAGGATTAATAGCTGAAGAGCCAAAAGCCCAGTTAGATTCAACTAAAATATGAATGCTTCTCATATTCATCAGACTGTGACTTATGACCAAAATACTTAAATGACAGATACTAACCTGTGATACCTTTTTTCACCCAGAAGGTAACAATACTGGGCATAGAAGAAAGAGCTTTTCTTGATACAGATTCCATCATAATGATACCTGAAAAATAAAGGTTGTCTTAAAGATTATGTCAAACCACTGACATGCTTTACAGAAGCCACAGAATAGACTAGCTAATGAAGATCTGAGTTTTATCTACGATGCCATTTATTAGCTCTGTTAGGTAGACAGTTTCATACTATTTTATACACATTAGCTTTGAAATGGGATCACAAATGTTCTACTCTGCTTTCCCAACTTAGGACACTCTAGTCTTAGATGTGACAGGGAAAGCCTCCTGCTGCCACCACCGTGAACCTTTTTAAAGCGAAGGGGAGCGACACACGTGTTCCCTCTACTGAGAACCAGACTTGAGTTCTCACAAACCCAAGAAGGAAGTCAGTTCCTGCTCTGCAGCCCAGGCACTTTGCTGAGCTGGGAAAATGCAGCTGCTTGTCTAGGCTCACAGCAGCAGAGCAAAAGTTTTTCAGATGAACTATTACCCAATGTTTAGTTTGGCAAATGCTTCAGCTGTCTTTATTCTCTCGTGGGTAGCAGGCGCTTTCCTAATTTGGCTTGTATCCCTTCTTACTGATTTTCTGATCTCGCTGATTTCTCCTGATTTTTCTTGATTTAAAAGAAATAACAAATAACAATACAATTACAACATGATGCACCTGATAACACTGGAATTTTCTTTTGCTTAAAAAATACATAGAGCCTGGGTACCTGGTCTCTGGAAAATAATTCAAATATGCTAATTCGGTGAATACTTAGAAATTTTAGTTCAAAGAATAATTAAAACAGTTCTATAACTCTGTGTGTATAATTATTTAAATATTTCAATGGACATCTACAGGTCTAACCATTTAAAGTACTGAAACGAGAAAACATTGTGACTTTCATATTTTAACAAAATCACTAAGAAATAGAAACTAATATTTGGTTCTAGTATCACCCAAATTATTCCAGGCAGTAGGATTCCATTTGAATTATGGGAACTCTTTGGTAGTGTTGATATTTCCAGTTCGTTTAGTTTTGCATTTTTGTGTCACCCATTTCGTGATTTTTTTCAAAATGTCTGTTAATTGTAACATTTCAAATAAAACAAAAATGATAAACCTACCTGGCACTTCCTCTCGTGCCTAGCCTCCGGGTGCCGAGATCAGGAAAAACCAAACGCACAAGCTAAAAGAATAAAACAGGTTTAAAGCTGCAATTGGAAAATTTAGAAATAAAACTTACAGTTTCTCCTCTTATAATGTTTCAATTGTATTTCCCCTTTTTTTTAAATTTTTTATTATATTTTTATATTTATATTTATATTTATATATTTTTTATTTTTTTTATTATAAAGAAAATACGTGTAAATAAAATTTGGAAAAAATCAGACATGCATAGGGACAAAAATAAACCATTCAGAGGAAACTACCATTTAAACTTCAGTGTGGTTCTTTCCAGTTTTTAATGATTTATTTTAGAGAGAGAGCACATGTGTGGGGAGGGTAGGAGCAGAGGGAGAGGGAAAAGGAGAGAAGCAGACTCCCCACTGAGCGTGGAGCCCATCACAGGGGTAGATCTCAGGATCCTGAGATAAGGGCCTGAGCTGAAACCAAGAGTCAGTCTCTTAACTGACTAGGCCACCCAGGTGCCCCTTTCCAGTTTCTTTTCTTTTTTTCCCCTTCTTTTTCTTTTTCTTCTTTCCAAAGATTTTATTTATTTATTTGAACGAGAGAGAGAACAAGCAGTGGGGAGGGGCAAAGGGAGAGAGAGAGAGAAGCAGACTCCGCTGCTGAGCAGGAAGCCTGATGTGGCCTGATCCCAGGACCCTGGGATCATGACCTGAGCCGAAGGCAGACGCTTAACTGACTGAGCCACCCAGGCGTCCCTCTAGTTTTTTTTTTTTCAAGCCTCCATATGTGTATGGATTCTGTGGGTATACATAGGAAACAACTGGTGTCACACAATTAGCATGTATGTAGTTTTGCTTTCAAATTTCTCCCCTCCACACTGTACCATAAACATTTCCCCTTGTCATTAAGAATTCTCTAAAAATAAGGGATTAGTAATAGCTGCATAAGAGTCCATCCTGTGAGCTGCTATAATTTAACTATTTCCCTCTTTTTCCAATGTGATAGCCATTTTCACTTTTTATTTTTCATTTGTTTTGGTAGCAAATGCTATTAAAATATTGAATAACATAGCTACTTCTGACTCAACTTCTCATCTCCCAGATATGTTTTTGACGTGCTTTGTCAGCACTGACATTATATTTATGACTAATTATATTAAAAAAAATAGAAGCCTGTTCCAGTTTCCTAATTAGAAGAGGTTCATGACATGCATGGTATCCAAGTGCATGTCTGTTGAAAGTGGAAATCCTGGAGCACGGTGGAATTAGAAAAATACAGAGCATGGAAGGCATGGTGTTTTAAGCAGTCAAGTAATGATTTCTACCATTTTTCTCTAGTCCCCTCCGTAATCATTCAGCTTCTGCTTCTGCTTGGTTTCTTGTTACATCCCTTTCTTTTTTCCTTTTTTTAAAAAAAAAAATATTTATTTATTTGATGGAGCATGAGAGAGAGGAGTGGGGGGAGAAGCAGAGAGGGGGAGAAGCAGACTCCCCTCTGAGCAGGGAGCTCAATTCAGGGCTCTATCCCATGACCCTGAGATCATGACCTGAACTGAAGGCAGACACTTAACTGACTGAGCCACCCAGGCACCCCACCCCCATTTCTTTTTTCTTAACTTTTAAGCAGCAGGATTTGACAGTGTCATGTAATGTTTCTCTTGTCTGGTTCTAGGCCCTACCTCTTCCTACAGGAAGCCACCCAAGCCTGAGTATAGAGGAAGAAAAATGAAGGAACAGGAAAGACAAATCTTGTACAATTAAAATCAAGGTTATGAGGCCAAATTGAGAGGTTCCTTCAGGGAAGGGGTCCAAAATGTACAGATGAAGAATAAATGATAAAAGAAAAAGTCAGTAAGTCTAAAAATGCAGAATAAGAAGCCAAAAATTCCTACTTTCAACCACAGGTTCTGAAAATTCCATCACCTCTTAAGAAAATCACTTAAAATCTTCCCTCTATATCCAGTTGTAAAATAGTAGGTACCTAAAAGAATTATTATAAACTATTCAGCAGGCTCAGATTCAAGGCCCTGGGAAATAATCTGGTGTTTTAGAGGGAGAAGCAGAAAGAAATTGCCTGGTTGTCTGGCAGCATAATAATCCACACATTTTTATTTTATTGAGTAATTCCAACACCAGACTATCATGTGATTTCATTTTATGATCAGGTACACCATAGTTAAATTTAAAAACCAACTGAGATGATTATTTCCAAAAAAAATGTAATAAGTAAGAGATGTATATATTTAATATATGGACAACTCACTGAAGTTAATGGGAAAACAACAATACTGCAATAGAAGGTGATAATATGTACACACACAAGATACGTATGACCAAAACACATGCAAAAGTGCTTACATTCCCTAATCATCCAATAAGTGCAAGTGGAAGCAGCTAAACATAGTTCTTAACCAACAAATTTTCTAGGTTAAAAATATTAGGGATTTGGTTAAGAATATCAGGAACTACCATGAGGGCTGAGTATTGGTTACAATGGTCTAGAATCCCTCCTAAGGAAGTTACCACATACAGATGGAGACTTATGGTAGAATAGAGAAAAATTATGAACAACCAAAATTTCCAATAAGGGAAATGGTTAAACAAATTCTGGAACATCCAAAAAGTGTTTGGCACCATTTTACAACATTTATTTTAAAATATTTTAGTGTGAAAATGTTTATGATAGTCTAAGTTTAGATAAAGAGACATGTGATTATAAAAGTTAATTATTTCTTGAGTATTTCCTATGTGTCAGGACCACTCAATTCTTTTTATATGCATTCTCTCATTAGTTTCTTAAAAGCATCTCATAAGGTAGGTACTGTTATTAACATTATGAATCGTTTCATTTT
>CM052885.1:71418441-71451019 GCA_028534135.1 Potos flavus
ATGAATCGTTTCATTTTACAGTTGATGATGTCGAGGTACAAAAAGATGAAATAACTTGCCCAGGGTTATAACCTAGTTAGCTGGATTCCAGGCTTAGTGCTGTTAAAAAGTATACCATTATTGCAAAATCAACAACACAAGAAAGAACAAGTATTGGCGAGGTTGTGGAGAAAAAGGAACCCTCGTGCACTGTGGGTAGGAATGCAAGTTGGTGTAGCCACTGCGGAAAACAGTATGGAGTTTCCTCAGAAAGTTAAAAATAGAACTACCCTATGATCCAGTAATCACACTGCTGGCTATTTACCGAAAAAATTTAAAAAAAAAACAAACCCATGGATTTAAAGGGATATATGCACCCCTGTGTTTACTGCAGCATTACTTACAATATCCAGACTATGGGAGCAGCCCAATAATGGAATATTATTCAGTGACAAAAAAGAATGAAATCTTGCCATTTGCAATGACTTGGATGGAGCCAGAGAGTATAATGCTGAGCAAAATAAGTCAGTCAGAGAAAGACAAATACCGTATGATTTTACGCATATGTGGAATTTAAGAAACAAAATAAGCACAGGAAAAAGAGAGAGAGAAAGAGACAGACAGACAATACAAGAGAACAAACTGATGGTTACCAGAGGGGAGGTGGGTAGGGAGATGGGGAAAATAGGGAATGGGAATTAAAGAGTATACTTATTATGATGAAAAAAATGATAAAAAAAATACCACATTGCATGCTGTCTATCCACCTATCCATTCACCTCTCGGTCCACCTATCCATACATCAATCTTTCAATCCATTCATCCACGTCGTATCTATACAAATGGATGAGACATGAACACAATAGACAACAAATAGCAAAGTAAATTGTGAGGCACACATCATAGGAGACTTGTACCCTCAGGCATTTAGCTAAAATTGGATTTTTTAAAAACCCTAATAAGTCCTCAACTCAAATCACTCATGATGAAATAGAGAGAGGAAGAGATTTAAGGGGACTTCTTGTGGCAAGACGACCTTCTTACCTGTGAAGGGTGTGTGGGACAGAGTGTGGCTCAATCATCTCAGGTCTAGCAGAAGAGGATTCACAGATTCACTTGAAGAACTCTTTGTGTGGCTCCTGTTGTTAGTGTCTGGCTATGGCATAGGACGCCTAATAGATTGTAGACAGTCTGGCCCGGACACTTGGTGTGCAGGCAGAGAAGAGCGGCTACCACCCTGGTTTCAGCAGGCACACCCACAGTCTGTTTAGACCAAGAATGGTGAGTAGTTCCTATAGCCAGAAGTGGTCTACGTGTGAGAAAGAGCTGACATGTGATAGAGCCCACACTCTGCCCAGCAAAAGGCCCCCAGAATGGACAGTCAGACTGCAGAAAGAGTCATTCACCAATACAAGGAATGCATACTAGAACATTCCCAAGGGCTGCTCTGAAGAAGCCACCAAAGGGACCAGGAAACAAGAGTCTGCCTGGCCCCCAAAGTGTGAAGCTGAGCAGTGGGAACCTTCCAGCCATTTTTACCTCCCCTGCTTCCAGAGGGGTCTAACTCCCCAGCAAGTTTTGGAGTGGAAGGATAGGGAGGGAAGAAGAAGCCCCCACGCCTAGTTCTTTGCAGGCAAGAAACCATCCTGGAGGAGATAAGAAAGAGATTCCACTTTAAACCCAATTCAGTTTTGATATTTTATGGAACTGGACATTCTAAGCATAAGACTGATACTGTGTGGTAAATTAAGAGTGACAACAAGGCTTTGTTTCACCCAAGGACTAGTGAGGTCACACTTCGTGCTCACGTGCTCATTCTAGAGTGGAGGAAGAACCACCCAAAGAGCAGGTTCAAAGCACCATGGGAAACGAAGACAAAAGCACTGTGCGATTAGTCCCTTAGCTCCTGCTGGTCACATGCGTGTGCACGTGTGTGCAAACGTGCAAATAAACTATATGTGTGTGGCTACAGCTCTGGACAGTGAGGCTATAGCCAATATTTATCTTCCTCCTTTTATAGTTTTCTCTAATTTTTACACTTTCTATAAAGGGACTGTAATACTTTTACAATCAGAAAAACACCAGTAAATGTTATTTTTAAAAATGAAGTCAGTGTTATGGAAACTCCCTAACCCATGTGAGATATCACTTGCACCAAGAATGAGCACTACCCATCATATGCCCAGGGCTGCCAAAAAGAGCAAGAAACATTCTGACATCTGCACAGGAACTTGATGTGGAATCTGGAATCAACTCCATTCCCAGGGGAAGAGGGAGGAAATGAGAATTGGGTATTTTGTTGTTTCTCTTGTAAACATGCTTTGGGATCATATCCTTTTCCCCTTCCTCTCCCTAGTCCATTAGTCACAAATTCGGCAGTAAGGGTCCCTTCCCAACGTGGGCTCCACTGAACGGTCCATTCTTTAGGCAAATCCCCAATGAGAACTGAAAGTTAGTTGTCTTCAAGAATGGATTCTAAGGCAAGTATATTAAGGTGAAAAATGCTAAATAAATGCCCTATTGCTACACACTTGAGTCTCTTTTTAAGTTTTCCTTTGGAATGCTCTGCAATGAGACTACCCCTAGAGGGGACACAACTTACAAGAAACTCCGAAAAAGATTTTGAAAAATAGGCTTTGATTTCTTAGAAAAGGAAATGGAGATCTTACAGAGACTAAACATATCACACTCAAGTCACACCACTTCCATCTGATCAAGCTGCCGGGCAGGTAGATAAAGAAAACGCTGTAGAGCCAGGCTACCCAGGACTGGGTCCCCTTGAGGAAGTGTCCCAGGCTGCCATGTGATGAAATGGCAAGGTGTGAGAGGACTGAGAAGCTAGCCGAGGGAATTCCTGGCTGGCTGGAAAACCTTACTCAGGGACACCTTGCAAGCACAGAGTGTACTTAATGTCTTCTATTGTTTTCATTTATTGAATGAGGGATAAGAGATATGAGTTTCAAATATGTGATCTTCACGGGGCTGAGAAGACTGGATGATCTACAAGATTCAAGAAGATACTGGTAAACAGAACTGCAGATTGAAACTAAGAAGCTAAAATATACGAATAAGGGAGTGGCCGCTCCTGGGTTCAGATAGTTACCTACATAACAACGATAATCTCAGAATAATATTTTATATTTATGTAGAGTATTTTACAGTTTTCAAAGCATTTTGAGGAGGTAGTAGCTTAATTTTAACTCATGTGAAAAATACTTAAGGGTTATTTTTGTTGACCACAAGCTTAAAATGAAACCAACAGAGTGACATGGAAGGACATAAACCAATAGTAGCCCCCCGCCCCCCAAAAAATAAGAGCCTCTGTCTTCTGAGCACTCCTAAGGCACTGGGTTGTACCCTTTGGGCTACCTACATTTTAAGAAGAACATCAGTAAATTGAAGTCATACTGAAATAAGTGGGCAGGAAGGTAAGAATTTGGGAGCTGAGGAGTATTCAGTGTGGAGAAGGGAAGACAAGAAGATGTAAAAATCTGGTCCCAGTATTTGAGCCACTGCTATATTAGAAGATTCTCCTAAGTATTTTATTATTATCAAAAGTTCAGGACTTTCAACAATGACTCCGTTTTGGGTATGAAGATTTTGGCTAAAGGAGTGGATCTAAAAATGTCAATGTTTTGGAAACGACATTGGAATCCACAGAATTGCTTGTGGGAGGGTAACCTGGAGCAGCCACTTTGGAAAATAGTTTGGCCCCATCCCCAGACATCACAGTTGCATACCCTCTTAGCCTGCAAGGTTCATCCCTGGACATACACGTCTAAGAGAACATATTCATGTGCACAGCAGGAAATACACACGTGAACATTCACAACAGCAAAATCTGGAAATAACCCAAATGCACATCAGTCGGACAGCAGATGAGTAAATTGTGAAATATTACACAATGGTCAAATGAATCTAAGATGAATCTTAATACAATATTAACTGGACGAAGTCCCAAAGATGACGAATAACATACCCCTTTTTAAAAAGTTGAGCAACAAAAATTTAAATACGTTTTAGAAATACATTTTTGAAATAAGTTAGACAAAATCCAAATACCATATGATCTCACTTATATGTGAACCTAAAAAACAAAAATGACAACAATAAAACAAACTCACAGATACAGAAAACAGGTTGGCAGTTGGCAGAGGCAAGGGGCAGGGGAGTGGGCAGAAGGGGTAAAGGTGGTTAAAAGGTTAAAAAACAGACATAAATGCACTAAAACTCTTTTTTAAAAAGCAAGGTAATGATGAACAGGTTGATGGTTCCCACCAGTGGGGCAGAGCAGGGAGATGGGATATGGGGCAAGTGGTGTGGTGGTTCATTTGGGGTGGTAGGTTCACAGAGGTTTACCACATTGTTAAAAAGAACTAAATACCTAGATGGAATTAGGCCATGTGTAAACTCATGATGATAGTGTGTCATGAACCAATTCAGTTCTATCCATCTGAGGGCCACCAAAAAGAGGGAGAAGGCACAAAAAAAGGAAAGACTGAAGGGAGGGATATCCGGAAGATACTGAATTGGCATAATTGTGGCCCAGTCAGCAAGCTCCTTGTTACCCATATCATTTCAGCCCAAGCCAGGTGGCCACCCAAAGCAGTATGGTTGTGCAGATTTTGAGCTGCCCCAAAGTCCCCGATGAGGAGTTGAGCAGGTTTTCATCAGCCTGTGCTCTACTTGCCAAGCAAGGTCTTGGGGCAGGACTATGTTTGCCCAGAGGAAGAGCACAGAAGTGTGCTGCCCCATCACCCAGCTCTATGCCCCATGACAATCTCTGCCCAGAGAGAGCATAATGTTCTCATAAAAGCTCCAGCCAGAAGTACTTTCCAAGGGATCTTGCACTGGGTATGGAGGTGGGCCAGGTGACTTCCAAGGTCTCTTTGAACTCAAGGATATTTTTGAGGGAATAACAAGTGGAAAGAGGTCTGATCCACAATTCAGGAGATTGGATTTGACACTGTAAGGGTACAAAATTTGCCATCCGGAAGTGTATCTCTTTGGCATGTGGATTATTTTAAGGTGGTTAAAAAAAATGATAAAAGATTTTATTTGTTTGACAGAGAGAGACAGCGAGAGAGGGAACACAAGCAGGGGGAGTGGGAGAGAGAGAAGCAGGCTTCCCACCGAGCAGAGAGCCTAATGCAGGGCTTGATCCCAGGACTATGGGATCATGACTTGAACTGAAGGCAGCCACTTAAGGACTGTGACCCGAGCTGAAGGCAGCCACTTAAGGACTGAGCCACCCAGGTGCCCCTAGGCTGATTATTTTTAAGAAAGAGAAGGCTCAGGAAGAAACTTGACCTTTCCCCTAACTGCCTAAAGGAATTTAGAGGACCTGCAATCCTTTAAGGGAGGTATCACTGTAGATAACTACAGTATAATATGAATGAGGTATGGAAGACAGGGAGGAATTTAGCAAAATCTGTTAAAATTTCATTGTTTCTGTGTGGCCCAGCTAACATTTGTTTACCAAACATTTACTATTTTTCATCCTCCTATGAATTGCATTCCTTCCCTTTTGAAGTCCCACTTTCCTACCCTCTTCTCCTTGGGTCTGGATGGCATAGAAGCCTCAATTGCCTGACTGCCAGGTGGGCCATAGTGAGCCCCCACACATACATAATTAAATTTGATTTTCTCCTGTTAATTTGTCTCTTGTCAATTTAAATCTTAGACCAAACAAAAGAACCTGGAAGAGTAGACGAAAAATTTTTTCCCCAAAACACCACCCAAGCATTGTAACTAGTTGTGCGATCCTCTGCCTTCACTTCTGCTGGTTTGTTTTCTTGACTTTTAATGCTAACCTGCTTCAGCCAATGGTTGTGACACAAGACAAAGCATTTAAAGATGCCAACTGTTTCCTCCCCACCCACATGTCTTTCCTGCAGGCCTCTCTTGCCCACAGACTGTTACAGTATTGGGCACTGGGGCAGAAGGTCAGGTATAGCATCATGGGAAGCACCATCCAAGCAGCCATAATGAGAAATCAGGAAGGCAATGAAGGAAGTTGGCTTCTGGGAAGGGACATGGAGCAGACCAGTGGAGAGAAGCAGAGTCCCAGTGGTTTAAGGATATACCAGAGAGAAAGAAAGGAGATGCCTGGTGACTTAGAATCTAGTTGTGAGCTGTATGAGATGGGAATCACCAGCCACATGTGGTTACCGCACACTTGAAATGTGGCTAATCCAAACTGAGATGGGCTCTACATGTAAAATACACACCAGATTTTTGAGATTTGGCATGAAGAATGAAAAAGTAACTCAATGATTTTATAATATTGATTCCATGTTGAAGTAATATTTTGAATATTTTTTATTAAATTTCAAAATAAAAAATTAATTCACCTTTTAAAGTTCTTCAAAAATGAGGATACTACAATATTTTAAATTATATCTGTGGCTCCCATTACATTTCTGTTAAGCAGCAATGGACTAGATTCCATGAAGCCTAAACTTTTTACAATAGGGTTTAATGAGATATCCCTTTTCCTTAAAAAAAATTCTCCTTTTACCTTGTTTCAAGATGGTGTCTGTGTATTTCTAAAAACTGGCTGGAAAAGTGCCTTGAAAATAAATACAACTCTATGATTGGAAATTATTGTTACTTTAATAATGATTAAGTCCTGTGATTCTATTAATATTTCCATCAACAAATCCCACTGGCTCTGTTTCCCAAATATACCCAGAATTTGACCTCTATATCCCTGCCCACTCTCTGCACACCTGGCTCCTCTTGCCTCCCTGATTTGACCTCAAGGTCCCGAGGACCATCCCGGTCCTCTCCCTGTACTCCTCCCTCCAGCTGTTGTGGCCTCCTTGCTGCTTGTGCTCCTTCTTTCCTCAGGGCCTTTGCACTGGCTCTGGCTGCACTGCTCTTTGTTCATACCACATACTCGCTGCATTATCTCTTCAAAGTCTGGACTCAAATGTTACATATGAGGGAGATCTTCCCCATTTGCCTTCCCTAAAATTACAACTCTCTCTCTCTCACACACACACCCCTTATCTCCTTCTGTTCTATTAGTCCCCTTAGCATTTATACTATCTCATATACTATGTATTTTATCTTATGTATCTATCTCCTCCAACTATAATAAACTTAGTAAGGGCAGGAAATTTTCTCCATCTTGCTCATTATTATATTCCCAGCATCTAAAACAGTGCCTGGCACAGAGTGGCTGCTCAATAAATATTTGTTGTATGTGGAGGGTCTCGACAGACTATTCTTGTGCTAATAAGTGTTTGCTGTAGCTTATATGGTCTACACAAAGTTCCTGACAGAGCTCTTAACCTCCAGAGGAGATATTTGAGAGCCAATGAATTCTCTAAGTACAACCAAATTGTAGGAAGCACCAGCTGTCTGATACCACAAGCGGCTCTCGGAGTTTGTGTGGTGCTAAGTGTTGGCATTTCTTTCTTTCTTTCTTTTTTAAAGACTTATTTTAGAGAGACAGCGTGCATGAGTGGGAAGGACAGAGGGATGGGGAGAGAGACTCCAGGAGCAGACTCCCCGCTGAGCATGGAGCCCAACAGGGGGCTGCATCTCATGACCCTGAGACCATGGCCTGTGCCAAAATCCAGAGTCAGACTTAATCGACTGTACCACCCAGGCACCCCAAATGTTGGCATTTCTATGCAGGGAATAATGGCCCAGCAAACCTGGCTGAGTTTTTGGAATATCTGGAGCTGCCACAGTTGTACTTTCTTAGGCACCACCCATTCCTTACCTTTCGTGGTCCCTCACTATGAAGTGTGGACAAAGGACAGAAGGGCTTTTCAAGGAAGATGAAGGAGTATATTAACCATCTGGTTGGCTTCCCAGAGTGATACCAATTATTCCCACTGAGAACCCATTACACCCAAATCAATTTTAATATTTCCTCATCAGTTCACTTGCATACTTTTTTAACTCAGTGATTACTGTATTTTTATCTTCACAACCTACCTTCCCAAATGTGGCTGGGTTGACTTGGTTCTGAGCATTTTGACCACAGGTCTCCACATAAATCTCATACATCAGGCAGCGAGGCACACTGTACCCTTCACAGATACAGAAATTGTCAACCAACCTGGGGGGAGAGGAAGACAAGGCAGAGGAAATTGGCATCAGTTTCTCTAGGGTAGAACATTTTGATAAGGATCAACAGGTGTGGGATCTAAGGAAATGAAACCTGTTTAAGTTATTGAGTGCAAAGTCTCACCAACCAGTATCCACAATATACCTTTTCGTTCTCAGCCCAGAATTAAGTATATTGATTGTGGATTTTTTTAATTAAATCTTTAATTTTAATTCCAGTATCAGTAACATACACTGTTATAATAAGTTTCAGGAGTATCATACAGTGATTCAACAATTCTATACATTACTCAGCATTCATCATGGTAAGTATACTCTTCATCCCCATCACCTATTCATCCATCCCCCTACCCCCTCCCCTCTGGGAAACATCAGTTTATTCTCTATAGTTAAGAGTCTGTTTCTTGGTCTCTTTATTTTTCCCTTTGCTCATTTGTTTTGTTTCTTAAATTCCACATAGGAGTAAAATCATATGGTATTTGTCTTTCTCTGACTTATTTTGCTCAGCATTATACCATCTAGCTCCATCCATGTCATTGCAAATGGCAAGATTTCATTCTTTTTATGGCTGAATAATATTTCATTTGTATATATACCACATCTTCTTTATCCACTCATCTATTGATGGATACATGGGCTGCTTGCATAGTTCAGCTATTATAAATAATGCTGCAGTGAACAGGAGTGCACGTATCCCTTTGAATTAGGGTTTTCGTATTTTTTTGGTAAATACCCAGTAGTGTGCTTACTAGATCATAGGATAGTTCTATTTTTAACTTTTTGAGGAATCCCCATACTGTTTTCCACAGTGACTGTGCCAGTTTGCATTCTGATTATGGGTCTTTAGATAATTAACACGGTGTGCTTTTATTATTGTTTTGTTTGTTGGTTGGTCTGCTTTTGTTTTCGGCATGTAGGCATATTAAAACAAAGCCTAAATTATCGGCCCAGCAAATACTGTTTTATGTCCTATTGTAAAGGTTGCAGC
Source organism: Potos flavus (assembly GCA_028534135.1). Taxonomy (NCBI): domain Eukaryota; kingdom Metazoa; phylum Chordata; class Mammalia; order Carnivora; family Procyonidae; genus Potos; species Potos flavus. The sequence continues at coordinate 71,427,494 of CM052885.1, forward strand.
CAAGATCTCTAAGGCTGTAGAGTGATTATTTACTCACTATATCACCCCTGCAGGCTAGCCAGTCCCTATGTGCCTGTGACCCAGGGCCCACGTGCAATCTTTGCCTCCCTCCCCTAGTTGTTTGCACAATTTTTAAATGTGAATCATTTAGGGTAGGCCACGATATTTTGATTCTTTAAACTAAAAGAAGATGTAAAATGCAAGACACCAAGAAACAGGCAATACACTTTGAATCTCCAACCGAGTGGCATTTACATGTGATCTGCAGCATTCTAGGCCTCTGCTCGGGGTGGGGTCTTCAACTGATCAAGGGCTCCCATGCTTAGGGGGAGGTCGCAGTCCCTTGGCAATGAGGGGTTCTGCCTGTGGCTCATAGCCCACAGCCAACCCTGTGGGAACAGCTGTGTCCCTGTTCCTGCAACTGGTTTCTGTGTGGCTCAAGAAGTGGAGGAGGCTGACGTCAGAAAGTGTGGTCCTCAGTCGCAGCTGATCCCAACCCTTCCTCTACTGGTTGAGGAGAGACTCTCTCAGGGTTTTCCTCATTCTTTTAGAGAAATATACAAAGCAAGCCAATATAATTTTTAAACACAGAAGAATTTTTTAGCAGGAAATTTATCAATACATCTCCTTTTTCATTGATGATAAGCAGCTTATTTTGTGGGATGAGGCACGCTTAGGCACAATTTTACTTTCCTTCAGAGCTAAGGACACAATTGTCAACTCCATCGGCTTCCTATAAAAGGAAAAACCAACACATGGGAGGTGGGGGGAACCTTTGGCCCTGTGTACTGAAGTATACCAATTATCACAGGCCAGGCAGCTTAAAACAACAGAAATTGGTTCTCTCACAGTTCTGGAGGCTGAGAGTCCAAAATCAAGGTGTCGGTAGAGCTGGTTCCTTCCAGAGGCTCTGAGGGAGAAAGTGTTGTATGCTCTTCTCCTGGCTTCTGGTGGTCACTGGACATCCTTGGCTTGTAGATGCGTCACACTCCTGTTTGCCTCCATCTTCATCTGGGTTTCTCTGAGTGTCTTCTCTCTTCTTATGAGGACACCAATGATTGGATTTAGGGCCCAGCTGAATCCAGTATGATCTCTTCTTAATTAATTACATCTGCAAAGACTCTATTTCCAAATAAGGTCACATTCTGAGCTTCCAGAAAGATATGTATTTTGGGGAGACACTATTCAACGCAGTACTTGCCCAAGGAGCGAATTTTCTAAGGGTCTCCTTGACATCGTTGTGAGAATGTGCCGCTTGACATACTTTACCATGGTTTAAATATAGCTGCTATGGCACCAATTATTTGGCTCCATGTTGAATACAGGATGATGTCTGTTGGTGGGGAGGGGAGTGGCAAATTCATACAACTAGGTGATTTTTATATTTCTTTTGTTAAGAAACCACTCATTGATAGATGAAAAGCCTATGCTTGAGGTATCACAAAAGATAGCTATGCTTGGGGAGCTGCCACAGAATGTGATAGATGTTAAGTTCAAACTCACTGTGGTTTATTTATAGCTACTACTCATTTAGTCATGGAATGGTCTCCTTAAAAAAGAAACATGCGGAATACTCATTCCTTAAAATGAACTCTGTTTAAATTTTTGCAAGCCCTTCTTCCTTGTCACAGAAATTCATTTGTTCAAGGCCTCTATGAACTGTGTCTTTCTCTTTCAGAATGACATTGCTGAGTCTGCCTCTTATCTGGGTGCACAAATAAGGCCAAATAACACTATCAGTGAGAATGACAGTAAAGGTCTGTGATGAGAGTCTTTTCTCTGTCACACACTTAAACGCAGGACTGCCTTCTGGTCTGAAGCCTTGCACTGCCACGTGGTGATTTTGCTGCTTTGATCCTGGCTGCACCCCATTTCTGGCCAAGTGCCTTTGGTGTTTTCCCCAAAGTCCCAAGCCATATCTCAGAGACTGGCCTGTGGTGGGCAGCCAGCATACGTCAACTGGGAAAAATGGAAGATTTGAAAGAAGGTTTTAGTTTGTCCGGTAAGAGCATCTGTTTGGGGTTGTGCCTTTACTTCAGCTCAAATAGTAGTTGCTTCAGCATTTAGTCTCCACATGCATAGGAAATTATAATTTTTAAACAAGATTTATTTACTTATTTTAGAGTGAGAGAGAGCATGCATGAACAGGAGGTGGAGGGGCAGAGGAAGAGGGAGAGCATCTCAAGCAGACTCCCTGCTGAGCGCTGAGCCTGACTTGGGGCTAGATCTCATGACCCTGAGATCAGGACCCGAGTCAAAATCAAGAGTCACATGCTTAACCAACTGAGCCACCCAGGCACCCCTGTGAATTTTTTTTAAGTATATGGTTTCTTTTTAAGTAATCTCTACACCCAACATGGGGCTCAAACTCACAACCCCAAGATCAAGAGTCGCATGCTCTACTAATGGAGCCACGCAGGTGCCCCTCGAAATTATGATCACAAGTATTACCCCAGGCTTTGCACGGCACAGACAGGCTTGTATTCTGACTCTGAGATACCTCCTAGAGCTTTTGTGACTAGAAAAAAAGCACCTGATGGGCCTAGTACACTTCTTGGCACATGGAAGCTCTTATTGGTGTCGCTTTATTGTCTACCTGCAAAATATTCAGAGGAAGCAAGAAAGATGTCGGTGTTGGCAGACTGGCCTCCCAGAAACACCTGCAGTAAATAAGCCCGACTTTCAATTACATGTGGGTCCAAGGAGAGGCTGATGGGGGTGGGGGATTGTGTAGGCAGTAAGGCTGAGCTGAACTACTGGCAGGTGAAATTGGTTAAGGATTTTACTCTGTGCCATTTACTCTGTGCCACTCACCAAATGTGTTTTGATGATCCATGATTATAAAGATGTGGGATGAATCAGATCACTGAATTCTTTGCTTAGCTGCCTAAGAACGGTATTTACCAGATCTCACCATTGAAGTTGATTGCTAAGATCGTAAAAACATTCATGATGTTCTCCTTGTTTTGAGTGATGGACAATCTGATAGTAGCCAATATCAGAGTGCACACACGTAGCCCTGCGATTCTCACATTTTCTGAGCGCTCCTCTCCGTGGTAAAGAAAAATGTAATGCTGGGAATTACACATGCTGGGAATTATAGTATGCTGATTCAGCCTGATCAAAAGCTCCTATGAATTCTGTATCTTTCAAAATAAATTTGCATTTCATTAATTTCAACAGTCTGCAGAAATTTGAAAAAGCCATATCATATGTGGGAGTCTAAAAACAGTTATTTTAGACTATGGCCAGGCTCAGCATACATAGCGATTAGAGGATGTGTAGTAGTTTCCTCTGAGGTCTGAAGCCAGGGGTCCCACCAAGTGAGACCTGTTTGGTTTGCACTCCCCAGCACGGGAAGTCAAGTCACTGCTCTTCATTCCTTTGTGCTCCCCCGAGCTCTGACCACTTCTCTCTCCATTCCTACAGTCCTTCCTGTCTGTGAAACAGAAAATGTCTATTACTGCTGTTCCTGGAGACTGTCCTGCTCCTTGCAGGACCTTTCTCCTTGGAGAATTTATCGTGTTTACGACAGTGGCACTAAAGCCTCTAAGGAACGCTGAGGACCTAACTAGTGCCTGGAAAATGAAGCAATGAAGCAATGCTAAAAGTGGAATGTTTCTTCCATGTGACAATAATCAGCCCCCTCTTTCACTCAGAAAGAGTGTCTGGACAGCTCGCCCACCAGTACCCACTGCCACTCTTCTAGGAAGCTGGTCTCCTTGGACATCTTCTAACACCCTCCAGGAAGCCAAGGCTCTGGATTACAAACTGAATGGCTGTACTGTGTGTGTGTGGCTTTTAAAATATATATTTATTTTTTAACTGTGATAAAATATATATAACAAAATTTACCATTTTAAAATGTACAGTTCAGTGGCATTAAGCACCTTCACATTGTTGTGCAAACATCAACACCATCCATCCAAAGAACTCTTTTCATTTTGCAAAACTGAAATCCTGTACCCATTAAACACGAACTCTTCCTTCTCTCTCCCCAAGTACCTGGCACCCACCATTCTACTTTCTGCCTCTACGAATGGGAATACTTTAGGTACCTCATACAAGTGGAATCACTTGTATGAGGTACCTAAAGGACAGTATTTGTCCTTTTGTGACTGACTTATTTGATTTAGTGTAATGTCTTCAAGTTTCATCCATATTTAGTATGTATCAGCATTTCCTTCCTTTTTCAAGCCTGAGTAATAGACCATTGTATGTACATATCACATTTTGTTTAACCATTCATCCGTTGATGGACACTTGAATTGTTTCCACCTTTTGGCTATTGTGTATAATGGTGCAATACATATGGGTGTGCAAAAATCCGCTTGAGTCCCTGCTGTCAATTCTTTGGGGGTACATACCCTGAAGTGGAATTGCTGGATTATATGGCAGTTCTATTTTAATTTTTTGAGGTGCCGCCATATTGTTTTCCATAGCGGTTGCACCATTTTACATTTCTACCAACGGTGTTACCAACAAGGGCTCCAATTTCTCCACATTTTTGACAACACTTGCTATTTTCTATTTTTGTTTGTTTGATAATGGTCATCCTAATGGGTGCAAAGTGGTTGGGGCTGTATTTTTAATGCCAGTGTTAAAACCACCAGTACCAATGATCTGTTAAACATTCCACTTCATAGACTGAATATGTAAAGAGCAGTCCTCCATAGGAAGTTATGCCTGCTTCACCTCCATTGCTCCACCTCCTTCCCAAACTTGAAGAGCATGACCTCTGTGTTTTAGAGGCCTGTAGGGGTAGGTAGGAATTCATGGCATAGGACCTGAATTAGTTTGGCTCACTGCTAAAATGGTCTACACCATCCTAAGTGATTTAGGGCACCTGCACTGTGGGCAGCCTGCATTATGTTATTTGACAGACAACCTTAGGAGGCTGTCCAGGTATGTTTGAATCTCTAATCATTCTTTCAAGTCTCTGGAATATAATGCAAACCCCAGAAACTCTAATTTACTAAATGGTGACCTGGAATGGTTGACAAAGGCATCCTCATAGGTCTTTCTTCTAAGAAGGAGCCACTCTGCTGAAGAGTCTGAGTCAGTGAGTGTAAAAGAAAGAGAGCACTGCTGTATAGTACTCTGAAAACTTGGTGTGTGCTCTAGTATGTATTCTTTTGATTTTTTCTCTTACGCAAGATAAAATATATCAAAAATTTTTTCTTGGAAGAAAAGGGTACAACTTTAGGCCTTTTCATGTTATAATCACAAACACACCCTTCATTTTTCTATTTTGCTCACATAACTTTTTCAGAAAGTCTTTCCTGAGAAATATTCCTTAAAACCTTTTTAAAAAGTAACCAGATATCTGGTATTTGTTCACCTTATAAAACTTAGGTTTTAGATTTTAGGACTGGTTTCAATTATTTTCCTATTTATGAAAAGCTGCAAACCCATGAGTTCATCAGTCCCAGGGGCTAATGATATTTTTCTTTCCAGTTTTTCTGCCCCTATTTAAATAGCCAGAAGTGAATTTCCCAAACAATGTGGAATGCATTGTTAAGGCTAAAAATTGCTTTGCTTTAAGTTAGAAAACATCCCATTCTGGATCTCATACCAAGGGGAAACATTTCCTCTCCTGGCCAACGCCCATGTGCCTTCAGATGTATATGTAAGAGCTGGTCCAACCAACAGGCCCCCCGGTGTGGGGGCAGTCTGGATTGCTTCCCTCCGTCAGTGTGACCAACAGGGAAGCCCCCACTTGGAAAACCCACACCAGGAGGCCTTTACAGCGCGCGCGCGCGTGTGTGTGTGTGTGTGTGTGTGTGTGTGTGTCTCCAGCCCCATCCGCTATCAAAAGGCACTGGTTCTGGGTGTGAACAGCTGTCCCTCTAGCCCTATTAATCAGGGCTCCCGTAGCACCAGCGGTCGCTCCTCACAGTGGGCACCGGCCGGATGTCCTGGGGACAGTTGCAGAGGGAGTGACGTTTTCCCCATTCCCTGCTCCACCTTTTCCATTCTATCGGCCCATAGCGCCTCCCAGCCTTGACCGCGAAACCCGGCCGGGTGGGAAGGCGCCCTGGGCGGCTCACCACTGGATGATGCCGCTGTGCAGACCCCGGGTGCCCGCGCCGCCCGATGGGGAGGCCGGCACCTCCTCAGCCATGGCTCCGACCAGGGCCTGCCTCACCGAGACAGGGAGCGAGCGGCTGCTCTGCACCCGTCGGGCCGCCGCCGCCGCTGCTGGGTGTTTACTTTAGAGCTGGGCGCGCGGGGCACGCGGGGGGCGCGGAGGGGCGCGGGGGCCGCAGCTGAGCCAGCCCAGCCGGAGCCCGGGGCTCGCGGCGGAGGCTGCTGGGTCGCGCCCTGAGCCCTGCGAAGAAGGTTGTTGGGTGCGGGGCTGGGGGAGACCGGGTTGCCGGCCCGTAGATGAAAAGATCGAAAGATAGAAGTACAGAAGGCGCTCTTACAACCTTGCTACCAAGCCATCAAACAAACGAGGAAGCAACAAACACAAACCAATGTGTAAGTTTGAAATCACATCACAGCAGTGGTGACTAGCAGTGGTCCTCAACCCTGCTTGCACTTTGGAATTACCTGAGCAGTTTTCAAAAATACTGACGCCCAAGAGCCAACCCCAGAGGTTCTGATGTAATTTGTTTGGGGGTGAGAGCGGCCCAGGCAAACCGGCTTTTACAAGCTCCCTAGGAGTGTAGGGATGCTGGTGTGCACCCGGGAGTGAGAACCACTGGTCCTGGGAGTTTTGCAGAGAGCTGGCGTCAGGATTTTTGAGAGGCCAACCCCAGATTACTCCAGTGGTGGCTGGGGTTGAGAACCGCTGGCCTGGAGTGATTCCCCAAACCCGCAGCTAGGACCAGGCTGTCCTTGCCCTCAGGAGCTGTATATTCACCTCCCTGATCTGTGATTCGAACTGCTTACTCTCTCCCAACCTTACTTCGCTTATGAGGAATTGTGTGGTGGTTGTAAATATTAAGTGACCTAATAAATGTGGGGTGTGTGGCATGAAGAGCTCAGTCAGGCAACTGCTACTTTGGCTGCTGACTGCTTCAAAGTCCTCTCATAAAGATTTCTTCATCTAGGTTAAAAAGACACTTGACACTTCTTGACAACAACAGCAACAACAAAACATTCCAATTAGAAAATGGGCAAAGGACTTGAATATTTTCTCCAAAAGAAGATATACAAATGGCTAATGAGCACATGGAAGGATGGTAAAGTCATTGGCTGTTAGTGAAATGCAAACCCAAGCCACAACGAAATCTCACTCCACACTCATTGGGGTTGCTATTATTAAAAATAAGAAATAAAAACAAGAAAATAACAACTGTTGGTGAAGATGTGAAGAAACTAGAACCTTGTTCATGGCTTGTGGGAATGTAAAATGGTGCAGCTGCTATAAATACAGGTGGTTTCTCAAAAAATTAAAAGTAGAATTAACATATGATCCATCAGTTCCACTTCTTGGGTATGTACTGCTGGGGAGGAAAATTTTTCCTTTACCCTTCAAAGATTATTATGGCTCGCCTGAGAATTAAATTTATATCAGACAATTAACAGGAGGAAAACAGATTTAATTTTGTATGTATGGGAACCCCACATACACGAGAGGTGTAAAGACAGAAAGGTAAAATGAGGTATAGATGCCATCCTGAGCTGAGGAATGGGATAGGAGCCTGGGGCTTCAAAGGGGAATAGGGCAATTCACAGGACAATAAGAAATGGCAGATGTTTGGTAATTAGAAGTTTACTCTCCCATTCGGATGGGTCACTCAGATAAAATTTATCTCTGGTACTAATTTTATTCTGGGAAAGAACCCCAATTTAGATTCTTCTAGGTAATTAAGGGAGGAGCAAAGTTTCTCTTGAGCCTACGGGGTCTCAATTGCCTGCAACTTAAAATAGTCCACAATGCCTAAGTGGCACATTTTGGGGAGATTTGTTCTGAATCCCTTCAGTACCCAAAAGAACTGAAAGCAGAGACTCAAACAGATATTTGTAATTTGTACCCCACATTCATAGCAGTATTATTCACAATAGCCAAAAGGTAGAAGCAACCCAAGGATCCATCAATGGATGAGTGGATAAAAAAGATGTAGTATTTATATTTATGAGACTGACGCGCTACCTACTGCACTAACGAGGCACCTAGTATTTATATTTATATACTTTGGAATGTTATTCAGCCTTAAAAAGGAATGAAAGTCTATTACATGCTACAATATCGATGAACGTTCAAGACATTATGCTAAATGAAATAAGCTAGTCACAAAAGGATGATTCCACTTATATTAGGTACCTAGTATAGTCAAACTCAGAGAGACAGAAAGAGTAATTACCAGGGGCTGGGAGAGGAGAAATGGGGTGATGTTGTCTAATGAGTACAGAGCTCCAGTTTGGGATGAGGGAACATTTCTGGAGATTAATAATGGCAATAGTTGCACAATATAAATGTACTTAATGCCACTGAATTATACACTTAAAACTGGTTAAAATGGTAAATTTTATGTTTTGCATATTTGACCACAATTAAAAAAAAAATCTGCCTCAAATAAAATGATACCCAGGGGTGCCTGGGTGGCTCAGTTAGTTAAGCATCGGACTCTTGATTTCAGCTTGGGTCTTGAGTTCAGGGTTGTGAGTTCGAGCCCCATGTTGGGCTCCACACTGGGCATGGAGACTACTTAAAAAAAAAAAGGTTTTAAAAAAAAAAGATACCCCACCCTTGCCACTAATACCACATGAACACATTTGGGGAACCACTTTTGGAAGCAGGGCAGAGATTCATTCAACAAACAGCAATGACTGCCTTCCATGTGACAGCACTAGAAAATAGTTGTTGGTGCCTGAGTGGCTCAGTTTATTGGGTGTTTGACTCTTGGTCTCAGCTTGGGTCTTGATCTCAGGGTCATGAGTTCAAACCCCACGCTGGGCTCCATGCTGGGTGTTGAGCCTACTTAAAAAATAAAATTAAAAATTAAAACAAAACAAAACAAGAAAGTGGTTGAAAGTAGTTAAATTAAAAAAAAAATTAAGAAAAGTATCGGAGGTCTCCAGGGTCAGTACTCTCCCTCTAGTGGGGACACAGTCATTGGGGTATCAGGGACAAGGCTCCAAAAGCAGTTCCAGAGGAGCGATTGCAGGACATTCATTAAAGAACCTGAGCCTTGAAGTTTGGCCAGTTCACTGGAGCCAATGTCAGATGGCATCTGACTCCCCTTTGAGGAGCTGCACCAAGAATCAGCCTGGTTCTGAAAACTTGAGGAGGGTTCTTCTTCCAGGGGAGGGGGGAGGGGTGGGTAGGAAAATGGAAAGGACTTATAAATAAGTGATGGAGGCCAACGTTTGCCCTTTTCATCTTTTCAGCTGAATTTCCTTGTTCAGGGCTGGCAGCTTTAAAAAGCCATCCAGTAGGGGACAGTTGACATTACATCAGTCCCTCTCAGGCCAGGAGCCAAGGGGAAGAGCATGTGGAGAGACTCCTTCATGACCTGGCAATGATAGGAGGCCAACTGTGTGGGTAAGAAGCAGATTGGCAGCAGCTAGTTTCATGTAGTGCCAGGAGACTCTGCTGAACAGGGAAAGCTGAATGGTAACTATGATGAAGAACTAGCAGGAGGAGAGATGAAATAATCAAGGTATGGAAGGTTCTCCAGGGAAGCTTTCTTGAGTTCAGCCCTTCTCTGGTTGTTTCTAGAGAGGTGGTAGGTGTATCAGGACCTTGGGCGGGAGCCCTCAGGAGCTATATGCTGCTTCATCAGGTTGCTTTACCTTGAGTGCTCACATCCTGGGCCTCCTGCAGTGGGGGCATGTCCTTCTCAGTGGCCTGTGGAAGCTGAGAGCCTGGCTCCTGTCATTCATCGTGCAGGTCCTGCAGCAGTTCCCTGCCACCCAAGAAATTTCCCAAGAGGCCCACTCATTTCCACAGAGACTGGAAATAACCATGAGAAGAGCCTACTGTTATCAGGCTCAACTTGTTAGGGCCAACTTGAGGTCTTACTATGTCTTTGATGATTATGTAATATTTGCATATTTACTTTGCTCTAGTCAGTACCAGGCACTGGAACAGATCTGGGAAATACAATGGAACACCTTGACCCTTTGGTTGACCAGTGGTCTCTGCTGTTTACTACATCAAATATTAGATGCAATGAAATGCAAACATTACTTTGCCTTGGTCCAAAGCTGTTGAGGCCAGTTGATTAGCAGACCATAGACATGAGGCGATGGGGTCAATTTTATACCCTCCACCCAAAGGACCAGTTAATTTCTTCTATGACAGGTGACAGCTGGTGTGCCTACTTTGACCAGCCCTCTTATAGATGCACTCTGAGCAGGTACTTACTAATACAACAACACTCTTAGATTTATTCACAGTGTATGCCTTCCTAATGTGCTAAATGTGCAAAAGACATTTACCTCTGCATGTGACTCTTTTACTAGCAACATAATTAAGGTTTTCATTTGGGTTGAGCATATAGCCACATAGATTGCGGAGTAGAATTAGGTCTAAAATTCATTTTATTTTCAAAGAATGTTTAATTGCAACTGATACAACAAAAAACTTCTTTTGTAGCTTTCACTGATGAGACAGCCAGACCCATGTATATGCTCTCTTGTACCTGAAAAGTCCAGTCTCCCTCTAACTCAGGTTCAGCATCTGACCACTAATGTCCGTATCATTACAGGGAACTGAAACCTTAAAGTTAATATCAAACAGAATTCTAATTCCTCATATTGCATTTTATGCACAAAAAGCTTTTTCTCCCTCTGCCATAGAATATATCTCTTTCAGCTAAACAGTGACTTATTTTGCCTACTTCAGTCTAATTGGTTTCTAGATTATCCAATTAGTCTTATTTCACCATCTAAAAGGGCACCAGCTGTGCCTTATCCTTGCACAAAACAATCTCTGATCTGGGGTGCTTAATTTCATTCAATCCTTGCAATTATTCACTTTCTGTGGATGTACCAGGTGTCTTCAGGCAACAGATGTATTTTTAAATAAAGCTAATGATTAAAATGCATTTGGTGAAGAATATACAATATAGTTAGTATCTGCAGTGACGGAGCATTACAGAGAACAGACAACTGCACGTTTCATTTTCACCTGGAAGAGGCTTTCGAAGATCATTGAGCTCTAAACCAATAAGCCATGGAGACTTTCAAACTATACTGGAGCAAAACAGTCTCATTGGAGAGATTCCAAACTGCTATCATATGTTAAAATTTTCATTGGTCTAGATTCACCTATGGAGTGTCTGGTTGATGCTGTAGTTGAAATTAATTGGGTACACCACATTAACAGGCATGAATATGCAGGGAAAGAAACTCCACACAAAGCACACCTTTGCTATTTCTTGATCTGAAATCCATAATTTGAAGCACCTTGGAGATACACCATTTCTGTAGAGGTTAATTTCTACCAATCCACAGTCTCTCCCCTCCCCAACTTTTGCACAGGTCACGTGAAAGGCTGGCCAAAAGAGGTATAACAAACAGTATTATCTGCAGAGGAACTCTGAGAATGTATGGAATGGAAGGGAACAGCTTTCATTCATCACAGAATGCTCGTAAATAATAATTTGGAGAGGAATACATTTGAACTCTTGCTACATTAAAAGTGGGATTTTTCTGAGGTCTGAGAGAAAACCAAGCAAACACAAAGTGAAAAGTGGCTTCCTTTTTTGCAAAGGAACAGTCAGAATTAAATAAATCATCTGATTTGAGCTGCTGCATAACCTCAAACAGCACCTGTTCAAATCATAATCATGTACAAAATTGTAAATCACACCCTAATTTGTTTAATAATTTTCTAAGAGAATGAGCAAAGGCACACTAATGCAATTAGCTTTGGGCTTGTGTAAATACTATTTTAAAGGTTTTTAAGAGCATGGAGGAATTATTTTGAAATGCAGTTTTAAAATGGTAGCATTAGCTAACTTTCCGGTGTGACAGACCTTCATCTTTCCTCACAGTTCATATTATTCTTTGGTAAAAACATACTCCAATAGCTGTTTGCTCCCAGCAATTCTGCATGGAATTATCTCATGATATCTCCACCATGAAATGAATTTCACTAAAGCATCCCCAAACAAAACACGTATTTGACACATCTTTCTGAAAGCAGCTAAAGGACAGCAGACTGCCTTTTCAACTGGTTGTGTGACCCCCTTCTGCTAAGTGCGAATTGAATTCCTCAGCAGAGAGAGGCAATGAGAGTGCTTTATAAAGGGCATCTGCTTATATGCTTTGTTGCAGGACAAAAGTAAACACATCCCAATAGGCACCTAAAGATTGTTAAAGAACGTCTTATGAATAGAAGCTTGTGTTCACCTGGGTTAGAAACCACTAATATGAAAACCCCAAAGAGCTAGTCCACGGTGCAAACAGTTGTCGAGATCATCGTGCTCAAACACAATCTTCACATGCCGTCGCTGGGCCAGCGCCTCTCATCCACACCTGCCTGCAGTAGAGTGGTCCACGTCATACTTCTCCCACCTGCCTCCGATCATTCCCCAGCCAGATCACTCAATTTGTAACACTTCTTAGAAGCTTGCAGAGGAAGCGGATGAGTGAGGAGAAGCTGAGGTGAGAGGCCACAGAGCCAGGATGAGCTAGAGGGGGCAAATGCCCGATCACCTTCTAGTTCCCAAGTGGGACTGCTCTCCTTCCTGAAATCTGCAAGATTCCTCTGTGTTCTCCAATGGACTGCCTTTTCACATGAGTTAGTGTCAGCTGATTTCCTTTTCTTTTAACAACTGGATGTGTTTCTAATACTTGTCATTTATTTTTTTAGTGAGGATTCTGAGAGAAGCAGGGTGCTCCCACACCAACCTCGAGGTGATCATTTCGAAGCATACTTGGTGTATCATGGCCAAGCAGAGGGAGGGCTAGATTTGAGCCTCTCACTCAATATATATTTATGAAGCACGTATGTGAACCATATGCATGCCAGGGCCTGGGGAAGTAAGGACATGTTGCAATGGTACCTGCCCTCATGGTCCTCACAGCAGTCACTGATACTGACAGAGACATAGAAATGAAAATAGGGCTAACCCCGAAAGATTTCGTAGAATTGAACACATTAGATAGTGGTTGAAAGTCTAGCTAGGGACCTTGTTAGAGTAGACATATAACTCAGGGTCATAGGGTGGGCCTCGTGGCAGGGAACATAGTGAAGATAGAACGAGATCTCAGGGGCCCCCAAGGCCCTCAGTAGTAAGGGGGCACAAGTCCTCCTTGGAGGAAGAGTGACTGAGGTCTAACCATGGCCAGCTACAGATGGTGGCCATGCTGCCGCCGAGTGGGCAGCACCCCCGAAGACAAGGGCATTGCCTTTGAATGCTGGGAGCCAGGCAAGAGGACAAGGCCTGAGAAGGGACCCATGTTGGGTGGGGTTTGCCTGCAACAGTGCTGGTTTATGCCTGCTGCCCTTGTGTGACTGTTTCTTGCTCTCTTCTCCATTCTGAAGAGTGTCCTGCCTTAAACCATGAGTTATGTGGTTCTCCCACACAGTAAGCCACCTCTCTTCCCCCAGTGGCTTGGGGCCATCTTGGGGAAAAACAGGGGAGGGAAATGAAACAAAGATAAATCATGTTTCCTTCAAGAGACTGGGCATGATCTCAGAGGACAGACTGAATCATTACATTGGACTCACTTTAGCAGTTTGGACTAAAATATAGATTTCTCCCCTTGTACCTAACACGTGCAGAAGACAGCAGTCCTCCCCAGGGTCTTCTACATGAATGTTAAGTATAGAGGAGCACTAGAGGAGCATAGTATTTGCCTCATTTCACAGGGAGGAAAAGGAGACAAAAAGAGACGTGAAGTGACTTTGTCCCAAAGTCATCCAGTCACTAAGCAGCAGAGCACCTGGGGCACAGGCTTAACCACTCCACTGGGGGAAGTCTAAGTGGCAGTTTCCTTTTTACAAAATGGGCAGTAAAGTAGCTACCATCTAGTGTTGCTGTGAGGCAAAAAGAAAGTACATAAAGCCTTTAGCACAGTGCCTGGCACATAGTAAGTCCTCAGTAAACTTTTTACTGTTGTCTATCTTACAACTTTCCTTGAAAAGAAATAGTTAAAATGATGTCAGTGATTTTGAAATTTGGGGCACAGTGATATTATTATGGTTATGTTTGTAAAGAGAATCCTTATCCATTTTATTTTATTTATTTATTTAATTTATTTGAGTAAGAGAAAGGATGAAAGTGGGGTGAGGAGCAGAGGGAGAAGCAGACTCCCCACTGAGCAGGGAGCCTGATGCAAGGGCTCAATTCCAGGACTCTGGGATCATGACCTGAGCCACAGGCAGATGCCCAACCGACTGAGCCAACCAGGCGCCCCTCCTTATTCATTTTAGAGATACATGTTCAAATATTTACAGATGAAATGAGAGGATGTCTGAGATTTTCTTCAAAATCAGTTGTCAGGGGGGCGCCTGGGTGGCTCAGGGGGTTAAGCCTCTGCCTTCGGCTCAGGTCATGATCTCGGGGTCCTGGGATCGAGCCCCGCATCGGGCTCTCTGCTCAGCAGGGAGCCTGCTTCCTCCTCTCTCTCTGCCTGCCTCTGCCTACTTGTGATCTCTCTCTGTCAAATAAATAAATAAAATCTTTAAAAAAAAAAAAAATCAGTTGTCAGGGGTGGGAGGAAGAGAGGGGAGGATAGAAAACATGAGATTGGCAGGTACTGATGACTGTGGAAGCCCGGCCCTGGGGTTGAGGGAATTCGTTATACTCTCTCTCCACTTTCATGTGTTTGAAATTGTTCATAATAGGGGTGCCTGGGTGGCTCAGTCAGTTAAGTGTCTGCCTTCAGCTCAGGTCGTGGTCCCAGAGTCCTGGGATCATGTCCTGGGTTTGGATCCCTGCTCAGCTGGCAGTCTGCTTATCCCTCACTCTCTGCCCCTGCCCCACCCCAACTTATTCATGTTCTCTCCTGTGTGCTCTCTCTCTCTCAAATAAATAATAAAATCTTTTAAAAATGTTCACAATAAGAAGTATATATATGTATATATTGAACCCATATTCTGGGGGATGATGCATATATAGACACAGACACGCACACACACATACACCCACACTAGTTTCAGATCTCCCTAAAACCCTCTTCAGCATGTAGAATATGCAAACATAGTATGTTATTAACAGTATAATTAATACTAGTATTTTGTCAATATGCAATTATTAAAGCTCTGGTTTAGTATTCTGTAGAACACCCTTGCAACTAAGTGTTCTGTACATGCATACAAAAAATTCTTCTTTGGAAACTTTCCAATACTATATTTCTGTCTTGGTGATTCGCAGATTATGTTAAAGGAGCTGAGCAGTCTTGCAGTAGATAAACCTGTTTAACTTCGCTTAACTTAGTGTTTCCAAGTTTAATTGTCTACAGACTCCCACTCCCTCCCATTTATTTGTATGTTTTTACATAAAACTGCTTACCACTGATAAATATCTTGAAGGATACTGGGGTTCCATGGAACTCAGTTTGGGAAACGCTGGGATGAGCTATAGCACAGAATAAGTCGGATCTTGTGGGCTGTCCGGGAAGTGTAGGCTGCTGTTAAACAAATGGTTTCTAGAGGTTTAGCAAAAAAGGAAGTTTAGTGTCCTTGTTTCATGCTTCCTTTGTCCACTTTTCTTCTCCCTTCTCTCTTTCCTCCTGGCCCCAACCGCCAACTGCCACATACCCAGAGAAGAGAAAGGGGTGGCCTCATGAGCACATCTCACTCCTCTCCCAGGAGAGCAGCGTCTTTGGCTGTGGTGTGAAAGGGAGGCTAGAGAAACAGTTCTGGTTCCTTGGGGCTCTGGGTGGAGGCTCAGCTCCCACTCTTCCCTCCCACAATTGCACACAGCTCAGGCCTTCTGATGGCAAGCAGGATCTAAGTCACAGTTTGGTTCTATCCAAGGAGAGATAACATATGAAATTAAAAACACACATGCAGTCATGTTTTATACATTCAGCATTCTGATACGATGCAAATGAATTTTCTCTGCTCTTCCTCTTCGCTAGCACTGGAACTCATGTTTGAGCCGTGCACGGAAAAGCACTATGGAACTGAATACACTGATCAGTTTGGCATTTCCTTGCTCCGAAAGTTTTATTAAAAAAAAAAAATAATAATAATAATAAAAATAAAAAGAGTGTGATCACAACTGCTCAAGAAATATGCTGAGAGTCACAGAATGTTGATTCACAGACTCACTTTTTATTTGTCTGCCCACCACACAATTAGCCACTTCCCCTTCCTGACCCTTGTGCAGCCCAGCCAAACACCCGCTCACACCTTCCTCCTCATCCTTTACTCTGTCAGTGGCCCCCAGCGCCTCTGAGATCCTGGAGTCTGCCCCTCCCCTCTAGTCCCCGTCACTGTATCTTCTCTAGCCTTCCTTTCTTTTGTCTCTCGTTATGTGCAGGGCTGGGAAGACTAAGGAAATCTTGTGCCGATGATGAACATTACGATACTAAAAATGTAATCCCTAACACAGTTGTTACCATTTCATCACATTTGCTCATAAAGCTCATAAAACACTGTCATGTCCATCCATTAATGGAATTTTTTTTGTAGGTAAAAACAAAGCAAAACCCATTCTCTAGAGAGAAGTTAAGCAGTTTGCTCAAGATCAATTTGTATTGCAACTAAATTTGTGGCCTAAATTTTTGCTATCATTAACATTTCTGTCATACTCTGGATCCTCAGTTTGCCAAAAATGACTGCAGTGATGTAACCACACACCTGAGGATTTTTCTTCTGTATAGGTATAATATATATATAGTTTTTTCTTCTGTATAGGTATAGTTTAAAATATTCATACAGAAATTATGCAGATTTGAATATTTGATTCTGTAACCTCATCTCACTCACCTCCCCAAAGCACAGAACTTGCAGTTCCTTGAGGAGCTGCACATTTGCCTGTCCCAGTGCTTTTGCACAACCTACTCTTTCTGCCTGGAATCTCTAGGCTTCTGTTCATCTTCTCCTGGCTAACTTCCGCCCAGCCTATTTCAGCTTAATCTCTCCTTGTCCTGGAAGCCTTTCCAGACCCCTCTTCAACCATTTTAAGTGAGTGGTTGCCCAGTGCCCTCCTCTACCCCCTGGGCTCAATTCTATCATAGCATTGTTTGCTATGTATGCTCAGCTGTCCTTCTATATGGTGAACTCCTTAAGGCAGGGACTGATGAGCACTGTACTGGACAGATACTGGTAGGTGCTGAATACATGTTTGTTGAATGACTAAGGTAATGAGAAATGTCCTCTAGAAAGAGATGATAAGGAACTTGAGTTTTGTGTTTCTTAAAAAAGGACCATTTCTTGCATTGTTTGCTTCAGCATAATATTTTCTATTTCATAAGGTGGGGGTGGCCTTTTTGCTTGGACCCATCCTAGGAGCCATCACTTGAACTTCCTGACTTTGTTGCCTTTGCCACATCAGATACAGCCCACCATAAAGAGGCCTGCTGCATTTGATTTCCTCTGCAAGGAAGAAAAACAAAACAAAACAAAAGTCTCAATTTATCACAAAACCCAGCACAGGAAAGCTTAAACAATGGCTCCCAAACTCAGCTCTCACATTGCTGAAAAAACTATTTGTCTTGTATAAGGAAGAGAGTTCCTCAAGTCCAACAAAGGCAACTCTTCTTCCTGGATAAAGCAGCTTTGCCAGGAATGAGAGGAACATTCACAATACAGGTTGATGGTGAGGTGACTTTGTGAACCCAAAAGACTAGTCGAGGGAGGAGGGGCTGACAGGATCCCACCGAGGAGTGGATCTATTTAGTTGTGAGGATGAGATGGACAACAGCTATGACTTACAGCATCTTTGGACAATATACAAGTTTAAAAATAGACCATGAAATCATCAGATGTTTTGGAGGAAGCTGGTGGCCCACTGAGTCTCACATGGTTGTGTAAATGGTGCAATAGAGATTCTGCCCCCGTTTTCATCTTGTACCTTCCTCTGCTAACTGCTGACAGTGCCTGCTTTCATTTCATTTAATACTGATCTCTTACTGTGTGATGTCTGTTACTAGTTTCATTATTTGTCGAGCACCCTCTGATCCCATGACAAACTTAAAAATCCTTTTTGTCTCCCTTCTTGCTTTCTTTTGGATTAATTTAGTATTTTTAGTATTCCATTTCTTAGCATCTAGTAATTTGGAGGTAACATCTTGTGTCTACTTTTTTAAAGATTACTCTAGAAATTACAACATAAATATTTAACTTCTTAGAGTCTACATTAATCAACACATTTAGCCTACTCCTCAACAATAGAAACTTAAAAACATTTAACTTCATTTACCTTTCTATCTCCTTCTAAGTAAATGCCGTGATTTATTTTAATTCTATCTTTTTGCCACTCCCCTGCATTAAGATTTTGTTTCATACAAGCAGGGTTTGGTTGGTTCATCTATGTACACTCCATTTTCTTTTGCTTTATGTTTTGTTCCTTCTTTTGTCATAGTATTTCCATCTGGCATCACTTTTCTTTTATTTAAAGATTATTTTTTAGAATTCTCTTTATTGAAGATCTATCTACTTTTGGGAACCTCTCTCAGGCTTTATTTATAAAAATATCCTTATTTTGCTCAATTTCTTGAAAGATGTGTACACTGGGTTTAGAAATCTTGACTGACGTTTATTGCCTTCATTGTGTTAAAGGTATTATTCCACTGTCCTCTGGCTTCTTTAGCTGATGCTGAATAGTCATACGTTTGTTTTTTCTTTGAAGACTCTTTTGTCTTTCTTTTCTTTCCTTCTCTTCTCTTTTCTTTTAGTGTTCTTCAGGTTTGCTATGGCAGATTTATGTATGAATTTCTCATATTTTATCCTGATTGGGATTTCTCTGATTTCTTAAATCTAATGGCTTAGTGTCTTCCATCAATTGAGGAAAAGTTTTAGCCATTATCTCTTCAACTATTTCTTTTATCCCACTCTTTTTCTTTTGGAACTCTGATTAAATGGATGTTAGACTCTCTCACTCTATTTTCCAAGTTTTTAAATCTCCATATATTTTTTATTTTTCTGTTTAATTCATTCATTGAGTTTTTAATTTCAACTATCATTATTTTTTTCTAGAAGTTTGGTTTGATTATATTAAAATATGCTGTATCACATTTTATACTTTCTCAGTTCCTGTAGACACGAGCTTTGTAGCTTGTTATGAGCATTTCTTTTTAAAAATACACTATGTAGGGGTGCCTGACTGGCTTAGTCACTGAAGTGTGCAACTCTGGATCTCAGGGTTGTGAGTTCGAGGCCCATGTAGAGATTACTTAAAAAATTTTGGGTGTAGAGATTACTTAAAAAATTTAAAAAAAATTCAAAAAATACAGTATTTGTTTTATATCCTGTCTGATAATTAATTATCTGAAGTTCAAAATTTAGTTTCTCCAACCTACTATTTTACTTGTTCTTGCTCAAGATGTCTGGTTACTTTTCATGCTTGTTTGCTTTGGCTATCTATTGGCCATTCTTCTTAAAAAACTGTCTTTAGAGTTTTATCTGTCTGGGGCTGAAGATGCTACCCTCTAAAAGAGAATCTGTGCTTATTTTTGTCAGTAGTCTTGGGACGCTCACTACTAGTCCTGGAGTTGTATTGGGCCATCAGGTGATATGGTTATGGACTGCAAATCCACACAAGGGCTAGCTTGTGGTTATGACTCTAGGGAAATTTTTATTTCCCATACTCTGCTCAGTATTGATTCAATTTTCTTCAAGTCTTCTTGTGGATATTTGCTTAAGAAATAGACTTTTTGGGTCCCAGCTTTATGGAGGGAGGATCTCTCCTAAGATCGACTCTACCCTGGGCATGCCCTAGGTACTGACTTTTCTCCCATTGTCCCATAAGGCCAAAAAAAACCCAAGCTTAATTTTGACCGGTTGGCAGGTGCTCCAGGAGGAACATCAGAGCTTCACTTAATTATATAGGTCTCCACTTCGATGTCTGGTTTTGTAACTCCTTATTATCTTGTTAGCTATTTGATGTTTTTAATATACAGTAAAAGTGAACTTAAAATTATTAGAAGTCTTCGGGCTGAAACAATCTGAACCTATTCTCAAACTTTAAATGGGTAAGAAGCCTGGCACACTGGCATGGAGCCAGGTGGGGCATGTGATTTCCTAGTAGGCCACTTTTGGAAAACTGCACTGGCACTGTGGGATGACCCAAACACTGGGTTAAGGTGCCTGATGCTGATGCTCATCAGACTCTAGAAAGGATCTGGGTAAAAGGAGTGGGTAAAAGAAGATGTTAAAATATTTCCTATATTAATTTTCATTAATTTTTAGCAATAGTATTATTCTGAGTAACCTAGCCCATTGAATTTCCAGAAGTAGAAGTCTGCCATTTTCATCTGACCAATTCTTACTCATCCATTAAGACACATTCAGGAACCAACTCCCCAGAGTATTTCCTTACCCTCCTAGCCCTTCTCATGTGACCCCAAGTCCTGCCCGTATGACCCCAAAGCCTATCCACATGATGGTGCTATCACTGTACTTACCACACTACATTCTTTTCTAATCTTGTTTTTAATTGTGATATACGAGGCACTACAAAAAACACATTAAATATAAAATATAGCTTAACAAATTAGTATAAAAAAGGGGTTGGCAAATGTTTTCTGTAAGAGGCAAGTTAGTAAATATTTTAGGCTTTGTGCTCATACAGTCTCTTTTTCAACTACTCAACTCTGCCATTGCACTGAAAAGCAGCCACAGACAATATATAAACAAATGAGTGTGGCTATGTTCCAATAAAACTTTATTTACAAGAACAAGTGGTAGGCAGGATTTAGCCTACAGGTTGTAGTTCGCTAACTCTTTAGTAGTTTATACTAATAAGTAAACATTCTTGTACTCATCAACTGAGTTAAGAAATGGCATTTTACCTTTCTTGGGCCTTCTCAATCATAATTCCTCCTCACAAATATAATTGCTATACTGACTTGGATGATAATTCCATCTTTGCTTTTCTTTATAGCCTTACCACCTAAGTATGCATCTTTAAACAATATAGTTTTGCCAATTTTAATTATTATATATGAAAACACTTAATTTTTTGCATCAGAACTCTTTTTACTTATGTTTTTCAGATTCACTCATGTTGCTACATCTAGCTATAGTTAATTCATTTTTTTTGCCATGTAGTATTCCATAGGATTGTATTGCCATACACATTGTATGACCACACTTTATTTATCCATTCTATTATTCATGGATATTTAGGTTGTTTCCAATAGTTTGGGACTATTTCGAATAACGCTTTTATGAAATGTCTTTTGGTACACACATGAAAGCATTCTGGTTGCCTTCAAAATACCCAGTAGTGGAACTGCTAGGTCATAAGTTATATAATTCTTCAGTTTTATTCAAATGAGAAACTGTTTTCAAAGGAGTTATATAATACTGTACAATACCATCAGCAGTGTGGAGAGTTCCTGCTGCTCCATGTTGTTAAGATAAAAGAATCCTGGCTGAATGATCACTCCCCATATCCCCCACTTGGGGCAGAAAACTCAATCCAGCAGAAATTTTAGAGTGTAAAATTTAATGGCTCTTAGTATATTTATGGAATTATGCACGCATCACGACAATCAACTTTAGAACATTTTTATTACCTCTAAAGAAAGCCTGCACACCCTAGTAGTCACTCCCTACCTCCTCCATCCTCCCATCCCTAGGCAACCACTAATCTACTGTCTGTCTCTGGATTTGCCCAGTTTGGACATTCCATGTATCAGTGGAATCATATAATACCTGGTCTTTTGTGTCTGACTTCTTTCAGTTGGTACAATCTTTTTAAGGATCATCCATATTGTAGCATGTATCAGTACCAACTTATTACTTATTAATTAATTTTAAATTAATTATTAAACTAAATAATTATTTAATAATTATTCCAAATACTGTGATACCATTCTCCGCACTGGGCTAGGGGCTTCCTTCTTGGCTCCTAGTGCTTTGAATAAGCTAATACATGCTTCTCTAACTGAAAATTATTTAATATTTTTCTAAATAAAAACGACTATCTCCCATCTCCTTGTAAAGAGCAGGCCTATTCTCTGTCTTTGGTAAATGGAAGCAATTTAATCCACCCCGGTGATGTGGAATAGCTGTTTTAGTAATATAAATAAGGGATGCCTTGCTGTGAATAAAGTGTCAGATTCTGACGGGTGAGATTAAAGATAAAGTCCCAGATGAATTCGGCAAGAGTTCTATTAGATTTTACATCTGCTAACATCACTGAATAATGTGATACAAAATATCCAATGTTGCCCTCCCTGCAGGGCAGTGTCAGTGATGGGCCAGACTGACTTTTCCTCAACAGCTTTCTTAAGGCACGAAAAGCTTCAGTTTCCCTTGTCTGCATGCTCTTTTTAATCTACAAAGCCTTTCAGGGCATGGGCACTTCAGAGGCAATCTCTCAGCTCGCTCTGACCTAAGGTAGTACAAAGAAGGAAGTAGAATTATCTGAATGAACTGGAAGAAGCCTGGCCATAGGGCAGTTCAGCTGAAGTCCCTCTGGGACACGAGAAACAAAACAAGGACTAAAAGCTGATGAGAATATTGGCTCATACCATACCAATTGATCAATATGTTATCAAATATCAAAAGAATTAACAATAGAACATTTGGAGATGAATACTCAGATGGAATAAATGTCAAATAGGAAAACGGGGAGATAATGTTATGGGCTTCTTACAAAACTTATGTCAAAGTATAATGTTCAAAATGTTAAAAACATGACTTTCATACAAATATAGGTTTATTTAACACATTAGTGAGAGATTTGATATGACATTAAAGCTGTTTCAAAGTGGAATTTAAGAATTCATTTAGTCAGGAAAGGCCTACTGAAATGGCTTTGCTAAGTGTATTTGTTTACTGAGGCTAACATTGCAAAATACCACAGACTGGGGGCTTAAACAGCAGAAATTTATTTTCTCATGGTGGTGGGGGCTAAAAGTCAGAGATCAAGGTGTTGGCAGGGTTGGTTTTCTCAAGGCTTATTGCTGGCCATCTTCTCCCTGTGTCTTCACAGGACAAACCTTCTGTGTGTGTTTGTGTCCTGATCTCTTATTATAAGGAGACCAGTCAGGTTGGATTAGGGGCCATCCTCATGACCTCATTTTAGCTTAACTATCTCTTCAAATATCTTGTCTTCAAATACACCATAAGGTACTGGGGGTTAGGACATTAACATATGAATTTGGGGGTGGGGGAACATAATTCAGCCCATAACACTTTTTTTTATTTTTTTTAAATTTTTTAAAGATTTTTTATTTATTTATTTGACAGAGAGAGAGAGATCACAAGTAGGCAGAGAGGCAGGCAGAGAGAGGAGGAAGCAGGCTCCCCGCTGAGCAGAGAGCCCGATGCGGGGCTCGATCCCAGGACCCTGAGATCATGACCTGAGCCGAAGGCAGAGGCTTTAACCTACTGAGCCACCCAGGCGCCCCAACACTTTGTTTTAGAGACAAAACTAGTTAATGTCCTAACAGGGCAAGAAAACCGTAACTTTGAATGTAACTTTCCTTACCAGA
>CM052885.1:71451519-71511803 GCA_028534135.1 Potos flavus
TTTTTTAACATGTGTAACAAATACAACAAAACATAAAAACAGATAAGCGAAAATACAGAGGTTAAGGAATTAAATGCTAAATAGTGTATATTAAAGAAATTTTGAGTCTTGAAATACACTCAATAGAATTTCTTCTGGATTAGGTTATTTGTAAAAATCCATTTAGTAACATCAAAACTATTTTATTGCCTCTTTCAATTTATGTATTAAAATTTAAAAAGTCACGCTAAAACTCAAATTATTAAGTATTCATTGTTTTGTTCACAGGTTTAAATTAAACGTTGTACTGTGGGTAAAAATGGATTTGAGCAACTAACATTACTTTTTTCCATATCTGCTTAAATTTATAATAGCTATTTTCACATGAGCAATTCATAAGTCTACTTAGAAATGATTCTGGCATAAAAGACAATAGAGTCAACCGAACCTCGACTGCATAATACTTTCTTAGCTATCAACTCTATGCTGGTTTAAATGGACACTTGTGTTACCTTAATGTTTGACAGACACTCCCAGCACCCAGTCAAGTCGATGTTCCCCAACCTATGTCAAATGAATGAGGTATTACTGCTTCTCCTTATGGTATATAAATGCCTCTCTCTATGATATATATATATAAATGGTATATGGTATATAAATGAATGATACTCTTTTTTTTAAGATTATTCATTTATTTGAGATAGAGAGTGAGAGAGAGTATGAGTAGGGGGGAGGGGCAAAGGGAGAGGGAAAAACAGGCGTCCGGCTGAGCAAGGAGCGGACATGGGGCTCAATCCCAGGATCCTGGGATCATGACCTAAGCAAAGGCAGATGCTTAATCGACTGAGCCACCCAGGCATCCCCTAAATGAATAATATTCTATTTATTTTTGGAAAACCTCGCTCACATACTCTATTTTTCTTCTCAATAGTAATAGCTTTCTTATTGTTATAAGAAGCAATACATTTTATTATTATCATAAAGGCAATATATTATTATTGTTATTATTATAAAGGCAATATATTTTTGTTATCAAACAGGAAATTTTATCCAGTCCCCTCATTTTATTTTATTTTTTAATTTTTTAAAAAGATTTAACTATTTGAGAAAGAGAGCAGCAAGAGGGGCGGAGGGAGCCGGAGACAGAATCTCAAGCAAACTCCCTGCTGAGCGCAGAGACAGACGTAGGGCTTGATCTCATGACCCATGAGGTCATGCCCTGAGCAGAAACCAAGAGCCAGACGCTTAACTGACTGAGCCGCCCAGGTGCCCTAAGTCCCCTCATTTTAAACAACGTAGCAATGAATTAAATTCTAGAGTTCTCTATAAAAGTGGATGATTCCTTAGTATATTTTCCTAGATATGGAATCGTTGAGGTAAGGAGCAAGTATGTTTGAATTTTTAATAGATACTGTCAAATTACTCTACAGAAAAGTTCCTCCTATTTTTCTTGCAACACACAGTGATTGAGAAAGCCTGCCCCTTTCTGCATATGCTGGTCAACATTAGATGTTTGTGGTTTGTTTTTTAAGCCAATTAAAAAAACGTTGCTGATCTAATCCATGTTTTTTTTTCTCATTTCTATTTAAAAATTTATTTCTTTGATTATTAGGAGAGTTGTTTTTCATGTTTCATGGCTTTTGAATTTCTCTTGTGAATTGATTAATCATATTTTTTACCTGATTTTCTATTAAGGTGCTTGGCTTTTTCTTATTGATTCATAAGAGCCCTTCCTTTGGTAAAGGTTGTAATTTGGATGTTAACCATTTCAGTTGGATATCTGGCAAATATTTCCCTCTCCTTTCTTTGTTTTATTAATTAGCTAATTAATTTATTTATTGTTTGGTTGATTTTTTGCCATGTGCGAGTCCTGTAATTTTTGTAGTTGATCTTTTAAAATATTGTTTCTGATTCAAGAATCAAGATAAAGTAATATATGTACTTTTGCAGCTGATATCTGATAGAATATACCTTATACCTCTAATATACCTTCTTAGAAGGTAGGGATTGATGTTACATATTCTGTATGTTGTGGAGGTTGGGTAATTATTAAGCAGCAACACATTTAGGTATGTAAGGAAAAATCAATTACATAATAATAAACAACAGCATGCTGAGAAAAAAAAAGATCTTATCAGAAAAACAAAAGATTGAATACAATTTCTACCAATGTGTTTGAAGGAGAAGTAAAAAGTCTACATGCGATGCGGTAGCTAATGGAAGCAAGTTAGCTACATTCTGCACTTTTTTGCAAGTGTAATCGATCTTTAAAAAGTTGAAGTCCCTGGAAAAAGAAATGAAAGGCTCTGGAAAGTAGGATAATTTTGTTTAAAAATGCATGAAGCTCTTTGATAATACAGCGTGGTTGGGGAAATGCCAGAAATGGAGATCTAGCCACAAGAACAAAGCTAAAGTATTTTATGTCATGAAATGAAGTAAAAATTTTAAAAGGATAATTTCAGCAACTTTACGGCTATTTTCCAGGAGATCAGTTACAACCACAGATCTGCAGCTGTGACCAGAAATTATCTGGGTTCCCCCAGCATGGGATGAGAAAACAAAGGAGAGCTCTAAGTTCATACAAATCCAAAGCTATAGCCAAGAATAATTTAAAAACTCCAGTGATAAAAGATTAGCAATCGGCCTTTAAAAGAGTGTGAAATGGAGTGTGTTTGTAGTCTTAAAAAAAAAAAAAAAAAGGAAATAAACAGAACTGAAAAGATAAACTGTATTGTCACTGTTGTTGCCATATTCCCCAAGAGCCATGTGAAAATTCTTCAGGCACCTCCAACATCAGGTTCAAACTCAGCCCCCGAACCTTCTAAGCCTACCCCTGAGGTCTTGGTTAGTCTACTCTCACCTGTCCTGATAGCCAAGCTAGGAAGCCTTGAGTTATCGGGGCTTCCTCCCTTCTCCCTTCCCTGCCTTATATCCAGATGATGGACAGGTGACAGGTGTTCTGAGGAACTTTCCCAAACCCCAGTGAAGATTACATTCTTCCACTGTGCTTCTAAAAGGAAGGTGTTTTTTCTGAGATTGAGTTTATCACAGCTGTTTTGTATTTATGGTCCATGTATATCCCTGGCATATAGATGCTCACATGGTTTCCTGAGTTGAAATTAAATCCAGGACGGCTAGTCACCTACGGGATGTATTTTCTCTGATGGAAATCAGTCTGGCTGCTGTTGCAGCATTGCTGCTCCTTAATCCTTGCAGATTTCATTGCTGTAGTTTTTATGATGATTCTCCCCTGGCCTAGGATGCACGGAGTTTTTTTGCAGCTGTTAGTAGCTGCCTACAAAATTCTAGACTGTATCCTGAGGCTTGAATTAGTCTGTGTAAATTAATAGGCCACTGTGATCACATTTTATTATCAAACCAAAGAGCCACCTATGATGCAAGGCATTTTGTAAGCTTTGGGGAAAATATTTCTGAAAGCCATTCTCCTGCGTCATGCGAGTGGCAATATGAGGATGTCTATCGCTTTTTTAAAAAGAGAATTCTTCTTTTTAGTCTATTTATGGAAGAAGCTTTCACATTATTTTACAAAGTGCACTTTAAGCACTTCTGTGCTACATATATCGAAATAATGTTACTGAAGAGAAGTTTGAAAATGAACTGCTGGAGCTGGGAGGCTAAGCTGATATCTTTGAAGAAAACATGTCTAATTCAATTATCAGAACCAGTCAACTACTGGTCAGGTGGATGGTAAACTGACTTGCTGTAAGCTGGCCCTACCCTAAGCTGGATAGATGGGTAGTCATAAGAGATACAAAGCCCGGCTCGAGTAGTTCCTGATAGCAGGGACTTGATCCCAGTTGCCATTTTATTCCAGAATATAACCCAAAAAAGACCCTTGAAGCAGTTTACTGCTTTTGAGATACGCACAAACTTCCCTTCAAATACGGGCTGTTCTGATGGACATGATGGGTTAGCAGGTGGCAAAGGGGTTTCCTGGCTTTGGGCACAGACAAAATTTAGGGGCAAAGTAGCAAGAACAAGCATAGGTTTTCACTGCCCCCATAACTGACCCATAAAAGAAAAGATGTTCCATATCTGAGAGACGTTAAGAGGCACAGGGCCTGGCACACAGAGGGAGAATGTAAGGGAGCTCCAAATAAGTATGAGACACTGCCAAGTCCCAAAAGTAATCAGGGAGGTCCGCTCACTCCTGTCCCATCCTGCCGATGACATGGCAGGAGTCTGTCTACTCAGTGCTCATGAGGCTTAGCTGGCTGCAGTGCAGTGTTCCCTATGTGGACAGCTGTCCCATTTCTAGCCCTTCAGATGGGCCTCCAAATACCTGTCAGCCCAAGGGATGGAAGCTGGGGCTTTGCAAAAGAAGGTGACCCCACCCTGCACTGTTAGCTCATGTAGAGGAGAGCCTGAAAGGAGCCAGCCCAAGCCCGCACCTGAGATTGGATGGTGATATTTACTTTCTGCTGAGCAAATGCTGGAAGGAAGCAGAACAGCAAAGGCGTGAAGGGGTGGGGAAAAAGTCAGCTGGCCAGTCAGGCTACAAATATTTAAGAGTACCCACTATCTCCTTGGTATTCTGTAAGGTGCTGGGAAAAGGGCAGTGAAGTTCCTGCCCTTGAAGAAAATAAAGATAGGAAATAGGAAGGTGGGCAGGTAGGCAGTCAGGACCAAGGATGAGTTTATAAAGAATGAGTAGTGTGGTCTATCCTTACAATGGAATAAGATTCAGCCCTGAAGAACAACGTTCTGACACGTGCTGCAATGTGAATGTCCTCAAAAACACCGTGTTAAGCAAAAGAGGCCAGACACTAAAAGCCACATATTGTATGATTCCTTTTACATGATATATCCAGACGAGATGAATCGCTAGAAAGCAGGATGTAGATTAGTGGTTGTAGGGGCTGAGGGGAGGGCAAATGGGGAGTGACTGCTAAATGCGTAAGGAGTTTTACTTTGGAGCGTTGAAAGAACTGCTTTTTTGGTCACAGTTTCTGGACTGTCTGATGCAGAATGGGAGGAAAGTCATGGACAGTAGGACTGCAGAGATGGGTGGAAAGGGAGGTGGGCTCTGAGAGGTGCTCCCTGCTCCCCTATGTGGGGGACAATCCGAGTGATGGCAGAGGCACCAGAAACTCCAGACAAAAGCTAAGTACATCTAAATCGACACAGTCCAGGCGCTGTGGAGGGCAGGGAAGCCAGGAGAGATGGCTGTTGAGGATATTGGATGGTCTTATGGTGAGAACCCCTGAGCAGTTTTAGCAGGTGAGAGGAGGGGAAAGGGTGGTTTAGGAGGTGTCCTGCAGGCCAGTGGTTCTCAAATTGTGCTCTGGGGATTGCTGAGTGATCTGCAGACACTTGCAAAGCCAGTTTAAAAGTATTTTCACAAGAATATTAAGCTGTAATTGGCCCTTTCACTCTCATTCCCTCACAAGTGTACAGTGAAGTTTACTAGAAGATACAAGACGTGTGGTATCATGACTGGCTGAATACTACAAAGCAGTGATGAGAGGGGCCCTTGGGTGGCTCAGTTGGTGAAGTGACTGACTCTTGGTTTGGGCTCAGGTCATGATCACAGAAGTAGCTATAAGAATCTAGTTGTTTTCTATTAAGCCAGACACTAAAGAGATTTGGGAAAATTAAAATGACTACATTCTTCCCATTAAAGTTTTTTTCCCCATTAAAGTTTTTAAAATTATAGCCTTTTTTTCCCATAAAACTCTGTTATTTATCTTAATGGATTTATTATTGCCATTAAAGTGAATGAATAAATATATCTTTTTAAATTCCCAGTTTTAATGTCTAACAGAGTAACTACCAACAGATAGAATTCACATATACAAAAGCTCTTTGGGTTTCTCAATAAATTTCAAAGAATGAGACCAGAAAGTTTGAGAACTGCTGGTATAGGTTATAAAATGGATCTCTTTTTCATGATTTTGGTCAGACCCATGTAAAACCTGGGCCATGTGGGCTCCTAAATCTTTGCATGCTCAATCATAGGAACTTAAAAAAAAAAAAAGACAATGAAATTGCTGGTCAGCTAAACTAAAATAAAACTCTACTAAAGACTTAAATATTTTTGAATCTTGTTTTCTAAACTGAGTATAACATCATTTCCTCACCTGAACATCTTATCATCCTGTTTCCTCCTTGATATTACATACTACCTAGTCTCTGAAATCTGGGACCTTAATCCCTGTCCCAACTTTCTTCACATAGAAATATACAAACAAGAGAAATTCCAGCTGGGAATGAGGCAGATCTAAGTTCTTGTGGCTGTCTGGTTTGGAATGCAACACAGGCAGTGAAATCATTCATCCTTTCTAATGACCCAAGGTAAATGTTTATTTGTTTCATGGGAAGAAAGCCAAATTTCATGACTAGGAATACTATCAAAGTTAAAATCCCACTATTATCAAAAGCCCAAGAGATTTTCTGTAGAGGTCTTCTATCCAGTAAAGCAAAATTCTCTTGATCCAATGAATTTACAAATCCCTCAGAATTATTGTAACGGTCTTTAACTCATTGATCCATGATCATTATAATCTCAATAAAGACTGAAAATTGATATAATATCCCCCCAAACAATTTGAAAGCTGGAAATATTAATGGATATCATCTGGCTAATTTTTTTTTATTAACACATAATGTATTATTTGCCCCAGGGTACATGTCTGTGAATCATCAGGCTTACACATTTCACAGCATCTGGTTAATTTTATTAGTCTGGGTTCTTTAGAGAAACAGAACCAATAAGATAGATATAGATATAGATAAATAGTATATATATATATATATATATATATAAAAGATATAGATATATAGTATATAGACTATATATTATATACTATATCGATACTATACTATATATAATACACTATATACTACATACTATATCCATATATACTATAAGATATTATAGTCCTATAAATAATAGGACTATATGTATATCATATAACATATATACACACATCATATCTATAGTTAGCACACTGGAGATTCAGGAGAGCTGATGGTATTGTTCCATTCTGAGTCTGAAGGCCTGAGAACCAGGAGAGCTGATGGTATAAGCCCAGCCTGATTCTGAGTCCAAAGGCAGGAAAAGATGGATGTGTCAGCTCAAAAGACAATTAGGCAGAGAGAGTGAATCTCTCTTACTCAGATTCTTGTTTTATTCAGGCCTCCAATGGATTAGATGAGGCCCTCCCACATTGGGAAGGGCAACTGACTATACTCAGTCCAGATATGCACATGGTATTCTCATTCGGAAACATCCTCACAGACACATCTAGAATAATGTGCTATGGTAAGTGCTGTGAAATGTGTAAGCCTGATGATTCACAGACATGTACCCTGGGGCAAATAATACATTATGTGTTAATAAAAAAAATAAATAATATTTTACCAAATATCTGGGCACCCCATGGCCCAGTCAAGTTGACACAAACAATTAACCATCACAGTAATTTTCTAAATTTTCCTTTTTAAAACCATGGAGGCTGTATGTCACTGGGGTGGAGATATTGAATCGTCTGTCCCCATTCCCTGTGGGTATTCTGAAGATCCACAAGCCCAGTATGGAATCCTGTTTATGACTCATGATGAACACCTACTTGGCATATCCAACTTGGAAATCCTAAGATATTAAAGCAGCTACCAGGAGTTCTGTTTGTACCAGGGCCGAGAGCCATTATGAAACGACAAAAAGGACATTCAGGACTGATTCATTTCAGACTAAGACTCAAAGCAGAGAGAGTTACATGAAGCTGCCTGCCTCAGTCATTTCAAGGTTTGTGAGGAGGAGATGCGGACTGAATAGGCAGGGGACTCATCCTGAGTTAGAAGAAAGTTGATATGCAAGAGGAAAGCCCATTATTTATTAGGGACTGTGAATTTATGTATATTTCCTAGGGTTGTTCTTGTCACAGCCCATCTGAGGGACCCATCTGAAGGTTCCTAATGGCCAGAGTGACTCCACCACGTGGATCAGCTATGAAAGTATCCTTCCCAGGTGTCCCCAGATGCAGAGCCACAATAAGTATCTCCTCCATAGATATCTGTCACTGAGTTTTCACCAAAACTGCAGAGGGAATGAAGTAATAACGCTTTTCTGCTTAAGTGGAGGTACAGGCATTTCTATATATGCCCATGTTCCAGAAGCAGTCTTATACATGAGCACCCTGCTGGTAGAGGGTTGTTAGCTAGAGGGAGAAATGACTTCAACAGCAAGGGACAGCAGCCCAGCATCATGCCAAAAGCAGGCATGTGGAGGTGTGGGTGTTGGGCAACAGAGAGGACAGCCAATCAAGGTATTGATACGCTCACAAGGGCAAGGGCTGGAGCAGGAAATTCGAGAGGAGAAGGCTGAGAAAAGAGGGATACTGAGTGGGGAGAGAGTTTAGGGTACAAATTAACCCAAGGCATCCTCACCAAGCTAGTTGGAAAGTCTGGGAAATGTGCCGCATCAATGCGGATCTCAAGGGGCAGCCAACGCAATATACAGTTGAATGTTCAGGGAGCTGGGAAAACAAAGAGACAGAGAGGCTTCAGGGAGATGACTGTGCATCCAAGGGTACTGATATCTGACTCTCACCTGACAAGAGGCTAGGAGGGGAGACTGCCCAGGTGTGGGCTGGATCTGGACCCACTGAATCACCTCAAAATGGATCCCCCTCAAAAGGATTTTCTGGAGGATATATGAGCCTCAGATGTCCAGGGGGACAGGGTTGGAAGAAGGAGGTAGAAGAGAGGTTGGTGTTATGCAGCTTACAAGCTTCCTCTGTCCACTTAACTTATCTTGGGGTCAGTCAGCGTCCAGTTGAGCAGTTCACATAGATCATCTACATGGTGCCCCTGATTTATAGCCAAAGCACTGGTATTAGATGGTTTTCTATGGTAAGGGAGCCAAGATTGGAAAGAACACTGGAAATCTGGAGTACTTGTGGAGTTCATTGAGCCCGATCCCCACCCTGCCTAGCCTGCCCATCATACTTCCTCTTGACTCGCTCTTTTAGTTTTAAACCGTTAAGGCATGCTCTTGGTAAACTTGTGAGGTCGTTGAGGTGGAATGCTGGTACTCCTTTTCTTTATTTCCCTCTTACCACTTGATGCCTTTCCCTATTCCCCATTCCTCCTCCCACAGGTATCAACTTGGGGCTCACTGGGTGATAAGTAATCCCCTCCCCACTTGCACCCATGGAGACTTGCCTCCCATGATGGTGCTCTCCCCTTGGGTTTAAATTTTGACCCTGCCATTTACTAGCTGTGTGACAGACAGCTGATTATTTTGTGGTTTAGGTCTTTCATATGGAAAACATCGAGAGAAAACCACTAAACCAGGAAGTCACTGTGAGGATTAAATTAGACAATCAACAACACATAGTGAGCACACCACGAGTGTTATCTATTATCCTTTGAACAGTGATCCAAAAAGGACTTAATATAAATATTCAAGATTATCTGGAAAACCAAGTATTATACAAAGATTTCAGTGACTATTTGTGTCTTTGTATGTTACTGGAACACACTGGTACAGTGGTCACTGGAAGATACGGCACTTAATTCGTACCACGGGATTTCTCTAATTAAGAGCCAGGGATATATCCTTAGGTGTTACCAGGTTTACAGATTTGAGAAATGTTGCTATGTACTAAATGGATAATATCTTCAAAGTACATACAACTGAAAAACCACAAATGTCCTTTGAGTATGAATTGTAACATAAAAACCAACATGGTATCTCTAAATTCAAATGTGTTATAGCTATGTGCTGTGTGAGGGGGTGGCTAGCCCTGGGTTGCCTGGCACTCTGAGGCTTACTCTCTGTCCCCAAACTAAATGTGGGATAAATGACCCTCGCATGACCAGTGTGACTGATGATCTAATTAAAAGGAAACATGGTGAGAGAGAGTGGGCTCAGAACTGGAAACGTAGAGTATAAGATCTCCAAGGTTTCCAGCTGTACAATTCTGAAATAGCATGTCCTTTAAAATGTAGGCAATCATATCACACCAGAGAGGCATATGATGTTGTTATGGACTGAATGTTTGTGTCCCTTCAAAATTCATATGTTGAAGTCCTAACCCCTAATGTAAGGGTATTTGGAGGTTTGGATAAGGTCATGAAGGTGGGGCCCCATGATGGGATTAGCGTCTTTATAAGAAGAGGAAGAGAGACCAGAGCTCTCTCTCTGTCATATGAGGACACAGACACCGATGTCTGCAAGGCAGGAAGAGAGCTCTCACCAGGAACAGATCGACTGGCACTCTGATCTTGGATTTCCCAGCCCCCAGAACTGTGGGAAATAAACGTCGGTTGTTTAAGTCACCCGGCCTGTGGCATTTTGGAGTAGCAGCCCGAGCAGACTGAGACAGATGGCAACCTAAGCAGCCCTATTTGATATAAGCAGCATTAAGTCAATTAGGTGTTCATTTAGGACAAGTGTTTGCATTCTTTAGCTCGTGATTGCTAAGGAATCCTAACTGGTTACCTTACTAAGAATTTTACCAGGAAATTTATGACCTATGACTTGGCCCAATTTTGCCCAGAACACCTGCAGCCTTAATTTAATAAGGGGCAGGACTGGGAGTCACGGGGCCTGAGGTTGGATTTCTGTTCTAAGTAGAAGTAGCTAAGTAGCTGCTTGATCTAGAAGGTTCTTCCTCTTTTTGGGTTCCAAGAACCCAGGGGCTTATCAAGAACAGAGCAGAAGGAGCAGCCACCTCAGCTGCAGGCAATAAGGGGAGGCGCCATGGTAAAGAATTTTAAAATAATAAAACCAACTAAAAGTCAGCCAGCTTTTTCTTATCACTGTGCTCTAGCAACTCTAAACAAAGTCAGTGATAAAGAAGTCCTCATTCGAGAGTCTTTTTTGGTTTAAGTTCTAAACAGTTGGTGCAATTACTATAGATTTTTAATAATATTTATGTCAACTTTAGCATATTTGTATTACTTATTCATTATATTAGTTTTTCCATTGCTGCATAACACATTGCCACAAACTTAGTGGTTTAAACAACATTCCCTTTTAGCATATATCCAAAGGAAATGGAATCAGTATCTGGAAGACATATCTGCACTCCTGTGTCACTAGTCACAATAGCCAAGATACGGGAACAACCTAAGGTTCTTTGATGGATGAATGGATAGAGAAAATGTGAGACAGACAGACACACACACCCTGGAATATTGTTCAATCATGAAAAAGAAGGAAATCCTGACGTTTGTGACAACACAGATGAACCACAGGCCTTATCAACAGCATGGACATTATGCTAAGTGAAAGCAGGGAAAGAGAAACACTGCATGAACTCACTTAGGCATAGAATCTAAACTAGTCAAACTCAGACGCACAGAATAGAAAGGTTGTTGTCAGGGGTTGGGGGACGGAGGAAATGGAGATGTTGGTCAAAGGGTATGAAGTTTCAGTTTTGCAGAATGAATAAGTTCACTGTGACTACAGTGAAAAATACTGTATTGTATACTTGAAATTTGCTAAGAGGGTACATCTTAAGTGTTCTTGCCACAGACAAAAATTTATGTGAGATGATGGATATGTTAATTAGCTTGTGATGATCATATCCCAGTATATACATATATATCAAAATATCAAGCTGTCTCAACATCTTCAGTATACACAGGTTTACTTGTCAATTATGTCTCAATAAAGCTTACAAACAAACAAAAAACCCAGCACCCACTTATTAGCTCCCAGCTATGTAGGTCCCACACAGTGTGGCTCAGCTGCTTCTCTGCTCCAGGTCCCAGGACAGAAGTCGAATTATCAGCCAGCCTGAGTCTTTGGCTCCTAAGGCCACTCACGTTCTTCGCCATGTGGCCCCCTACATCCTCAAGCCAGGAACAAAGCATCAGATTTTTTTCCTGCTTCACATTTCGAATTTCTTGTGTCTCTGACCTCCACAACCAGATTTAAAGGGCTCATGTGATTAGGCCAACTGGATAATCTCCCTACAAGATCAACTGATTTGAGACCTTAACTACATCCGCAAAGTCCCTCATGACAGTGCCTAGATGAGTGTTTGACTGAATAATGGGAGAAGATGCCTGTGCACCAGGGGCTGGAATGTGGGGGTCACCTTTGAGTCCTGCCCACCACAGTCCTTAATAAACTTTATGTACTAGGGAATGTTAATTCAGAGAAGTTCCAATTATACAATCGGCCCTGGGTTAGCCTGGACTCAGCTATACTCATTCCTTTTGAGAGCAAACCGGCCTTGTCTTCCTTTTGAGTGAGTTCGATTCAAGTTAACATCTAATCCTCTGTCGAAATACATATTTCCCGCATTTAAACAGTAAACAGTAGATTTAATAAATCTACAATAACAAGAAGAAATAAATAAGAAATAAACAATGATAGAAGAATGACTGCAAAGATGAAGAAACAAAACGATTTGCTTCTATTCTGACTTTCTATATAACCACTTGGAGTTTTCACTTCTCAAATTTAAAACTGAAGCCATGCCAAGTGCAAGGTATGATATTTTTGTTATGTGCAAATTTTCCACACACAAAATGCATGATTAAATTTGAGTAATTTTTGAAAATGTGAATATTTAAAATTCAAATTTTTTTTTTTTACCTTACTGTCATTCTGTAGCTATTAAATTTCACTCTTGTCTATTACTGTGATGGACCAATTTTTAAGTATACACCTTTCTCCTTGATATTAAAAAAATTATTGTAATTAAAAAACACTAATCCATTGTTTCTTTCCTTTGTTGTACTGAAAATGCGCTTCCTTTTTTGTATTGGGTATTTTTTTTGTTTCACTGTCATGACTATATATAGAAAGCTCAATTAAAAGAAAATTTCACTGCATTTTTTCTGGTCATTAACATTACTTATTCCATTTCATGGAACACAGTTTGTTGCAAAAGAGGGAGAGAGATAAAAACTGATCACATAACCTGGGTAGCCATTGCAGGTGCTTGGACCAGCTTCAGATAACATAAGCAGAGGCTGACACTTCCTACCTGTCTCCCACATTCAGGAGACTGTGGTAAGTGCTTTGTAGACATTATCTCATTTAAGCCTCACAAAATCTTCATTTTCCAGATAGGAAGCAGCCCAGAGAGTTGGCACACTTGCGAATATAGAAGCTGAGACTCGAACCCACGCCAAGTCCAATAGCCATGTCACTAACTGGCAACGTGTAGAAAAGCCTTCATTTGTTGAAAGCAACATGTTCGTATGTTTGTTTTTTCCTGTTAGTCCTGCCTCAAGGTGGGCAGCCCCACGATTTCCATACCAACTTCTCTGCCAAAGTCAACAGAGCAGGCCAACCCCTTTCCACTATCAGCAGTTTCGTGCCTGAGCAAGGCTGACCTGCCTGATGCTGAGTTTCCCATCAGCTCCCCTTCTCCTGGCTCCATCACTAGCTCGGGGACAGTAAAGGAGGCAAGGCTTTGCTCTGATATTTTTTGATCTGCTTGCCTGCGTGTTAGTTCTTTCATAGCGGCAAGTGTGTGTGGTTGATAGGTGTAAGCCCAGCACCTCTCAGGGTCCTTGGCACACCATATGGGTTCAGGAAATATTTGTGGAGCTTACTTGGCTGGCTGAATGCAAGCTACTGGTTAAGAAGGTGTTTGGAAACTCTCTGGGAATTTTGTTTAATACTGCAACTCTGATCTCACATGAATGATGATCAATTCCTTCCTCTGGCAGGAAGTAGTGGTCTGGTTTCCTCAGCCAGAAATTTTCCCCTACGACTGTGGTAGATTAAAACGGAAGGAACAAGCAAAGCTGTGGATCAGGCAGGACGGCCAAGGTCAGCATGGCTGTCAAACAGGTCCATCACAGTGTCAATGAAAGGAGAGTCGGGGTGCCTGGGTGGCTCAGTAGGTTAAAGCCTCTGCCTTCGGCTCAGGTCATGATCTCAGGGTCCTGGGATCGAGCCCCGCATCGGGCTCTCTGCTCAGCGGGGAGCCTGCTTCCTCCTCTCTCTGCCTGCCTCTCTGCCTACTTGTGATCTCTCTCTCTCTCTCTGTCAAATAAATAAGTAAAACATCTTAAAAAAAAAAAAAGAAAGAAAGAAAGGAGAGTCTGGTAGTCACTAAAGCCAGGTACAGATATTCCAGTTCTCTCCTGCTGGTGCATGGCAGGACTGTACTTCTCTGCACCCGCTGAAATGAGGCATGGCCATATGACTTGCTTTGGCCAATGAAATATGAGCAGAAGCTTTTGGGGAGCTTGTATTTCACCATGTTGCCTTCTCCCGCTGGCAGTGATCATGAAATTGTGTGTGGAGCAGGAACCTCCATCAACCTGGGCCCCTAAAAACGACTGTAGTGAGCAGAAGTCCTCCACCGACCAATACTGGACAAGTAGCCTGAGCAGTAAATAAACTCTTGCCATTATTAAGTCACTAAGATTTTTAGATAGTTACTATAGGGCACCTCACCTCTCCTGACTAACACAGAGGACCTGAGGCAGGTATGTGGAGGCTGAGAAAGACATCAAGGGACTGAAGAATTCTAGAAAAGAGAAATGGGAAATGTGGATCAAGAGGTCAAGTGGCAAGGGGTTCTGGGGAGACCCTTGTCTGTGGTTGGGCTTTACACACTCCGTGCTGTAGGCTGGCTCCTTCTGAAGGTCCAGAGTGGGGAAGATAAGGCAGTGACACCATCCAGGAGATATGCTAATGATGATTTTGTGGCAAATGCTGACTGTCAGGCTCTGCTGATGGGGGAAGTGGTGGCAGGAAAAGGGTCCGGAAGAATGTGTATCATGCACTGAGCAGTTTGATCCCGGAAAGTTCTAACTCTCTTCAAAGATGAGTGAGTTGGGATATCCACAAAGGAGGCATAACTCCGACTTCCTGTGTGGGGAGCGGTGCTTAGCTGTCGGTGAGTTATCATTTTATCACACGCGTCTAGCAGCTAATGCGCTTACTCTGGGACCACGCCTAGAACAGAGAATTTCTTGTGGAACATTGGTCATTATTCATACATTCATTCTGCAAATATTTGAGATCCTAGGCACTGAGCCTACCACAGTGAGTAGACAGGCTTCATGAATATTATGGTCTGCATAGAGCTGAATAATAGCAATTTACAATACGGATTGTTAAGTACTCTGACAGAGCTCAGTCCAGGTTATCCAGAAGAAAGCCACATAAACTAGTCTGGAAGGTTCGCAAAGAACGAGGCTGCTAGTTACTGCATTGGGAGTTAAGTACCTGTTGCTATGTAGCAAATGTCCCCCACTCTTAGAGATCAATGCAACCTTTCCTCTCAAGGGCCAGCAAGAGCAGGGAAATATTAAGTTGCCTGAGGATCTTAATGCAATATAAAAAGTTCTGAAAGTCAAAGGTCTTGGAATAGAACATTCATGAGGTGAAGGCTTATGATTCATACTCTCGGGTTCACTTAGTGGTCAAACCGAAGAAGAAAAAAAATCTGGGGAGTTTGAAGGAAGCCAGGTATCTGGAATGAATTAACTAATTCTTTTTTCCTCTCTCTCTTTTTTTTTAAAATTATGAGTACTACCAGAAACTCAAGAGACCCGAGACTATCAGAAAATTAAAATATCACAATGATAACAGGGCTAGGTGCCCATCTGGAGTTAACCCTTCCCATTCCAGAGAGTCCTACCATATCATTCCTATCCCACTTCTGACCAGACCTTTTTATCCTTCAAGGCCTGAGTTAAAATCTACCTCCCAGGATTATACAAAACAAACTCTAAACAGTGATTTCCTGTCAAGAATGGAAGCACATGGGAGTAAGAGGATAGTCCACTTTTGGTTTTTTTTTTCAATTTTTTTGTTTTTTCAATAATACGAGCATGGGGGCGCCTGGGTGGCTCAGTGGGTTAAAGCCTCTGCCTTCGGCTCAGGTCATGATCTCAGGGTCCTGGGATCGAGCCCCGCATCGGGCTCTCTGCTCAGCGGGGAGCCTGTTTCCCCCTCTCTCTCTGCCTGCCTCTCTGCCTACTTGTGATCTCTCTCTCCCTGTCAAATAAATAAATAAAATCTTAAAATAATAATAATAATAATAATAATACGAGCATGTATTATTTTGTTTAAAGGAAACAAAAAATAAACCACCAAAGGTCCACCTCCTCCCTGGAAGTTTCTCTGATTCTCTAGAGTGGAGTGACCTCATGCCCTTCAAGTCTCATTGCCTTCTACCTTAACTAGCTTTTCACAGCTAAGTCTTTTCCCTTTCTCCACACTATCAGTCTCAGCTAGAATCATCTGTAGAATGAGCACGGTAATGCTCATATACTGGGAACTCAACTAATGTTTGGTGGATGAATAGATACTTGTAATGTTGGCACCTTACTTTATGGGAATTGTGGTTTGCTTGTGTTTGTGTGTGTGTGCGCACACACACGAGTGCACGCACACATGCACTCATGCACTAGAAATTCATTTCTTTAACTGAGTTCCCAACTTTGCACAGTTTAGTAGATGTAACAACTGTTTTTCATTCCCTTCTGGTTTCCACACACCTCCATCAGGAAGAAGCTGGCCTATAATCTCCTCAAGAAATGTGAAATAATAGTACATGGGAGCCGATGGGAGTTGGGGAAAACCACAGCTCTCCCTCCTATGAGGAAACAGGACTCTGAGCCAGAATTTGTCCTGAAAGCCCTCCCCCCCACCCCCACATCTGTGTGTGGGGTGTGGCCAGCTGGGAAGCTGGCCTCCCTCCGACACCACTGTGCATTTTTCCCTTGTGGGTCCACTAGATGGCCTTCAACGAACAGTGACTTTGAGGAGGCCCAGATTGAAAGAGGAAATACTCTGCTTATTTGTTCATTTGTTTGCTTTCTCTTCCACCATTTGTCCCCATAAATCCCTTGAAGTATCACTCATATTAACAATACCTTGAGAATGGGGAAAGTGCCATGTCAGAGTTGAAACTGTGGGCCTTCAAGCAGAGATTGCTGGTTGTTGGCAGAATGAGAACTGATTTTCTGAGTGTTAGCATTTTGTTAATCACACATACACTACTCTCACAGAATAAAATGAACAGTAAAATAAATCTAAAGGCTCATTATATATCTATTAAACTAGTTAAGATAAGGAGTAA
Source organism: Potos flavus (assembly GCA_028534135.1). Lineage (NCBI taxonomy): Eukaryota > Metazoa > Chordata > Mammalia > Carnivora > Procyonidae > Potos > Potos flavus. The sequence continues at coordinate 71,468,535 of CM052885.1, forward strand.
TGGCCAAGACCTAGTATGGGCAGGCCTGTGAGGGAGGAGGCTCATTTGCACATTGCTGGTAGCCCACATATAGTTGTGGCTTTTATGAAGCAATAAGGCTTTATGTAAGAGCTATAAAATAACTCAGACGCTTTAACCAGGAAACTTTACTCTGAGGAAAAATCTAAAAGTTAGAAAAAAAGCAAGCAGTGTAAAAATGTTTTGAGCACTGCTATTTGTAGCAGTGAAAAACTTGGAAACAACTTGAGGGCTCAACAATAGGGAATGACTCAGGGTATCGGTATAACAGCTGGGCATTACAAATGGTGGAAAGTGTGACCTCTGCCTCTATCTGTGCATGTGAAGTCACGTTAATGACGTTTTCTCTAGTTAAAGACTAATTTTCTGGTCTAGAGAGTGACACTAGGGGCAGGTTATTTTCCTCTGAGTGAGCTCTTCTACAGACATTAGAGTGTCATCAGATAGGGATTGAACAAAAGTAAACTCAAAAGCTACCTTCCCTGGGAAGAAGTGAACAGTCCCTCCATCAGGGAGAATACCATGCAGACTTATGGCGAGAGGGAACTGGAGGAGGTGTTAGTCCCCTTGGGCTGCTACAACAAACTACCACAGACTGGGTAGCTTAAACAACAGACTTTTATTTCTCACAGTTGTGGAGACTAGGAAGTCCAAAAAAAGTGCTGGCAGATTCAGTTCCTGGTCAGGTTTCTCTCTCTGGCTTACAGACAGCCATTTGCCTGGTGGATCCTCACAGCGCAGAGAGGAGGGGGCTCTGGTCTCTTCTTCTAATCCCATCATGGGGGGAGGGGGAGGCCCATCCTCATGACCTCATAAACCTAATTACCTTCCAAATACCCTCCCTCTAATATGATTGTGTTGGGGATTTGGCTTCAACATAGGAGTTTTGAGGGGACACACGTATTTAGTCCGTGGGAGGGAAAAATTCCACGAGCATTGTATAGAAACAGCCCAGGCCAGGGGAAGCTTGAGAGCTGCTTCTTTCGTGGGACTCACTGGGTGTATCTGTGGTTCTAATGGAGACAGGCTGGGCTCTCAGGGGCTAGCCCACACATGTATAGATGAACTGCTGTCTCCTCAGACTGCATCACTAACAATCATAGACTTTTTATTCTGATCTAGCATTTGAATCTACATTCAAACTATCACACAATTACATGTTACACTATTTTGTGTATAACTTAGGGCCTACAGGCTTGAACTACTTTAAGGATAGTCTGGTGATCAAAGGGAAGAAGCCATGTGATAAGGCAGCATTTGCCTGAATGCCCAAGTCCCAAAAGGGAGATTTTCCTGGCATCCTTTCCACTGCAGTAAAAACAGGCAGGATGTTATGCAGCACTGATTACTGTAACACAAAAATGTATATTTGAGCTCTGACAAGTTAAGCATTGCAAATTAAAAAGGGTCATATAGAATATAAGGTTTGGTTCCTTTCTCCCATAAGATTATAGAGTGAAAAATAAAATTTTTAAAAACTGTTCAAGATTTCCTCAAAATCAGAGATAACTTTAATGATCACACATTAAAATTTTTGCTAAGCACCTACTGTGTTCTGGACCCTGTGCTAGATACCGGCATTACATCACTGAACACCACAGACCACTGTCTCAACCTTTATCAAGGATAGTCTAGTGGAGAAGGCAACACTTCCAGAATTAATTAATGCTATAGTGACGGCTGCTACAAAGGAGAACCCAACTGCTATGAGATTGAATATCAAAGGTCCTATTTAAATGGGAATGTGGTGTGGGAATGGGCACTCAGATTGTTGTTTGTTGTTTTTTTTTTTAATGTGGTTTAGACAGAGACTTGAAGGGTAGAGGTTAGTTGAGTGTGATTAGCCAGGTAGAGTTGCCATAACAAAATACTTTTGAACTGGGCAGCTTAAACACCAGAAATCTATTTCTCACAGTTCCGGAGGCTGGGAAGTCAAGATCAAAGTGTCAGCTGAGTCGGTTTCTGGCGAGGATCCTTCCTGGCTTATAGCTGGCTATCTCTTTGCTATGTCACATGGTGGGAGGGGCAGGGAGAGCTCTCTTGTGCTTCTTTTTATACAGATATGAATACTATTGGATTAGGGCCCCACTCTTATTACCTCATTTTACTGTATTTACCTCCATAAAGCCTTGTCTCCAAATTAAGTCACACTGGGGGGTTGGGGCTTTAACAAATGAATTTTGGGAGGATACAAACATTTGATACATAACACTGAGAATGAGGGGAGAGAAGGAGGGTATTGTAAGTAGAGGGAGCCACAGGTGCAAAGGCCCAGGGGCAGGAAGTGAAGGAATGACCCTGGTAGAAAGGCAAAAGTGGAAGCAGGAGGAGAGGCTGGATTAGCCTGAAACTTGGAGGCCAAGTGAAAGATTTTGTTCTATCCTAGAAGCAATGGAAAACCATTGGAGGATCTGAAGCAGGGGAGTGATACTGGAGGGCAAGAATGAATGTGGGTAAGTAGTCTGGAAGCAAGAGATGATGGAGGCCTGGACTCTGGTAGTGGTTGCAGAGATGGAGAAAAAGAGATGGATTTGTTACATGTTTTGGAAGTAGAATGGAGAAGAGAATGTCAAACATGATTCTTGGTGTTTAACATGAACAACTCTACAGATGTTGGCCATTAATGGGGAGGGTTTTGGAGGAGGAGCAAGTTTTGGGGGGAACGGCTAGATTAGTGTGAACAGTTAATTCAGAGATATCTACAAGGCTTCCAAAGATGAAGTTGGATATACAGAAGAGGTCTGAACTGGAGATACACATTTGTGAATACACAAGTGAATGGGATCAGCTAAGGAGAGAGTAGAGAGTGAAAAGAATAGAAAGCCTAGGATTGAACCCTGAAGAACACCATTTATAGGTTGAGTAAGGGAGGGCAAGGCAGTGAAGGAGGCTGAGAAGTGGTCAGTGAAGAAGGAGAGAAATCAGGAGAACAAGATGCCATGGAAATCAGTGGGAGAGAGTATTTTAACAAGGTGGTGGTCAACGCTGGTGAATGCTGCTGTCAAGAAGAGGACTGAGATGTCTCTATTGTTTTTAGCAACTTCCATGCCCTTCCTTGGAAAGGTAGATTTTGTGGAGTTGTGAGGCTAAGACAATCTTGAGTGGGTTGGGAAGTCAGTGGAAGGTGAGGAAAGTTGGCTATGAGGGGCAGAAGACATGGAGTGGAGGACTGGAGGCTATGAGGGGCAGAAGACATGGAGGTAGGGACCGAAGGAGGGGTTCTGCAAGATGGAGGAGACCAGATTGGGTTCCAATGCTGATTAAAAGGATCTATTATCTGACAGGAAGAGGTCCAATATATCCTGACTGGGGATGCCAAAGAGGATGGGTCTAGAGCCCAGGAGGAGCATCAGCCTGAGGCAGAAAGACACACAGGTCCCAGCTTATTTGAGGAGGGAAGTGGGAGAGGGAAATGACTGAGTAAGGAAGTAAAAAGCTGACTGGATGTCTTGCACTGGGGTTGGGGGCTGTTGTTAACTGTTAGTTTCTCAGTGGGGTGACCAGCCTGGGCCATGAGTTGGGGAATCCCTTATGTCAGTACTTTCTTGGGTCATCTGATGCCCCTGAGGAGAAGTTTCCAGCATCCTCTGCAGAAGGTGAAGACCTGCTTGCCTGGGAGCCGTGTGAGAGAAGAGGGATGACCACCACAGCTTTGAGTAGGCACAACATGTCATTTTCCCATCCTTTTAGTACAGGGTCCTGTCCTCAGTTGTGTCTGATAGTCCCAGTTCTTAAGACTCCCCACGTGCTCTCTCCATAGACCATATCTCTAGTCTCCTGACAGAGTTGGGGAGAAGCAGTTGTGGTGTGGAGTGGAGGGGGGGCACCTTCAGACCTTCTTTACCCCCAATTCCAGAAGCACTTGCTGCCATCCTCTAAACTGTATAGATCTCATCTTTCTGCACTGCCAGATTTGGCTTTCATCTGCTTTCCAGCTTCCAAAACCTCATTGCCTCCTCTTTTGCTCCTCTTTTGCTCACTTACTCTACTGCAGTTTAGTAGAGTTTCAGGAGAGATCAAAGCCAGAGGCAGGTGTTTAGCCCACCATCTTTATCTAGAAGTCAGAACCAGAGCGTGTGGATTGCGAAAGAATACTTTTGCTTGTGCAGGAAAGGAAGAGGCCCCAGAGCCTTTTGTCCTCTCTGCTGTTGTGTGGATACCAACACCTCGAACAAACCAGCCTGCTCACCTAGGCACATCAATCCAAACCAAGCAAAATGGAGACCACACACAGATGATAAACTACAGAGTTTAAGGCTCTGTCAGTTCAGATTTGGAATTACATAGGCCCAGGACCTTCAGTCTCACTGGTGGCCTTCAGCAGCCAAAGACAAAATGAGACAAATTTAGAAACACCTCTGCATCTTCCTAATATAGTGATTCATGAAATATTCTTTAATTCCAGAGAAACAATTCCTTTTTCTGAAGTCTACAAAGGAACTTTAAAACATATTTGCAGAAATCCAAAGAAAAAAAAAAGGAAGAAGAAGGGAAACTTAATAATAATCCTATCTGCCACACACAACGCATGATTTTGTCGTTTTTTTTTTTCAGATTTTCAAATATTTCTGATCCACAGGTATTCACAATATTACAGAAAGAATCTATTTATAGGTCACCTCTTATTGGTTGGTAAAAGTAGTCATTGCTCTAATCCTTTCAGGGCTCAAGCCAGGCCTCTTTCGGAAGGAAGAGCATTAACTGTTTCAGGTAATTAACATATAGAACAATGCCATTAATTGTCTAACAGGGATGGGGCACTGTCCCCTCCTTCTAAGAAGCCCCTTGGTCAGGTGCTCACCTAAGGTAGGGAGGCAGACACTGCTCTGACAGTGATTTGCACATTGTAGAGAGCCCTCAGTCCAAATCTTCCCTATTGGTCTCCCATACTTCTTCCCTATTACAGCTTCTTCTGGGGGAAGTAAGACATTACCTCCCTTGTGCCTCAAGGGAGCCCTGAATTTCAGAGTATGTAAGTGCCTTACAGGCCATTTGGCTCAGTACTTACACAGTGCCTGAATCTCTCTTGCAGCACCCCTGACTGGTAGGCGTCTACCTTAGACCTATCTAGTTATTCATACCTGCTGATCTTTCCTTATCCCCATCCCTACATAGCCCCAAGATAAGGCCCTGACCCATAGATCAGATCATTGTATTTAGGGCATAGTAAAGCCTTGCAACCCCTTGTGGTGGACATTATGGGCTATCCCCTCTCATCCATTATAAGCCCCTTCCAGAGTGCCTCCTTATTCTGTAGCCACTGGAAAGCTAGCAACTACATTTCCCAGGTTTCCTTGCAACCAGGGTTTTGGTTGTGATCCAGGCTCCTCTAATGAGATACACCAAAGCATGAGACTCAGTTTGGACCTGAACCTAGACGAAGAGGGCAGAGGGTAAGGCAGTCATTTTGCCAGCACTGGACTGCTGCAGAGGCAATGAGTTCCATGGGAAGTCTTTCTGCAGTATGGGTCAAGGATGCTTCTGAGCCTGGGAATTGTTCCTGGAAGCTCCCACTTGAATAGGCTCCTTACAATGATTTTTTGTAAACCACATTATATTCGGTAATGAATCCCTTGAACTGACCAGAGTGGTTTCTGTTGCTTGCAGGAAAACTCTTTTTAAAGTGCCCTCAGAGTCTGGATGACATAATATTTAATGTGGATATTAATATTTAATATGTACCCATATTGATGACCTATGACATTCCGGTCACATTATATATATTCACACGCGTGCGCACACACACGCACACACACACACACACACGATTCTCACTGAACATCAGAACAACCTAATATGTAGCATTATCCTCATTTGGGTGATGAACTGAGACTCAGGGAATTTAACAAGTTTCCCAAGGTTTTATAGCTAGTAAATGGCAGATCCAGGATGTGAAAATACCTAAATCCAGAGACTATCTTATTCTTCTCTGCACTGCATCCGAGGCAGTCCTCTGAAACATAATGTAACTGCTATCCTAAATCCTTCATTTCCTTCCACCTGACACTCCACTCTCCTTAGGACCTTTATGTCACACCCAGTTTTATCTTCCAAGATCCTCATGGTTCCATGGTCATTTCTTTCTGTTGTGGAGCAGGGTCATTTGAGAAGGGCTGGGTTGTGAGTCAGCACTTCTCGAACTTTCTTGTGCATGTGAAGCCCAGGAGATCTTGTTAAAAGGCAAGTTATCAGATTCTGTATTTCTAACAAGTTCCCAGGTGATGCCAGATGCTGCTGGTCCATGGACCACTCTTTGAGTAGCAAGGGTGGGGCAGCATGGCACCTGTAGGGGAGGAAAAATTTTCCTCAACCCTCCAGTCTCTGGCTGGGTCTGAAAATCAAAGCGACAAATTAATAGGAGAAAAGCATACACTTTTATTTAATATAAATTTTATGTGACATGGGAGCCTTCATAAGGATATGAAGCCATGAAGACACAGGCCTGAGTATTTTTATGTGAGGCATGACAAGTAGTGGGCATTCATGTAGAAATACGACAGGTCAAAGAGTATGAGGTAAGTGTTGTAAATGGGTAATTTAGCAATCCCTGTTCGCTAGGATTCTTCTTGGCGTCCCTTTGTCTTTGGACAAAGACTGTTCTTTCCTCTGGATATAGAGAGGGCACCTCTCACACAAGGGTTTATGGCCTGTTTCAGGAGCAAAGGACCAGGAGAAAGCGAGCACGACTGTGGATCTGCCATTTCCTCAAATTCCTTCAGCTTAGGTATCCAATAGGCCAAGGTGCCATGTTTTGGGGTAGTATGTCCTGAACTTCATCAAATCTCACACTCTTGGGTTTATTTATTTATTTTTTAAAAGATTTTATTTGTTCATTTGACAGAGAGAGACAAAGTGAGAGAGGGAACATAAGCAGGGGGAGTGAGAGGGGGAGAAGCAGGCTCCCCGCAGAGCTGGGAGCCCTATGCAGGGCTGGGACCCGAGCCGAAGGCAGACGGCCAACCGACTGAGCCACCCAGGTGCCCCTCTTGGGTTTAAATTTCAATTCTATCACCTGTTAACAATGTGGTCTTAATGGTTTACCCTTTCTGAGGCTCCAGATCCTCATCTGTAAAAAGGAGAGACAATACTATTGACCTCACTGTTGAATGTAAATTAAAGGAGATGATACCATGGAGTAGCTTTTCACTCATTTTGGTTAGAATTAGAGGTGCAGCCTCCACTGACATAGAATGTTAAGGCTGCTATCCAGATGGAGCTATTAAAATGCGGACTTGGAGAAGGGTGGGGGGCACCTGAGTGGCTTCGTCGGTTAAGCATCTGCCTTTGACTCAGGTCATGATCCCGGAGTCCCGGAGTGGAGCCTCGAATCAGGCTCCTGCTCAGCGGGGAGTCTGCTTCTCCTTCTGACTCTCCCCAGTCTCGTACTCTCTCTATCTCTCTCAAATAAGTAAATAAATAATCTTTAAAATGCGGACTGGGACCTAGATCACTGCCACCAGGAAAAGCATCTTTGTGAAGTCCATTCGGTCATCCAGGCCTGTTTATTTGTGGCTCTTGTTTTGAATGTTGCACAGACCTCTTTCAAACAGAGGGAGCCGCTAGGAACAGAGAAACTGCACACAGGTGCACAGGGGCCTCTACCCCAGCTCCAGGCCTGCACACTGATTGTCCCAAGTTTCAGAATCAGTCTCCCGCAAGTGTAGGGGTCCAAAATGTCCCTCCAACATAACTGAAAAAGGCAAAGCTATTCCTACTTTTAATCTCAGAGAACAAAGAGATAGGATCACATTTCCTCAAGCCCCCAGTGCAGAAATCAGGCTTGGTCCCTGGGCAGTGTGGCCTGGGGTACCAAGGCTGGCCGGAGCTTAGAATGGGTGCTCACTGCCTCCCTGCATTGTTTCCCTTCCTGGAATAGCTGTTTGTTCTCACCAGTTAGTGTTGTCAGCATTTCCATTCAAGACCTTATTGTCAGGACTTTATTTTTAAGTCAGGCATAAAAACGGGCCTTGAGCTGAAACTTGGAAGCTGGGCAATTAGCATATTTGAGAGGAAGCCAACGGGTCTTTTGTTATTCTGTGGGGCAGAAGGGACTCTTCCCTGCTCTTCTAAATAACAAAAAGGGGTTGTGTTGGGGCATTTTAAAAATTAGTAGTAGGCATGGACTCGGGCTGTTTATGTGGACGTTCCCAAGAAAACTGTCTCTGGGCTTCCCCGAGTGGTGTCTGTCTAGAGGGCTTCAAGACTGTCATGCTCTGTGCTGGCCAGAAGGAATTGGAGCACTTTAATGTGAAAACTGAAAGCCAAGGAACTTTGGGTTTAAAGTAGGGCTGGTGCGGGCATCTGGCTGGCTCAGTTGGTCAAGTATGCGACTCTTGATCTCAAAGTTGTGAGTTCAAGCCCCACACTGGGTATAGAGTTTATTATAAATTAATAAATAAATAGATAGATAAAAATAAAGTAGGACTGGTGGAAGTGGCCAAGTCCACTGCTGCCTTCCAGAGTGCCCTTAGTAAAAATGCTGACCAGTCAATTGACAAATATGTACTGTGTGCCTTCTTCCCACAAGACAATAGTTAGTCAGAGATTTGGAGCTGGGACTGGGTAGTGATCAGCAAAGAAGTATGCAATCTAAGTAGGAGAGTGGTCTCTTTCTAGAAAGATAACAAACACAAGGCTAATAAGTGCTCCTGCCAAAGGAGGAACCAGACACAAAGTAATATAGAAGTCCAGGTGGGGAAAGACCATGAAGGGCTGAGAAAAGATTGCTCTGTGAGTGTGCATGTGCGTGTGTGTGTGTGTGTGTGTGTGTGTGTCCATCAGATGGAAGGGACAATGGCTTTGGAACCACACACTAGATCTGTGAACATGGCCAATTTCTGAGCCTTGGGAAAGTACCAGAAACTATAAGAAAACTAAGAAAAGTAGTACTAGGACTGGGTTTTTATGGAGATCAAATGAGGTAATGCATGTCAAGATCTTAGCATATAATAAATGGTAATTATGGTTTTTAAATAAGTATATCAGTTTTTAGAGTTAAATAATCAGAGAAAATGGCTTGAAAATACAAGCTGTAGGTATTCTACACTCTCCTCCCCTTTGTGTCTACTAAATACATAACTGCTGATTAATTTTTCATAATATACATGAACAGGACAAATGTACTTTTCCTATAAGATATTTCAGATATGGAGATTAATATAACTAACTAGGGTTGCCAGATAAAACACAGACAGTCCCTATGTGACATGTTTATATTAAAAATTATTTATACTAAAAATTGTTGTTTATTTGAAATTCAATTTAACTGGGCATCTTTTTTTCTATGTGCTAGGTCTGGCAACCTTAAACCTAACACCTAAGTACTCAACTAAGACTTAAAAATATTAATATTTTGCTGTCTTATATCTTAGCTTCAATTATCTTTATGTTTTATTTTATTTTTTTTAAGATTTTATTCATTTGAGAGAGAGAGTGAGCAAGAGAGAGAGCGAGCAGGAGCAGGGGAGGTGCAGAGGGAGGGGGAGAAGCAGACTCCCCGCAGAGCAGGGAGCCCAATATAGGGCTCTATCCTAGGACTCTAGGATCATGACCTGAGCCAAAGGCAGATGCTGAACCAACTGAGCCACACAGGAGCCCCTATTTTTGTTTTAAATAGAAAGTTACAGATCACAGTTGAAATCTCTTTGTAACTTTCCCCAAGTTCCCTCTACTCTGCCATTCTCCTCCAGTGAAACTCCCTATTATATCAGTGGTTATCCTTATGGGGGTGTTTTTCTGCTTTTACCACGTGTGTGTTTCTAGAAACAAAATATACTTACTTTGCTTTTTTGTGCTTTACAAATTTACATAAATGGTATCTTACTGTACCATCCTTTCTGCCACATAATTTGTTCATTTTAAACTTATAAAATATATGATACAAATATTTTATATGTTGCCTATAAGAAATACATAATAATAACAAAAACCAACACCTGTACGCCCACCACTCACAAGTCAGCTATGACTGGTACTGCTGAAGGACCCTTGTGTCCCTCCCAAATTTCATCCTTCTCTCTCCCATGAGAGGCCACTGCTTCCTTGAACTGAGTACTTATCGTTTCTTTACATTTCTTTACAATTTGCTATAATATACGTAATCTTGAAAAACAAATTGTTTAGTTTTGAATGTGTTTAAGCTTTGTACAGAATACATGTTCTATGTATTCTTCTAAAACTGTTTTCTTTCAATCTCATGTATTTGCACAGTTCATCCATGTTGATGAGTAGAGTTATGATTCATTGATTTCCTTTCCACTGCTGCCTAGTATTCCATTGGATAAACACACTATACCATGTATCGTCGCTGGTTATTTAGGTTGTTTCAAGTCTTTGCTACCACAAACATTGCTGTTACAAATAGTATTGTATGTTTTTTCCTGGTACACATATGCAAGAATTTCTCTGTGGAACTATCTAAGAGTTGGATTTCTGGTTCCTTTTATTATTATATTTATTATTATCATTTTTCAAAATTGTTCTATGAGTTTATGCTCCCCCCCCCCGAAAAGTTTTAACCAGTTTATTCCTTAACCAACATTGTGTAAATGTTCTGGATGTTTCATGGTTTTTTCAACATCTATCCATCTGCTGGGGACAAAATGACAACTTGCTAGGGTTTACATTTCCACTTTATCATCTTTTCATACAGTTATTGGTTATTTGGGGTTGTTTTCTGTGAAGTGACTGTTACATCCATTGTCCATTTTTCTATTGGGTTTGTCTTTTTTCTTATTGATTTCTAAGAACTTTTAATATACTCTGTATATTAATCTTTTATTGGTTATCTATGTTGCAAATATTTACTTCTGGCTTGTGGCTTGCCTTTTCATTTTTTAAATGCTGTTTTATGATGAAGAAGCATTCTCAATTTTAATGTCAAATCTATCAATCTTTCCCTTTTATGGTTAACACTCTGGGGTTTTATTTAAGAAAACCTCTATTCTGACATCATAAAGATGTTCTCTTACATTTTCTTCTTAGGCTTTAAAGTTTTGCCTTTCATATTTAAATGTCTAATCTACCTGAAGCAGGAGGTTTATACTATGGTGTAAAGTCAGGATCAAATTCCAATTTTTTCTTTATAGATAACCAATTGTTCCTGTTCCATTTATTGGGAAGCCTATCCTTTTCCCACTGCTCTGCAGTGCTATTCTTTTCCAGATGTGCAAGGATGTGTTTCTAGGTTTCTTTTATTCCATTCCATTCCAATATTCTTTTATTCCATGAGTTTGTCTGTTTATCCTTATTCCATACTGTCCTAACCATCATAGCTTTATTGTCAATTTTGATGTCTGGGGAGACTATCCCTAGCTTCTTCTTCACAATTATCTTGACTGTTCTCAATTCTTAACTTGCAATATAATTTTTGGTTACAACAAATTTTATAGAGTTTGTCCATGTAAATATAGATATAGAATTCTTTTAAACTGCCATTTGTTTATGTTTAAATTATATGCATTTAATATTTATGTATTCCATTTATAAATTTGCCATAATTGGTTATCTGTTACCCCAATAACGCACATTAAGTGGTTTCCCACCTTTTTCCTTAGCACTATTAGTGAAGTTGTTGCGTTACAGTGTATGTATATCTTCAAATTTACTACATAGTGCAGAATGGCTCTCCAAAGTGATTGAACTAAGATACACTCCCACCAGAAGTAAAAGAATTTCAGTTTGAGCTGCACCCTTTGAAATACTTAGACTAACCTTTTTTTGCAAACTGAAGGGTGTGCAATATTATCTCATATTATGTTTTAATTTGTATTTCCCTCTTTCCATGCAAGAGCTTGTTTTTGTTTGTTTATTAGCTATTCAATTTCCTGTTCATATCATTTGTTCATCTTCTTGCTCCACTACCTATAGTTACTGATTTGTAAACAGACCATTTTATATTTTAATTACTAATCCTTAGTTGTTTTTATTGACTGAAATTATCTTCTCCCAATACTACGCCCCTTTTCCATGGACTGTTTTTGTAAGCCCTTGAACTGAACAAGAATGGTTTTTACATATTTAAAGGTTTGAAGAATGAGCAAAAGGAGGAGGGGGAGGAAGAAAAGAAGGGTCAGAGATGTATGTGCCTGCAAAGTGTAAAATGTTTACAGATAGTTTACAGTAAAATGTTTACAGATAGATACAGAGTTTAAAATATTTACAGAAAAAGTTTGCTGAAACTTTCTTTCAATTGTTTTCTTAGCTTTTGGTATTTTAAAATTCAATGTAGGGGCGTCTGGGTGGCTCAGTGGGTTAAAGCCTCTGCCTTTGGCTCAGGTCATGATCTCAGGGTCCTGCGATCCAGCCTCCCATGGGGCTCTCTGCTCAGCAGGGAGCCTGCTTCCCCCTCTCATTCTGCCTGCCTCTCTGCCTATTTGTGATCTCTCTCTCTATGTCAAATAAATAAATAAAATCTTTAAAAATAAATAAATAAAATTCAATGTAGTATAATGTTTTGGTTTTTCATTATATTATAGAACATTATCTGGCTCCGTTTCTGGCTCTCTGGTTTCATTGGTCTATTCATCTATCACAATGTTAATTTTACTAGTGTTCCAAAATAAGTCTTGATGTCTGATAGGGCAAATATGTCCCCCTTTCCCACATGCCAGTTTATATTCTTCTTTAAATATCAACCAAACCACCTTCCCACTTGGTCATATTGATCAAAGTTGATTCAGTGTCTGAGCTGATTTTTATGTTTACGCATTTCAACTGCCAATAAATAAGAATCAAAGGGTTTTCTTTTTCTGGCTGATTATTTTACTGCTATTCTTGACAGTAAGTGGATATTTTCCAATCCATGGCACACGTGTGTATTAGTGGTAATTAGGAAACTAGCTAGAAGAACCGAATTCATTTTGGGGACATCTGTTTGGCTTTCTTTGCCCTTCTGCTTATTTCTAGTGTAGGAGCTGAGCTCTTAATTAATTACTACTTATATTGAAGAGCAGTGCCCCCCAAGAAGGGCAGCAGCTTGCACTGAAGAGAGTATAACAAATAGTAGATGGCTATAAACAGACAACAAAATTTACTGAATGTTTGTGTCTTTAAATATCATTAGGTAAATAAAATCAATCTTCTTGGAGATCTATCAATTAAATTCACACAATCATTCCAAATTCTGATTTACTTCAGCAGCAGAAATGATTCATAGCAAAGGAGTGCCAACTGGCCTGTAGTTGAATTTTAGGTATCTATATTTCATATTTTCAAGATTTTAAACAGTTTATTGAGGCATAATCTATATGCCTTTAAATTCACTCATTCTAAGGGTACGTTTCAATGTTTTTTTTTTTTGTTTCACTGATTTTTAACAAATTTATGGAGTTCAGTGATTATCACCACAATTCAGTTTTAGAATATTTCCATTAGCCCAAAAAGTTCCCTCATACCTGTTTGCGATTAATTAGGCTAATTAGGCAACCACTAATCTGCTTTTTGTCTCTATAAATTTGTTTTTTTTCTGGACATTTAATACATATGGAATCATACAATAATTAGCTTTTAGTGTCTGACTTCTTTGACTCTATTTTAGCCTCCTGTTTTGAGGTTCGTCTATGTCGCAGGAAGTATCAGTAATGTTTTCCTTTTTTTGCTGAATACTATTCTGTTGTGTGAAACATGTATGAAATGTATGAAACATTTCGTTTATCCATTCACCAGTTAAGATATTTGGATTATTTCTAGTTTCGGCTGCTAAGAGTGATATTGTTCTGAACATCTCCATACATGTCTTTGTGTGGACATGTGTTTTCATTTCTCTTGGGTAGATTCCTAGGAGTGGAATTGCTGGGTCAAGTGGAAAGTTTAACTTTCTAAGAAAATTCCAGGCTGTTTTCCAAAGTAGCTGCACCATACTAAATTCCTACTGGCAACATATGAGGGCTACATTTCTCTCTGTCCATGTTATACTTGCTATTGCCTTTTTGATTATAGCTATTCTTGTGAGTATATAGTGATATCTCACTGTGGTTTTAATTTGCATTTCCCTAATAACTAATGATGTTGAACATCTTTCATGAGCTTATTAGCCACTTGTGTAATTTCTTTGGTGAAATACCTATTCAAATCTTTTGGCCATTTTTATATTGGATTATTTGCTTTTTTATCAACATGTTTGGAAAGTTCTTTATATCAGTTGGATAGAAGTTCTTTTTTTTTTTTTTTTTTTAAAGAATTTATTTATTTATTTGTCAGAGAGAGAGTGAGAAAGAGATCACAAGTAGGCAGAGAGGCAGGCAGAGGCAGAGGGAGAAGCAGGCTCCCTGCCGAGCAAGGAGCCCGATGTGGGACTCGATCCCCGGACCCTAGGATCATGACCTGAGCCGAAGGCAGCCGCTTAACCAACTGAGCCACCCAGGCGTCCCTGGATAGAAGTTCTTTATCAAATACATAATTTGCAAATATTTTCTCCCATTCTGACTTGTCTTTTCATTTTCTTCATGGTATTTTCTGAAGCACAAATATTTTAAATTTCGAAGTCCAATTTATCAATTTTTTTCTTTTATAGATCTTGCATTTGGTGTCATTTATAAAAATGTGTAGCATAAACTAAATTTACAAAGATTTTCTACCAAAAGTTCAGTAATTTTAGCCTTTATATATATCTATGATCCATTGTGGGCCAATTTTTTTGTTTATGCTATAAGATGAGAGTCTAAGTTCTTCCTTCTGTTGGCATGTGGATATCTAGTTGGACCAGCAACATTTGTTGAAAGTATTACCCTCTTATTGAACTGAATTGTCTAGAACCTTCATAGAAAATCAATTCATGGTAAATATGAGGGCTTATTTCTGGACCCTTAATCATTGCCATTGATCTATATGCCTTTCTGTGTGCTAATACCACACTGTCTTGATTAGTGTGGTTTTATAGTAAGTTTATTTTTATTTAATTTAATTTATTTTATTTTATTTTGAGAGAGAATCTTAAGCAGGCTCCATGCCCAGCGTGGGGCTCTTTCCCATGATCCTGAGATCATGACCTGAATCAAAAACAAGAGTCATACACTTAACCGAATGAGCCACCCAGGCACCCCAACAGAAAGTTTTAAACTAAGAAATGTAAATTCTTAATTTGTTCTTCTTTTAAAAACATTGTTTTGGGGGTGCAGATGCTTAACTAGCGGTGTAGACACTTAACTGACTGGGCCACCCAGGTACCCTGGTCCTTTGCATTTTCATGTAGTTTAAAAAAAAAAAATCAACTTGTGAATTGTTACCAAAAAAGTTACTGGGAATTTGATAGGCATTATGTTAGAATTATACATCCATTTAAGAAGAATTTCCATCTTGACAATATTGAGACTTGAAATCCATGAGCATGAGAGATCTCTCCATTTGTTTAGATCTTTAATTTTTCTCAACAATGCTTTGTAGTTTCCTTCTAATCTCTGTAGGATCAGTAATGATGACCTCTCTTTCATTCCTGATTTTGGAAATTTGTGTCTTTTCTGAACTTTTTCTTCATAGGTCTAGGTAAATGCTTCTCAACTTTATTGATCTTTTTTGAAGACCCAATGTGGATTTCATTGATTTTTCTTTAAAGTTTTTCTGATTTCTGTTTCATTGATTTCTCTTCTAATCTTTATAACTTTCTTTTTTCTACTTGCTTTGTATTTAGATTGTTCTTTTCCCCCCTATTTTCTTATTGTGGAACCTTAGGTTATTGACCTGAAAACTTTCTTCTCTTCTATTACAGTCATTTAATGCTATAAATATCCATTTAAGCTCTGCTTTTTCTGTATCCCACACATTTTGATACATTGTGTTTTCATTTACACCCAACTCAATATATTTTCTAATTGCCCTTGTGATTTCTACTTTAACCCATGGGTTATTTGGAAGTGTGTTGTTTAATTTCCAAATATTATGGGATTTCCCAGATTTCTTTTTGTTGTTGATTTCTAACTTAATTCCATTGTAGTCAGTAAACATACTTTATATAATTAAACTATTTAAATACATTGGGACTTGTTTTATGGCCTATCATATGGTCTTTCCTAGGGCATATTCCATATGAACTTGAAAAGAATGTGTGTCTGTAGTCAGAGTGTTCTGTATGTGCCAGAGTGAACTGGTTGATAGTGTTCAACCCATCGATATCCTTGTTGATTTCGTATCGAGTTTTTCTATCAGTTATTGAGGGGGTATTGAAATATTCAACAATTATTGTGGAATTATTTAATTCAACTTCAATTCTGTCAGTTTTTGCTTCAGATATTTGCTCTGTTTTTGTATACATTTATAATCGTTTTAATTCCTCATCTATTGATCCTCTACTCATTATTAAATATTTCTTTATTGTACAATACTTTTTGGATTCCAGTTTATTTTGTTTGATACTAATATAGCCACTTGAGCTCTCTTATGGATACTGTTTTGGATATCTTTTTCCATTACTTTCAATTTCTTTGTGTTTTGGAATCTTTGTGTAGTTTACCTCTTTTAGACAGCATATAGGTAGATCTTGGTTTTTTAATCTAATACGACAATCTTTGCCTTTTGTTTGGAGTATTAGACTTGACTGGGGTTTTGCTGAGGCCTCTGGTGCCAAAAAGTTTTCTGTCCTCTGCTGATGGGTTTGTGGGTAGTAGTGAAAAATGGCCACTTTCAAAGTTCAGGTCATTTTTCTGTCTTCTCCAAACTTTTCCTTTCCACTTGGCCTTTTTGCATTCCCCCTGTGTCTTCTGTGTAACCCAATGGTTGGCCGGGACTATGTGCCTAGCTTGCTTGGGCTTATCTCCAGTCTCTGCTGTGCGTGCACATCAACTCAGCCAGGAATATGTTTGCTCCAGTCATAAGTGCAACCTTGGGGGACACCTGGGTGGCTCAGTCGGTTAAGCCACTGCCTTTGGCTCAGGTCATGATCCCAGGGTCCTGGGATCGAGTCCCATATCGGGTTCCTTGCTCAGCGGGGAGCCTGCTTCTCCCTCTGCCTGCTCTGCCTGCCGCTCCCCCTGCTTGTGCTCTCTCTCTCTCTGACAAATAAATAAAATCTTAAAAAAAAAAAAAAAATAAGTGCAACCTTGGGCTAATAGAGCCACCTTCACTCACTGCCAAGATTGTCACTTCCGGACTATGCGGATGGATGTAGGTGTCATCCACTGTTCCGAATCAAGCAAGGTCTTTGATTGTGGCTGCAAAGCTCCTGATCCTCATGGTCTGTCCTGCCCTGGCAAAACTTTCCCCACTGACCTAGGGAGGGAAATGGAAGCAGCCCCAGGCAAGAATGCCAGACTCCTGCTGTTCTTAGTAGTTTTATGTGCAAATGTTTCTTATATTTTTGTATGCCTTTGCTCAATCTCCAAGGCAATGAAAAGTTGTTTTTGTCAAATTTGCCCAGCTTTATAGTTGCTTTTTAAGGATGGGATTTGTTGGCCTCCTCACTTGGCCATAACCAGAAATCCCACTAACAAAGCCAGGGGCACTGAAACCTATTTCCTTCAGGGCAACAGGAAGTTTCAGTATTGAACATTGCCTGTTAGATCCTGAAGCGTGCTCTTACCTCACTTATTACAGAGCAGAGTTGCACAATACTGGTTTATCTGCCATCCTAATCTAAGGGAGTTTAGTTAATGAAATTGTAAAAAACCTTCGCCAGAGGCATTTTCCCCAAAACAGCAATCCTTGGCAGACTTGGAAATGGAATTTCAATGTATTGTTAGATAGATTTTTATGTGCTTTAACACTCATGACTTCAAGTTTTACAGCATCCCTAGTAGCAGATAGAAAGTAAGATTTTTCACGACCACTTTACAACTGGCATAACTGTGTCTTTAAAAGATGACTAATAATGACACTCGTTGAATGCTTAGGTACCTGGCATTGTACTAATTGTCTCAACTACA
Source organism: Potos flavus (assembly GCA_028534135.1). Lineage (NCBI taxonomy): Eukaryota > Metazoa > Chordata > Mammalia > Carnivora > Procyonidae > Potos > Potos flavus. Next base: position 71,486,405 of record CM052885.1, read on the forward strand.
TCAACTATAAGTTAGGTATTATTACAAGCCATGTTTTATAGTTGGGAAGGTAACCTACCAGGAGTTACTAACTAATAACTGGGCTCTGAAGCCAAGTGGTAGAGAACCAGAGCCTGATAAGGTTATTACCTATACTCTGTGCTTTGTGACAATTCTTGAAAGTTATAGACATGGACATGACCAATCAATAGAAAGATGGTGAGTTGTAACCTATTTCAACATTAAAGACAGGAACAAGGAGACTGTTTATGCCCAGATCAGACATGGAAAGTATAACTCTCTTGGTATAACTAATATTTACTTCCCTAGTTTCACATGATTGGAGTCACTCATGACAAACTTTAAGCATATGCAGCCCTCTAAGTGACTCACACTGAATGTGATGGCAGGGCTTAGGGAGGGCAACCTCTCTTAAGGACAGCACCTCCTACCTGGGGTGGGCTAGGCAGCTCTTACTGGGAAAGCCCTTCTTTCTCAATGAGTTTCCTCATTTTAAGACTGAGGAAATTGAGGTTTAAAGAACTGACCCACCCCCGAAGCCCCTAAAAGCCAGTTCTAGCGTTAACCTCTTTCCTGAAGTTTTCCTTGTAAACCTTACTGCTCTCCTGTCTCTGAGTTCCTTCAATGTGATCTATATGCTTAATTCAGGGAACCCTGTTCTGGATGGCTGTGTGGTTTTATTCTTACAGGATAGATGAGAGCCAAGGCACAGGTTGGAGCCCAAATGAGACAGTTAGCTTTTCCCAAAGAATAACTGTTCTACCACCCAGTGCACTGGAGCAAAAGGCAGTGTGGCCACTTGTCCTGTTTCTGGGGAAACCTCTCAAACACAGGGCCTTCTAATAGTGGGCATCATCTTCCACTTATACATATATCTATTACTTTCTCCTCTCTTTTCTTCTCTCATTTTCCATCTCTTGGAAATATAAAAACAAATAGGATTATGGGATAAAATGAAACCTTCCCCAAACTGAGCTTCCTCTCCCTATGGTATTGGAAGGAGAGAATTTTTCCCTTCCTGGCCCTTCTCCTCCTCACTCTCTCACCCTGTGAGAATGGATAGATAAATATATCATGGGCATCCCTATTGGAATGTCAGGGATCCTAGGAACTAGAGACCATGGGAATCTGTTAGGTAAAATTCACTAAAGTACAGGGATTTGAAACAAGTCCTCCCCATCATTTATGATTAGTTCCCTTCTATTTCTTTTCTTACATATTTCTTAACCTAATGTGATGATGGATGGGGTTGGAGAAAAGCCTTTAAAAAATAAAACAAAATAAAATAAAATAAAATAAGATAAAATAAAATAAAATAATCTTGTTTTGTATGCTCTATTCCTCTTCCAGACTAGAAATAGTTCTGCAGTAGTTATACATAATACTGTAGAATGATGAGTCTGTGCATATGTATGGCTGAAAAGGGCTCATTCACAGTTTGTACCATTTTTTTGGTACCAAAGGGACAGTGACGTTGATTCCACTGTTGTGGACTGTAGCTGTAGTTTGCAGCTGACTTTTTGCCTCATCATGCACTGTCTGACACATGGATTAAAGACAAACTCTACTTTGAATGGCCAAAATAAAAAATATAAGAAACAACAAGTGTTGGTGAGGACATGGAGAAAAAGGAATCCTCATGCACTGCTGGTAGGAATGCAAATTTGTGCGGCCACTGTGGAAAACAGTATAGAGGTTCCTCAAAAAATTAAAAATAGAATTACCCTATGATCCAGTAATTCCACCACCGGGTATTTACCCAAAGAACAGAAAAACACTAATTTGAAAGATACATGCATCCTTATGTTTATTGCAACATTATTTACAATAGTCAGATTATGGAAGCAACCCAAGTGTCTATCAATAGATGAATGGATAAAGATGTGGTATATATAATATATACAGTGGCATATTACTCAACCATAAGAAGGAATGAAATGTTGCCATCTGCAACAAAACCAATGGATCTATAGAGGGCCCTAAAGAGGGCATAATGCTAAGTGAAATAAATCAGAAAGATAAATACCATATGATTAAAAAAATACCATATGATTTCATTCATATGTGCAATTTAAGAAACAAAATAAATGAACAAAGGAAAAAAGAGACAAAAATGAAAAACAAACTTGGGCGTGGAGCCCAACATGAGGCTTAAATTCACAACCCTGAGATCAAGACCTGAGCTGAGTTCAAGAATCTTAACCAACTAAGCCATCCAGGTGCCCCCTAAAAAACAGACTCTTAAGTATAGAGAACAAACTAATAGCTACCAGAGGGGAAGTGGATGGAGGGGATGGGTGAAACAGGTGAAGAGGATTAAGAGTACACTTATCATGATGAGCAGTGTGTAATGTATAAAATTGTTGAATCACTGTATTGTACACCTGAAACTAATATAACACTGCATGTTAACTATACTGGAATTAAAATAAAATGAAAAAACCAAAACTCTACTCCATCTCTCATTAGTGCAAACCACCTTGGTTGGCCTTTAAGCTTTATAATACTCATTGGCAGAATGTGGGCAACTCTTCCATATTATGTACCATTAGGAAGGCATCAAAGCTCATGGATAAAACCATTGCTCATTATTTCTAGTTTTTGGCTTCTCTCATTCCCTACTGGTGTGGTAACTCCAAGTCTAAAGTTTACTTTGTCATGACCAGGACTGTGTCCAAAGGCTCCAAGTGTTTCCTAATGTCCCAAATCTTCTCTTGCTTTCTTGTCCCATCCCTGTTTCTACCTCTCCAATCCTAGGAATACCACCAAAAGTAAAGAATCTAGCCATGGGAGAAGTTCTAGCCCAAACTCAATATTTTCTTCCAAGATTTCTAAAAGTTAACATTACTTGTTGAACTTCTAGAGTTTAATCAGGCCACTACCTGGGTTCTTTTGGGACCATACGTTTCTGTCTTGAACAACTTAGGGATGAATGGTAACACAGCCTGGACTGAGGCTGAAAGAAGAATGGGCATGGCCATGCCCTTTACGTGTGTCTAGTAATGGCTTTAGCTTGACATTAAGGCAGATGATTGTTTATTATTTAATAAGTTATATAGGCAGATATTAAGAAGAGCCAAACGTGACCCAGCCCTGACTATTATCCAAGAACACCTACAGGTGTGGTAATATGGCTTCTGATGCTCTTAGGAGAAACAACAACAACAACAAAACACTGATGTGACTGTTTAAAAGACAAAGTGATGACCCTTCTGAGTTTTCTCTGAGGTAGTTATTCTCAGAAGACATGATCCGACAGTTGAAGTGCTTTGGTCACCTCAGCCTAGGCACCTATCCATTTGAGGTGGTTCATTGCAACAGTATGAGAAAGACTGGCTGGAATTAGACCCACATGATTAAAGAGGGATCAGTGCTGGGAAGAGGTCTAGGCAGTGGGCAGGACAGGACATTCAAGGGGTAGAGCAACAGATGACAGATGGTGTAGTGGCCCAGGCAGAGGAGGTAGTGGTGGTGGGGCTGTTTTTTATGACACAGGTTGTCTAACACAAACAAATGGATATTATTTGACAGCTGGGGATAGTGCTGTCATGGAGAAACCAACATTGGGAGATTCTTAAAAGTCTGGGTAGCATCAGGAAAGCCAGTGGGCAAGTCTATAGTTGATCAGGAGCATCTGCTGGGACCTGGGACACAAGTTGAGGAATGCATTTCAGGAAGTTATGAGAAGTGGGAAACAAAGTCACAGAAAGGTGAGCAACAAGAGAGACTTAAGGCTGGATATGTGGTAATCTTCCTTAGCTGTTGCTAAAAGAGTATCCATCTGATGTGGCCTTAGCTCTGAGGAGTAGAGGCAACTGGAGCTGAGGAAGACTGAAGGACAGACCCAAAGAAGACTCAGTCCCACATCACAGAACTCTGATTTCTTATATCTTGATGTAAGTGTCATGATTTATATGGCTGAGAGCTGGCATAGAAGGAGGGTGGGCTGGTCATAGGGGTCAAAGGTCAATGGAAAGAAATAGGTTGGGCAAAAAGCACAGTTACTTAGAATGAAGCCTGAGTTGAGTGGGTCAGTACTGAGCAGTCATTGCAGAAGTAAAGACTTGAAACCAAATGTTGTGGCATAAAAGGTTTCATGACTAGTGGCTCATTGGATAGAGAAGGAACTGTTACAGATAGAATAGCAGGGAAGGATGCACTTTTTCAGGTACTATTAGGATATTGTAGGTTAAGGGGTTATAGAACATCTGTCTTTTTTGGGATGCAGAATATAGTAGAGTCTTGTTTTTTTTTTTTTTAAAGATTTTATTTATTTATTTATCAGAGAGAGAGAGAGAGAGAGAGCACGAGCACAAGCAGGGGGAGCGGCAGGCAGAGCAGGCAGAGGGAGAAGCAGGCTCCCTGCCGAGCAAGGAGCCCAATGCGGGACTCGATCCCAGGACCCTGGGATCATGACCTGAACCGAAGGCAGCTGCTTAACCGACTGAGCCACCCAGGCGTCCCGAGTCTTGTTTTTTTAATTTAACTTTTATTTTTATTTTTTATCCAATCAGAAAATCTCTGCCTTTAAATTAGACTATTCAGACAACGCATATGAAATATGGTTATTGATATGCTTTTATTTAAATCTAGTGTCTTGGGGCGCCTGAGTGGCTCAGTCGGTTATGCGTTTAAGTGTCTGCTTTCAGCTCAGGTCATGATCCCTGGGTCCTGGGATCGGCCTCAAGTTCTGGCTCCCTGCTCAGCAGGGAGCCTGTTTCTCCTTCTCCCTCTGCCTGCTGCTCCCCTTGTTTGTGCGTGCCCTCTCTCTCTCTGCCAAATGAATAAATAAAAAATCTTTTAAAAAATAAATCTAGTGTCTTGTTATATATTTTATATTTATCCCATCTGTTCTTTGTTCTCTTCTCTCTCATTTTCTGCCTTCTGTTGGATTATTTGAACATTTAGAAAAATAATTTCATTTTAGCTCCTATGTTGGTTTATTAGCTTTAACTCTTTATTATGTTTTTATGGTGGCTGATTTATGATTTAGTCTATCACAGTCTATTCCAAATGATATAATACCACTTCTTGTGTAACACAAGAAACTTACAACACTATATTTCTATTTTTCCCTTTACAGCCTTTGTGATATCAGTATCCTATATTTATTTATTTTTTATTTTTTAAAAGATTTATTTATTTATTTGAGACAGAGAGAGAGTGAGAAGGGAGGGGTTGGGGAGGAGAGGGAGAAAATCCCAAGCAGACTCCCTGCTGAGTGGGGAGCCTGACATGGGCTCAATCCCACAGCCCTGAGATCATGACCTGAAATAAGTCAGACACTCAACCAACTGAGCCACCCAGGCACCCCTATTTATACATGTTTTAAAGCAATTTTATCATATGCCTTGATGTAGTTTTCTTCACGTTTCTTTTCTTGCAGTCCAGAGACCATCTTAGATTCATGTGTTTATAGTTTTTATCAAATTTGGAAATTTCCTGGCCTTTATTTCTTCAATATTTTTTTCTGTTCCTGTTCTCTTTGTGACTCTCATTACATGTATATTAGGTTGTTTCAAGTTGTTCTAGAGTTCACTGATGTTGTTTATTTTTTTTCCCCAGTATTCTCTCTGGGTTTCATGTTGGATAATTTCTATTGTTATATCCTCAAGTGCATTATATTTTCTTCTGTCATGTCTAATCTGTTAACACCATCCAGTGTACTTTTCATCTCAGACACTGATGTCTTCATTTCTAGAAGTTTGATTTGGATCTTTTTTCTGTTTTCCATGTCTCCACTTATCATGTTCAATCTTTCCTCTAGGCTCTCAAGCATATGGGATAGAGTTAAAATAATTGTCTTAACGTCCTTAACTATTAATTCTATCCTTTGTGTTATTTCTGGGTAGGTTTCTATCAATTGCTTTTCTCTCCCTTTATTGTGGATCCTATTTTGCTGCTTCTTTATATGTCTGGTAATTTGAATGCCAAACTGAATTTTCAGGGCTGGGTATCTTCATATTCCTATAAATATATTTGAATTTTGTTTTGGGTTGCAGTTAAGTTACTTGGAAAGAGTTTGATACTTTGAGATCTTGCTCTTAAGTTTTGTCAGGTGAGACTAGTGGTGTTTTAGTCTAGGGATAATTTTGTCTCACTACTGAGGCAAAACTCTCCTGAGTTCTCTAATTGATATTCTATGAATTCTGAGGTTTTTCACTTTGGCTAGTAGGAAGAACTTTCCTAGTCCTGTGTGAATTTAGGGGATTATTCCCTCTTATCCTTTTGTGTGACCCTTTCCCTGGCTCTAGGTAATTTCCTCACATGCATGTGAAGAAAGACTTGAGGGAGACCTCCTGCAGATCTCAAAGGCTATCACTGTGTGTAGCTCCTTGGTCTTCAGTACTCTGTCCTGAGAATTCACTTAGTCACCTTGGCTTCCCTGGACCCCTGTCTTATCTATTCAACATTGAGAGATTGTGAGGTTCTCCATGGGCTCTCCTCCCTGTGCTACATCTTGGACACTCTCTACAGGCAGTACTGGGGCAAATTGTGTTTATTTTCCCCTCTCAGGATCATTCACCTTCATTGCCTGATGTCCATGTCTTTAAACCACATCTTCTTCAGCGTTTTAGTTGTTTCAAGTAGGAGGTAAATCCAATCCTTGTTACTCATCTTGGCCAGAAGCAGAAGTTGTGTTTTCAAATGTTTTACATCCATAAGGCTTGGTTTTTTAGGTAAAAAACAGAAGAGTCTTCCAAACCTCAGTGCTCACTGAACAGGGTTAGGGCACACATTACCTTACATTACCAGGCTTGGAAACATGTCCTCTGATCTGTCTCTAACCTCAGTAATATGCCTTGACTAACTTGCTTGATTCTTGTTCTATATCTTGCCTTAACCTCTAGTAACCAAAGTTCTTTAGCTTCTTTCTTGTCCCCCTGGAGAGCAGAAAATCTCTTGATAAATCCAGTTCCCAAATCCCTACCCAAAAACATATATTCTACCCACACCTATTAACTCGACTGACTTTATTTCTCTCTTTTTTTCTTTCTTTCTTTCTCTTTCTTTCTTTCTTTCTTTCTTTCTTTCTTTCTTTCTTTCTTTCTTTCTTTCTTTCTTTCTTTCTTCCTTCCTTCCTTCCTTCCTTCCTTCCTTCCTTCCTTCCTTCCTTCCTTCCTTCCTTCCTTCCTTCCTTCCTTCCTTCCTTCCCTTCCTTCCTTCTTTCCTTCCCTCCCTCCCTCTCTCCCTCCCACTCCCTCCCTCTTTCCTTCTCTCCTTCTTTCCCTTCCTTCCTGCCATTCTTCCTTTCATCAAGTATTTACACAGTGCTGATTGACACTCTGCTAGGTATCAGGAATATAATTATAAGCAAAATTAGACAGTATTCCCACTTGCGTGGTTATTCCAGATATTTTCTGACCACATAATCAATAAACATTGAAATTTACACATTTGGCCTTATCTGACTCAGATTTAACCACAATGATTATAGTACAAAAGCACTTCACTTCCTTTTCCAATTATGTAGTACCCTCAGTTAGAGCAAGAGCATGAACATTTAGGTTAACTTTAAAGGCTGCTCAAAGCCATGTCATTTCCTGTGGTATCAACTTACTGCAAAAGCCATGACAGGGTCAGTTATTCAATTTTGCTCACAGGTCCTGAACTAGAAATTGTTTCCTTTTCTCATCTGGCTCCATGTTTTAAAAAAAATTCCCACTTAGCTTAAATTTCACCACCTGGGATCTGTTTAGGCATATACTCAGCAAAGTTACCATATGAAAGGCCATACTTAGTCATTTACTTGAACTGACAAATAACTCAGCTGATACCAGCCATTTCCTGGTCTTGTCCCTTCCTTAGGCCTCTGATCCCTAGGACAGGGAGTTTGACTCCTAATTTTTGTTTTATATTTTTTTCATTCCTTTACCTTGAACCTTCACTGCCACCTTGCACCTATCCCACCTCCAAAACACATCCACTTATTAGAAAGGAACACTCATACCCACTCCTCCCATCACCTATGAGGTGACATCCTCTTGAGTATCACTTCTAGCCTATTGCCCTATCCCTTATTCATTCCTTCACAGGTTCCTCCATTTATGGGTGAGAGCTATTGGTCTATGTTCTCCACTGAGAGGATCTAATATAAAAGGCTCTAAGCAATGAGGTACCAATATCTCTTTTCCTTCTCTGCCCAGACCAGTATGAGGCACAATCTTGGATAAGAGGGTATGCTTGCAAACGTGCTTTCCCTCATGAGGGCTTTCCATGATCAGGATGTGGGGGTAGGAGTACATGTGTGAGAGAAGGATGGAGAGTATGTTAGTAAGCCAGGTGAGTTGTTCACCTATACCACATCTTCCAATCTGGCTTTTATTGGTAACTAAGTGATATTTTGATCACCATCTGCCTTACCTTTGCATTTACCCTTCAACTGGGTCTACACACAAGGGAAGAAGAAAGCATCTCAACTGGAGCATCGCCTACAGTGAACATGTGATAAATGGTAGTAACTAACTTAGGAGCTGGAGAGGGAAAGATCATGTTTATAGGTGATATGTCACCGAGATTCATAGTCTACAAGAATATGAATGATAAGACCCAGTTCCCCTTCCAGTGGGCAGCAAAAATTCTCCCATGAAATTAGCCCTTCATTTGCTATTGGTTGCTTATCATCCCATGTGCTCTGACAGTGAGGAGGGTGTAGTGGATGGTGCGGAAGTTGGAAGTTTGGACAGAACACTGATGGAGTTCTTAACCAGAAAACACCTTGACCTTGTGATCCCACCCTCCAGTTACAGGACTCTGTTTCCTGGATGCAGCATGAGGAATTCTATGTGAAAAGCTAAATATAACCTTGAAATAGTGTTTCTGGACAGGAAATGCAGTTTGAAAGTGAGGAAGATGGTAAACATATTGACAAAACATACACAAACATAAAAATCTAGCCAAAGGAAAAAATGATACTCTTCATTCTGAAGACCTAGAAGAGCCTATTGAAGTTAAGGTATTTTCTGTTTCTGTTTTTGTTTTAGGGCAGCCTGAAGCAGGATGCGATGCAAAACTAGAACAATCCAAACTTTAGTTTTCTTTGAGAAAAAGAAATCATCACTCTTAATTTAGATAGAAAATACAGAAACAGAGTATTTAAGAGTTTCTTGTAACTTTTGCTTCATATTTTGGTGGTGTCTTTTTTATTTTTAAATACCAGCACATTAAGGCTTCAGATGATAAAGGAAGTTATATGGCTTTAGTCTGTCTTTGGAGATACTGGGTTTCTTCTTAACTGCCCTCTGAATAGCTCACTTTCCTGAGTTTCACGTGGACCTAAAAACAGGTGTGGTTCTCCCCTTTCAACCAGTAATCTGTGTGCTGTTCCTCTAGCTCTGTGGGCACGCCCAGTTCCCCCACTAGCCATTCAAATGATGGGTTAATATCAATTCATAAGTTAGACTTAACTCGATAATTTCATAATGTTGGTTTTTCAGCCTATATTTTGGAGGATGTCAAATATATGCCAGAGTAGAAAGGAAATTCTGATTGAGAACTTCTGATTGAATCTCATGTCCATCACTGGCCTCAGTAGTGATCATCATCCAGACCTCCACTAACTGCCCATTGCCAGGTGGGCAAATCCCAAAAACCGTATCATTTCCTCTGTAAATATTTCATTATGCATTTCAAAAATACAATCCCTTTAAAAATTACCCAGAATACCATTTCATTCTCCAAATCTTAATAATTCCTTCACATTTCAAATATCTCCACTAGATTATTTTGAAGCAAAAACAGGCATCCTAATATTTCATTTTTAATTGTTTAATCTATACATCTTAAAAAAAAACTCCACCTTTTATTTTTTGAGCAAAATCACAATGTCATTATCACACTTTAAAAAATTAATCCCTCGGGGTGCCTGGGTGGCTCAGTCAGTTAAGCATCTGCCTTTGGTTCAGGTCATGGTATCAGAATCCTGGGATCAAGCCCCACACCAGACTCCCTGCTTAGCGGGGAGCCTGCTTCTCCCTCTCACTCTGCCCGCCACTCCCCCGTTTGTGCTCTCTATGAAATAAATAAATAAAATCTTAAAAAAAAAAAAGAAAGAGAAAAATAACCCCTCAATATCATCAGCTATCCACCATATAAAATTTCTTGATGTTTTCCTAAATGTTATTTTATAGTTGATTTATTTGAATCTGGACCCAAACAAATCAACACATTGTATTTGATAGATAGGTCTCTTACATCTCTTTTCATTATGTGCTCTCCTCCCCTCTTTGTTTTTCTCAATAATTCATTCATTGAAGAATGTGTCTCATATTCTGGATTGTTCAAGGTTACAGTCCAGTAGCGGTTCTGTCCCCCCTGAAAACAATATTTTGCCTTCATTCTTCTTAATTCTCTTAATTCTCAGTCTTCTTAATGTCTCTTTATTGAGACATCCCTGACATACAATAAACTGCACATAGTTAAAGTGTATAATTTGATTAGTTTTGACACACGGGTGTGCATTTTGAAGGCATCACCACAATAAACATCTGGTCACCCCCAGATACATTTTGCTCACTGAATCTGGGCACACACTTAACTTCCCCCAGCCTCAGTTTCCTTTCTGTATAATGAGGGCAAGTACAGGATACACGTACAGAATTAGATGATCAGTAAGGTCCCATACATGTCTAAATTTCTATTATTCTTTCTTGGCTTGTTGCTCTATCAGGTGTTAGGGAAGATACAAGTGAGCTTCGTCTCTCTATATAAAATCCACAGATGGAACCTGTAGGTTAAATTAGTTTTTCATATTTCATAGGGTTTTTTCTCTAATTAAAATAAGAGGCCCTTTAGCTGCTTTCTCTCTCGCATACCAGAAAGATTCATAAACTGGTTGCTCAGTGCTGAAAACTGGCATATTTCTATTTAAGTTTCTGCCTCACAGATCTCCCATTTTGAACCTCAGTGAAGCACTGCCCTCCTTCAAACCAGACTGAATGTAATGTAGGTCCAGGGCCCTGCAGGCTCTAATCATTCTCTAAAACAGGAAAGCATATGGGATGAAGGATCAAGCGCCCCCCAGGGAGGAGCTGGAGAGATGCTGATTTTAAAATGTTCAAGGGATCACCAAAATGAACATAGCGAGCAAGTGTTTAAAGCTGAGACAACCACAGCAAAGGTAGTTTGAATAAAGCTGGATCTGTAGACACTCGTCTAGGCAGAAACTGCTGGCAGGGCATGAGCAAATTTAGGCCTATAGTATTAATAAAAAGTACGGTGAATTTTTCCCAGAGATTTGAAAATTTTAAGGACTCTGAGTAACACATTGGTTTGTTCATTTACTCACCCACTTGGTGTTAGGTAGCTGGTAGGTCTGGGAACACTAAAATAAATAATTTGTCACGGCTTAAGGAGCTTATTCACTTCTAGTAGATAGAATATGTGTGCTTGAATATAATACTAAGCAGCTCATTATTAAGTCCTCAGTTTCCCCTCCTGAGAGGGTTAGCCTTTAGGATGGCAAAGACAAAATACCCGAAGACAATTCAGATAGAAACTAAAAGATTCATCTCATTGCATCCGTTAGTGTAAAAGTCTTTAATTCAAAGATGCCACATAATAATTCGACATACATTCATTCAGGATGCCGCTAGCATTGTGGGTGCAGTTTCTTCTCCCTAGAAATCTTTTCCCATCTTTATCCCTAGCTAATTCCTATTTACTTCCCTGTCTCAGTTTAGGTGTCTTTTGTTCTGGAAAGTCTGCTCCGACTTCTAATTTACCTATTTTGGTAAATACTCCACACCACACATCACTCTACTTATCAAGTGTCTATTATTCACTGGAGCCACCAAGCGCCTCCCCATGCAGTAGGAAAGAGTAATTGGCTCTTTCTGTTAGCTGTTCCTGAATTAAAAAAAAAAAAAAAAATTTCCCCAAAGTGAGTGCCTTAAAATAGCAACTATCTATCTAGCTCATCATTCTGTGGGTTGGTTGGCTGGTTCTGGTGTACGCTAGCCTGACTGGTCCCGCCTAGGATCACACATGCATCTGTGGTCAGCAGGAAGCTGGGCGATCTAGGCACCTCAGCGGGTGGCTCTTCCCTGCTCCCCGTGGGCTTCCATTCAGCAGTGGAGCTCAGTGCATATTCACAGCGCCACTCAGCAGTGGAGCTCAGCGCCACGCCACTCAGCAGTGGAGCTCAGCGCCACGCCACTCAGCCTATTGCTTACAAGTCACAAGGCCGGCCCAGACTCAAAGGGTCAGGAAACAGACTTTGCTGTTTGATGAAAGGAGCAGCAAAAAAATTGTAGCCATTTCTGCAATCCACTGCCCTGATTTTTAAGCTGCGACAGCTTTCCTCAGGGAAAGAGCTGTGCTGTGTGGACAATAAGGAAAGGAGTCCTCATGGAGTTGTCAGGATAGACTTGGAACAAGGAAAGTAAAATGCTTTTTGAATAAAAAGGTCCAAAAAAATTTTTTTTTAAATTTCCATGGGCACCCCGGAAGTGAGAGGGCTGTGGGGACCAAGAAGGGAGCTGAGAACTATGGAAATAGCCAGTCCTTTGAAGGCTGATGCAGTGCCTTGCACACTCACACACACATTACTCAGACTTTCACCTAAGTTCTCCATGAGCAGCCAGACCTACAGTACTTTGGAAAGCGAGGTGGGATGGGAGGTTTCCAGGCAGGTGACATGGATTGGCAAGGAGGAGTTGCAGATGTCTAGAAACTTATACCCATGTCACTTCTGATTTTTCCTTTAACGTGGGCAATTTTAAGGACATCAGTGGATTCTATATTTTTTGTGTTAAAAATGCTTTTTTTAAACATTTCTGGGTGGAAAACTTCAAACATTGTGTAAGTAGAATAGTTTAATGAATATCTATGTACCCAAATCCCTGCTCCTACTGTGATCAATTTGTGTCAACCTTGGTTCACCTTCTGCCTACCACATGGTTTGAAGCAAACCCAGGATCTCTTCTTTGTAAATATTTCCATTGGTATTTCTAAAAGATAAGGAATTATTTTTAAAATGTATATTCACACTACTATTATAACAACTTTAAAAATTAACAATAATTCCTTAAAATGATCAAATATGAAGTCAAATTCAAATTTCCAATTGTCTTCATACTAAGGTCTGCACATTTTAAATAACTGATATATTTTAAATCTATTAACCTATGAGATGCCCCTCTGATATTCTCTCTCTTTCTATTCCTTCTAATATATTTATTGAAGAAATTGGGTCATTTGTCCTACAGTTTCTCCTGGTCTGGATTTTATGGATGGCAACTCCATGCTGCTATTTAACATGTTCATTTATCTGTCTTCCATTTTTTGCATAAATGGGTAATTGGATCTAGAGGCTTGATTAGTTTCCAATTCATTTATTTTTGAAAGACCACTTCATAAGTGATAAGGGCCACCTCTTTTATTTTGGAAGACATTTTCCAGACTTCTGGATTTAAAATTCTGTGCTTCAAATTATATTAGTTTGCATTTTGAATAAATAAAATATTCACAATATTTTCCTTCCAACTAATGAATAAATTTTGATTTTTCCATGTTTACTACTCAGGCAAAAAACAAAAAACAAACAAACAAAAAACAGGGAATGAGAAATACACGTGATGTTTTGAAATGCCAAAGCAATAAATTTTCAAATCAGTTTGGAAGTGCCTTTGATGTATGTGTGATCTGATTTCCAGCACTCAGCAATAAAACTCTGTGAGAAGACCTAGCAAAATGTCCAACACACTGTGTGAGCAGTAAAATGGAAGCAATCGGTTATAGAAAAGGAAAACTGCAGCCACAGGGAGGTTTGGCTATTCAGAGGAAAGAATGAAAGAAGCAGGGGTTGCCAGTAACTTCTGGCACCCAGTGACAACATCAGCCATCTAAAGAAGATGTTTCTATTCTGTTGGCCATGAGTAAATATCCGGATTAGCTCGCAACTATTCATGGACTTATTGTCAATTAACAGTTGGCAACTGGGCTGTAATGTGTTTGTAAATACACACAGAGCCATAGTTTACATCCTTTCTTTTAAAAGGAATTGCCCTCTCTATTGGAACTATGCAGACTTTTTCTTATTATCTACTTTTTCTTATTATCTACTTCATCTAACCATCTCTTTAAAAAGAACAATGACTTCAGAGCTAGTTATAGCACTAAATATGAAGAAGGAAAGTGCAAACCAGAGCAGCTCCCCCCTTCCCCAAATTCCTGCAGGTGGAAATCTACTGCGGAGTGGAGCTGGCCTCTGGAGAAAACGCTGGTCTAACTGACATGCTATATATAGAATCCGGGAAAAGAAAGTGACCCATGTGCCCTGCATCTAAAGGCTATCAGGCAGCAGGCCTGAAGTTCAATATGTGCTTGGCTTCCTCATCCATGTCCCTTTGTTTGATTTTTATGAGAATCTGTATGGGGGCTTTCTCCCTCTCTCTCTCTCTTTCTCTCTCTCTCTCTTCTTTCTTCTTTTTGTTTTGTAAAACTATTTTACTCTCCTATTTTTAGGACATAGAATGCAACGCACAGAGGTGGCTTCCGTAGAGAAGCTATAAATGGCTACATTTTAACTTGATACCATGGAAGTTGGGAATCTGATGCACTGTTGTATGGCTGCTGATTCCTGCCTAAAACAGTCCCAGATTAGGTTTGGTGCCAATGAAAATGCCCTCCTGTCCCATCACTACCACCAGCTACCAGAGGAGGGTAGAGGGTTGAGGAAGGAATTGTCCAGGAGTGGAACAAGCACTGGGCTAGCTGAGCTGCACTTGAGTTTCCTAGGTCAAAAAGTAACCTGATGGGATGGAAGGAACCAGGTGCTCTATAAGGCCCACGTGTCTCTCAACTCTCAGAGGTATTATAGACAATTATATTAGTTTCCTGTCACTGTGGTAACAAATTAACACCAATGTACTGGCTTAAAACAACATAAATCCTACAGTTCTGAATGTCATAAGTCCCACATGGGTCTCACCAGGCAAAAATGAAGGCATCAGTAGTGCTGTGTTCCTTTCTGTGGGTTCCAGGGGAAAATCCATTTCCTTGCCTTTTCCAGTATCCAGTGGCCCTTCCTCCACCTTCAAAGCCAAGTCCCCCCCATGATGGCATTTTCCTGGTTCTCTGCAGCCAGCAGTACTCTGCAGCCTGACTTTAAGGATTCATGTGACTAACTTGGACCCATCCCATTAATCCAGGAAAGTCTTCCCATCTCAAGGCCCTTAACCCTCATCACAGCTGCAAAATCCCCTTTATCACATCAGGTAACATATTGACAGGTGCGGGGGACGAGGGTGTGGACATATTTTTGGAATCCATTATTCTGCCTACCACAAAGATCACATGTCCCTTAGGAAGGGGAAAAGAAAAATACTGAGGAAGGAAACGTTCTCAAGGAGACTCTTTAAAAAAAAAAAAAAAGATTTATTTATTTACTTTAGTGAGAGAGAGTGAGAGAGCGGACGCAAGTTGGGGGAGGGGCAGAAGGAGAGAACCTTCAAGCAAACTCCCTGTTGAGCGCAGAGCCTGACAAGGGCCCATCCCATGACCCATAAGATCATGACCTAAGCTGAAACCAAGAGTCAGACGTTCAACCCAGTGAGCCACCCAGGCACCCCTCAAGGAGACTCTTTTAAGTCCACATTCCTTACCCTGTCATTTAAGACCCTTTAATCAATCCACCTGTCCAAAATTATTGCCCCATTTTTCCACTTGAAATAGCTCACAGTTTCTTTATCTAAACCAAACAATGCACACTCTGGGCTTTGCTTCTTCCCACACTGTTCCTGCTTCTGAGAGCCTATGCCATTCCACCCCTTCTTGGCTTCACCACCTTTCCCCAAGTCCAGACTATTGCACATCTCTTAAAAGCCTTCCCCAAGTCCTCCAAGAGCAAAGCAAAATGTTAGTATTTTGTCTGTTCTCTTTTGTTAACAAAACTTCTGCCTGGTCTTCCGGTTCCTGTCCCACAGGACTGCATGTTACCTGAGGCCCTGATGCATGTGCTCCCTGTGCCCTGCATACAGCAGGAGCTGCACCTATGTGTGTTGACTAAAGTCCTGAATGACCCTCAGTGGAATCCTAGTGGAAAGAAAGAGACCACAGAGGGAACGCCATAGACGGCATTCTGTACCATTAGATCCTTGAACTGGGCAAGAAGGGAAAGCTCCCTGTGTACACAGAGGGCATGTGGGTCCTAAAATGAGGGAGTCCCTATATTCCCTTTAGGAAAAATGGACACAGCCTGATGATGTGCAAGGCCTAGAAGTAGGAGAGAGAATTTATCAATGCTGCCTCCTCAACCCCCACCCCTGCCCCGTTCCCCTCTTCACTCCACACTTGTCCCACTCCCCTCCACATGGGTAGGAGGAAAGAGTGTGTGGTCCTGTTGGAACAGTAGAGAAATAGGTCACAAAACAGTTGTTACAGGTTGAATTGTATTCCCCCAAATTCATATGTTAAAGTACCCCCAGTACCTCAGAATGTGACCTTATCTGGAAGCAGGGTCTCTACAGATGTAATTAATTAAGATGAGGTCATAGTGGAATATGCTAGCCCTTAATCCAATATGAGTGGTATCCTCATAGAAAGGGAAAATTTGGATACAGATCGACATAGGGAGAAGGCCAAGTGAAGACTGGAGTTAGGCTGCCATAAGCCAAGGAACTAGCAGAAGCTGGGGAAAGGCCTGGAATAGATCCTTCCCTAACTTCTTTAGAGGGAGTATCACCCTGCCTATACCTTGACTTCAGACTTCTGGCTTCCAGAACTGTGAAGCAATAAATTCGTTGTTCTACGCCATCTGGTTTGTGCTTCTTTGTTATGGCAGCCCTAGGAAACTAATACAAACTCATACTTATTTTGGTTGACTTCCTGTGAAAGCAAATTTTCTTCTGCAGACAGAAGAAACTTCCAGTGCTGCAGGAAACAGCATTACTGAGTAACTTTGGGCTTGTTACTTCTCTAAACCCCAATTCTCATATCTGTATGGGGTGCACGTGAGGATCAATGTGATCTTGAAAATAAAGCAACTAGCCTAGCCCTCAGCACATTAAAAGTTCTCGATAACTGCAGTGATATTATTCCCAGTTCACATAGAGAGGTGGAGATGTTCTGTTAGTGGTCAGGGCTGACTAGAGCATCGTGCATCAGGGAAGTGTCTGGGCATGGGGGCTGGAAAAAGGGTAGAGTCAGATTATAAAGCTGAGGAAGATGTCAGGGAAACCTCCTAACTGGTACCCCTTCAGTTTTACCTGGCTCATCTGCTTCCTTGCTTGCCTCTACCCCATCTTCATCTACCCCTTCCTGCTGGCTGCTGTGCTGAAGAGGAAAGGACATGTAAATAAGTTTATAGTTCATGGCAATTCCATCAGTCAGAAAAGTGAGAAAAACACCCAACTGGTGGAACCTAGTTTATGATAATGATTGGGGAATAAGTGAATAAATAAGTGGATGAGTAAATGAGCAAATGAGCAAATAAATGAATGAATGTATCTCGTGGCTCCACAGACTCCAAGTCTTTGCACCCCACAGCCCACTGAAAAGTAGGATTTGCTTTGGCTCCCATTGTCCTCATTCAAATGGTAGCAATTTGATCTTCTGTCTCAGATCCAAGAGATTTTAGCAGTTAGATGAGAAGAATTTATGGGGCCTTCAACACTAGCCTTCCCTTGCTCCTGCCATGATGTCCCTCACACAGCCCAAGTCCAGCTTACCTGGTAACTAACCTCACTGTCTATCCACCTTCCCCCCCAACATACATACACATTTGCTCAAAGATGCTCACAATTAGCATAAATCTTGGGTCTCTGCTCCACTCAACATCACCCCAAGGCTACCACACCAGCCAGAAGCAGAAACATAACAGAAGAGAACGTACCTCCTCTTAGATCAGATTCACTTCCATTTTTTTTCCTTCTTGATACTGTCTTAAGTAATGCAAACTTGCTAACTCCATATCCTCATATGGTTAGACTGCTAGGGCGTGTCTGCTCCATCCTCACTTAATCTGTAGCTCATACCGGTCCATGAAACCTGCAAATTCCCTGCCTGTGCTCTGATCCTGTAGTTGCAGAGCTCTGCTTTGTTCTCCTACAGTTGGGCTATCCCAAACTTGCTGCCCATGATTCCATGGGGAGCTTATTCCCATCGTTGTTCTATTTGGTAGATTTCCTCCTTTCCCCGGGTTCTATCATCACTTCTCTCAAACACTTGAAAAACTTACCAACAGTCTGTCAATGCCTCTCAGGCACTTGGCTCTTAACCTCGAGTTCCCCTAGTGACTGAGAGACTAGTTCTGGTTCATTTCAGACCCTCTTCAGGCTGTGCATCTGCTGGCCTCCTACTCTTGGCTTCTGCTGTCTAACGGGCTCTGGGCTATTTGATCCTGGCTTCAAGACTTCATTACCACCCTTGACACTTGCTTGTGCACAACCATTGTCATCCGTAAGAAGTAAATCCCTATTGGTTTATTTCTACAAATTTTGCTTCCTTCCGAAGTCCTCTGCCAACTCCTGGCTATGGCTGTGGAGGGCTGGAGTTCTGTCTTTTGAAATGTTCCACATTTTTACTTGAAGTGCTATTCTTGGGGTGGGGGGCAGGGTGGGTCATTTCCTCTTTAGAAGGGAAGGTGAAATGAATTTCCCCATTTGCATAACACCCTGGCACTTCCAGTCCTGTTACTAATGTCCTCTCACCCCAAACCACCACAATCTTGTTAGACAGTCTTATGCAATCGTGTTGTGCCTGATAGCAAGTACCTTACACATGCATAAATCATTTCTACTTCCTCTCTTGCCACTCAACTAGGAAATTGGTCTGGGGGTGGCTTGTGTGAAAAGTTCTAAAAAAAAGGTGAGTGAGTTAACAAAGGGATGCTAAAGAGTAGGCAAAGATAAAAAGGAGAGCCTTCTTTACCAAGCTTTTAAACACTTAAACAGCAAACAGGAATAAAGAGAACTCCCTCTCATGACGTATTTCTCCTTAAAGATGAGCATTTCTTTTTTCATCCTAGAGTTTTCAATTAAATATTTAAAATAAAGGGATCTCTTGGTATCTTTCCATTTTGTAAAGAAATATCACCTCCA
Organism: Potos flavus; assembly: GCA_028534135.1. Classification (NCBI taxonomy): domain Eukaryota; kingdom Metazoa; phylum Chordata; class Mammalia; order Carnivora; family Procyonidae; genus Potos; species Potos flavus. The sequence goes on from CM052885.1 coordinate 71,505,445, forward strand.
CACTGATCTCACAAAGAAAACCTGGAAGTCAAATTCAAACTTCCTTGCTTTCAATAGCAGGGCTGGGAAGTACTGGAGAAGGCAGAGTCAGCTCCACCCACAAAGCACTGTAATGTCTGTATCCTCCCATCACACAGCTTCCAGGCAGCTGCTGGATAGCTTTTTGGTATGATTATTAAAATAATGCAATGCAAAGCTAAATCTCCAAGCTTTCAAGCAATACAGCAATCGACCAAATATCTGCTTTGTTTGAGAGGAACCTTAGTCCCCTCCTTTCAATGATTCTGGGTCCCAGGGACCCACAATGGCCCCTTTTGCCCTCATCTTCCCTTAGCAAAGCCTTGCAGTGGGAAGAGCTGCCAGAGCCACCAGGGGAAGCTACTGAGCACATCTTCATCCACCCACTGTGGAAGGTGCCCCAACGTGTGGGAGTTCAGAGTCCCTTCTGCCTCCTACTTGAATCACTTTTGTCATCTAGAGAAAGGGATGCCATCACTACACTCACATTTTCCCCCTAAACCACACACCTCATAGCATAAGTAAAAATGAGTATATTTCCCATCACGCAGCAGCGTGGAAAGAACCTTTCTATGCCTGCCCCTCAGGAGTTGTGTCTTTCCACCATGTCAGCTCTATTCAAACATAAAGCAAGGTTAACACGATTGTAAAGCAGGTTCAGGATTCCAAACTCAATGACATTTCACTACACGTTTAACTTGGCTTCATACACGTCACACAATGTGAAGCACAATACAAAGTCACACAACAAACAAGATACAACCGGGGTGGGGGGGGTGGGGGACGTTAACAAACCCAACTCCAAGTCAGTCCCTGTGCACACAGCTGAGATGAGGACTGGGTCTGGTCCGGGCCAGCTCTCAACGCTTACTGCTTATCCTGTTCAAGCAGTGGAGGATCTGTTATGTTCAGAGATTAGTCAGGCAGAGCCTACGGTGGCAGCTGCCTTTTTGATGTGGTCAGATGTGCAAGGGTCAGCATCTGGAGAGTCTTACAGTTTGCGGCTAAAGTCTTCCCTTTGTAAAGGGTTTAATCAGCCTTGCGCCTTTGCAAGTCTTCTTTGGTTCTGTTGGTTATCAGTTCTGGGTGTCTTTAGCCTGTGCTGTTTCTGGCGGTATCTGGTCTTAGCTGTAGTGTCCCTGGCTGCTTACATCACTGTATGACATGAGTGACTGTTTGACATGAGTGACTCCATCTTGCTCTCTATAGCAAGTTTCCTACATTTCCTAAGCCAGTGTTGTCCTTACATTGGTGACCGTAATGATCAATTTTACATGCCAACTTGACTGGGCCACATGGTGCCCAGACACTTGGTTAAACGTTATTCTGGGTGTGTCTGTGAGGATGTTCCTGGATGAGATTAGCATTTAAATCAGTAGACTGAATAAAACAGATTGTCCTTCCCAAATTGCATGAGCCTCATTCAGTCAGGCAAAGGCCTGAATAGAACAAAAGGCTGACCCTACCTTAGGTAAGACAGACTGCTCCTGGCTGACTGTCTTCGAACTGAGACATTGGCTTTTTCCTGTCTTTAGACTTGAACTGAAATATGAGCTCTTCCTGGGTCTTTTGCCTGCTAGCCTTTGGACTGGAACTTACACCACTGGTTCTCCTGGTTCTCAGGCCCTAGGACTCAGACTAGAAATACACCATCAGTTTTCCCGGGTCTCCAGCTTGCCAATTCACCCTACAGATCTTGGGCCTTATCAGCCTCCATAATTGGGTGGGCTATTTCCTTATCTATCTGTCTATGTACCTACATACCTACCTATCCATCCTACTGGTTCTGTCTCTCTAGAGAACCCTGACTAATATAGCAATAAACGAGACTACATGAGGAAAGCCAAGTTCTTGGTATACAGAAGGCAGATATACAGAAGGTTCTCTTCCTTTCTTAATGTTCAGAGTTCCAGAGATTGGAACCCCTAACCCGACCTTGGCTGAGGGTCACTTGCTGAAACTCCCAGGGGTTCATTTGCATATTCCTCATGAGTTCTCCTCTATCTCCATCCCTAGAGGATGCCCTTAAGGGCCACAGGAAGTTTCACCGTGAAATGGAGTTGAAATGCTCCTATCAATAGGAACTGTTTTCCAAAGGTCCTGCAGAAGACACTGTCCTTACTGTTTTGATAATTATGACCTTTGTGGGCTTCCCCTCACAGAGTGAGCTAGTGTAACACAAAGAATTAGATTCCTCAATGAAGCAAAAAGGGCCCCAAGGTGGAATCTGGAATTGCCTTGCCTTTTAATGCCACTGCAAAACATAACTCTAGTATTATAAAATGCCTTGATTAATTTTCTTTTTCTATTTTCACACTAAGATCTGTAAAATAATAATAATTATAATAATCATGAAACCAGAAAGTTCTTCTAAACCTGAAGCAAGATTATATCAACATATTTATCAGAGACCATGTTTAATTAAATACAAGTCAATTCACATATTTGCCACATCTTAATTTGGACTAATTAAGAGAACTTCTGAGTGATTTCCTTTTTTCCACCATAACACTTCTATTGTGGGATAGCAGATATCTTTTCCACTTCAACTTTTCATTTATTTGGTTTTTCACTGATCATTAGCACTTAGCTTTCTTCCATGGGTCAAACTAGTTGGCAACCAATTTTGAAATGCTCTAAAGGAAGATTGAGCTCCAAAGCCATCTGATGCGTCTATCCTTACATGAATGGATTCCACTCACTCCTCCCCCTTTGAACAACTCCTAAGCTAATAACATGGAGTAAAAAGCTTGTCGTGGAAAAAGTAGATTAGTAGTCATTACCAGAGGTAACAGAGAAGCTCTCTTTACCTTAACAACTACCCAAAATGGGTACCTTAACATCTACCCAGAAGGCAGAATACATTAACCTCAAAAGAGACTCCTTTTAGCAATACATGTGACTTTTCTATGGTTCTTAAGGCACTCCTCATTTTGGGGAGGCTGCCCCTATTTAGTTTTATCCACTGACCACAAACAAGTGGTAACTCCATTTTCAGGCACAAAAAAACAACTTTCTTTTCTGATTTCTCCAGTTTCTGTTATCCAGGATGGAGTCCAAGAGAAAATTGGATTGGAATAGTCCAAGTTTGAGCTAAAAGCTTGGGCTACAGGTGTGAAGAACAAGGTATATGCATTAATGGGATGATGGCTGGTTTTTGGCTTAGAGGAGTTATAGGGTATACATATTCTCACTTCTGAGTCCAGACAAGAAGTGTCAAATAGGATGAATGGGAAGACATTACAAAATTCTGATGATTAGAACTCACAAGTGCTGAGAATTTGTGCAAGACTCCTCTTTACTAGTGAAAAAGAAAGCTCTTAAACTTGGAACATGGCATCAATAGGTCCCTGGAAGGAGGTCTGATAAAAACCCAAAGGGCAGGAGTTGACTCTGCTTACAGATAGCATGGAAAGCCCTAACCTAGCACTAAGTAAGCACTAAAACGTTTTCTGTTTAGACTTCAAAGAGGCTCAAGGACAGAGCAGCTTTGCCCTGGCAAGTTCCCCTTTGATGATAGGACCCTTCGCCTCAGTGCACCAAGGGCAAGCCAACAATCTGTGTGGAGAAGGAAAGGCAAACATCATTGATAAAATGCCTTCCAAGGGACAGAGTGAATGCAAATACAACCAACCAATATCTGATATGGGATCAAAGCCAGCAGTTTATACACAAGCAAATACAATGAATCAATGCATAGAAGAAATTTTAGAAATGTAAATGTAAAATTTTATGAAAGCATAAGGTACCGATAAAGCTCACAAATAAATAACAATGTAAATATCCAGCTTGGTCAGACTCTAAATCGGTTTGATCTTTAGGGACAACAGTGTGGCAATATGTATAATAAAAGCTATGAATTTGTTTTATGACTTCTTATAATCCAGGACTCTACTTTAGGAATTATGCCACATATAAATTATATATTTACAATTGTAAAAAATAGGAATCATTTTGGATGCTTGAGAATAGGCAATTGGTTAAATAAATCATGGCACCTTTACCTAAAAGCATGTAGACATATCCCATTGTTTTATAGATGAATGACTCTCAAGAGTTTAAATCTAGGACAGCGAATAGTTTTCATCTTACACACCAATTCTCTTAACTTGGAAGTATGTCTTGGAGTCCTGAACTGAAAAAGTCCTGAGGCAATATTTGGATTCCTTGAAAAGAAAGCCTGACCAGTTAGTACTACCTGCCAAGCGCATGAGACTGAAACTGAGATGTGGAAGGAGGCTCTATGCACATGACCATGAGCCATGGGTTATGAGGTTGACCAAGGGCACACGTTGAGCATTGGAGCTGGTCTCCTTCAGTGTGTTCTATAACATAAATCTTCATCTGGAGTTTGAGGATTTCTGTGGGTGGGCAAAGATGTCCTAGAAGCTAGTCTGGAAATTTCAAAGGAATGCATTACCTGACCCTTAATATTTGTATATATCCTTTCCTATAATAGATTTGCTGAGATATGACCTGCGTTCTCAAATGCCTATTCCCACTTGAAAAAAGCGGGCATGCTCCTTCATCATCTTAAATCTTTTCTATTTATTTATTAAGTTTTAATTTTAATTCCAATATAGTTAACATATACTGCTATATTTGTTTCAGGTATACAATATAGTGATTCAACAATTCAATATATTATCCAGTGTTCATCACAACAAGTGCACTCCCAAATCCCTATGGCCTATTTCACTCATTCCCCTCATCCATCTCCTTTCTGGTAACCATCAGTTTGTTCTCTATAGTTAAGAGTCTGTTTCCCGGTTTGTCTCTTTCTCTCTCTATTTTTCTTTTGATTGTTTGTTTCTTCAATTCCACATGAGTGAAGTCATATTTGTCTTCTTCTAATTGACATATTTCGCTTAACATTATACTCTCTAGTCTCATCCATGTCGTTGCAAATGACAAAATTTTCGTTCTTTTTTATGGCTGAATAATATTCTATTATATATAATATCCTATTATATATATATATATACATATATATATACACACAATATCCTATTATATACATACACACACACACACACACACACACACACATATGTATATAAACACATCTTCTTTATTCATCCATCAATGGACACTTGGGCTGCTTCTATAATTTGGCTATTGTAAATAATTCTGTTATAAACATAGGTGCACAAGTATCCTTTTGAATCAATGTTTTTGTATTTTGGGGGTGAATATTCAGTAGTACAATTACTGGATCATAGGACAGTTCTATTTTTAACTTTTTGAGGAATCTCCATACTGTTTTCCATGGTGGCTGCACCAGTTTGCATTCCTACCAACAGTGCACAAGGGTTCCTTTTTCTCCACATTCTCACCAACACTTGTTTCTTGTGTTTTTTATTTCAGCCATTCTGACAGGTGAGATGCTATCTTAATGTAGATTTGATTTGCATTTCCCTGATGATGAGTGATGTTGAGTGTCTTTTCCTGTGTCTGTTGGCCATCTGGATGTCTTCTCTAAAGAAATGTCTTTTCATGTCTTCTGCCCATTTTGTAATTGGATTATTTGGAGGGGGGTGTTGAGTTGTATTGAGTTCTTCATATATTTTGGATACTAACCCTTTTTCAGATAGGTCATTAGGTAAATATCTTTTCCCATTCAGTAGGTTGCCTTTTAGTTTTGTTGACTGTTTCCTTCACTGCACAGAAGCTTTCTATTTTGATGTCATCCCAATAGTTTATTTTTGCTTTTGCTTCCCTTGCCTCAGGAGATCTATCTAGAAAAATGTCGCTATGGCCAATGTCCATCGCTGAGTGTGCTCTCTTCTAGATTTTAATGGCTTCGGGCCTCACATTTATGTCCTTAATTCATTTTGAGTTTATTTTTGTGTATATGGTATAAGAAAATGGTCTAATTTCATTCTTTTGAATGTAGTTGTTTGGTTTTTCCAACACCATTTGTTGAGGAGACTGTCTTGCCCATTGCATATTCTTGTGTCCTTTGTCAAAGATTAATTAACCACACAATCGTGGACTTATTCTTGGGCTCTCTGTTCTATTCCGTTGATCTTTGTGTCTAGTTTTGTGCCAGCACTATACTGTTTTGATTATTACAGCTTTGTAGTATATCAGGGACTGTGCTGGTTCCAGTTTTGTTTTTCTTTTTCAAGATTGCTTTGGCTATTTGGGGTCTTTTGTGGTTCCATACAAATTTTAGGATTACTTGTTCCAGTTCTGTGAAAAATGCTGGTGGTATTTTGATAGGGATTGCATTAAATCTGTAGGTTGCTTTGGGGAGTATGAACATTTTTTTTTAAAGACTTTATTTACTTGACAGAGAGAAAGAGATCACAAGTAGGCAGAGAGGCAAGGGGAAGCAG
>CM052885.1:71512303-71535199 GCA_028534135.1 Potos flavus
CTGCTTCCCCTTGCCTCTCTGCCTACTTGTGATCTCTTTCTCTCTGTCAAGTAAATAAAGTCTTTAAAAAAAAATGTTCATACTCCCCAAAGCAACCTACAGATTTAATGCAATCCCTATCAAAATACCACCAGCATTTTTCACAGAACTGGAACAAGTAATCCTAAAATTTGTATGGAACCACAAAAGACCTCAAATAGCCAAAGCAATCTTGAAAAAGAAAAACAAAACTGGAACTAGCACGGTCCCTGATATCAAGATATACTACAAATAGAGTATTATATATATTATATATAATAGAATATTCTTCAGCCATAAAAAAAGAATGAAAATCTTGCCATTTGCAATGACATGGATGAGACCAGAGAGTATAATGCTAAGCGAAATACGTCAATTAGAGGAAGACAAATATCGTATGATTTCACTCATACGTGGAATTGAAGAAAAAAAACAAAGAAAAAAGAGGCAAATGAAAAAACAGACTCTTAAATATGAAGAACAAACTAATAGTTATCCGAGGGGAGATGGGTGGAGGGATGGGTGAAATAGGTGAAGATTAAAAATACACTTATCTTAATTAGCAGTGAGGACAATGGAATTGTTTAATCACTATATTCTAACCTGAAACTAATATAACACTGTAGGTTAACTACACTCAAGTTAAAAATTTTAAAAGTCATTAAAAAGCATTTCGTAGAATTCACTAGTTAAGGAGTGGTTCTGTGGTTTTCTTTGTTGGGAAGTTTTTGATTATTGATCAATTTCCCTACTTGTTATAAGTCTGTTTAGAGTTTCTATTCCTTCTTGAGTCAGCATTGGTAATTTGTGGGTTTCCAGGTATTTTTCTAACTTGTTGGCAAAAAATTGTTGGCATAAAATTGTACGTAGTATTCTCTTTATTCTCTTTTCATTTTTTAGACCCTAATTCTGTAGGGTAATGTAGTAATGTCTTTCACTTCTGATTTTAGTAGTGTCTTTTTTCTTTTTTTCTTAGTTTAGCTAAAGGTTTGCCAATTTTGTTGATCTTTTCTAAGAACTTACTTTTGGTTTTGTTGATTTTCTCAGTTGTTTTTCTAGTCTCTGTTTCATTTATCTCCATAATAATCTTTCTTATTTTGTTCCTTCTATCGGCATAGGGTTTAATTTATTCTTCTTTTCCAGTTCTTTAAGACATACCTTTTGCAATGAGACTTCTCTGTCCCTTCATGAAGAGTTGGGCTCTATTTCCTCTTATCCTGAATATGGGTGGCCTCATGACCCATTTTGACCAAGAAAATGTGGTGAAAATTATGCTGGGTACCTTCTAAGGCAAGGTCTTAAGGTATTTGCAGCCTGCACCTCCTTCTTGAAATCTAGCCTGCATGCTGTGAGGAAATCTAAGTAGCCTTATGGAGAAGCCCACATGGAGAACTAATGAACCCACTGAGCTCCTAGCAGCCAACTAGCACCCACATGACAATGAGGTAATTATGGACCTTCTAGCCATCCAAGAGCCCCAGCAGATGCCATATGAAGCAGTACTGTTTGATCAAACCACAGTTGTGAGAACTGATAAATGGTTATTTTTAGTCACAAAGCTTAGGGATGGCTTGTTACACAGCCATGGATAACTGAAATGGCACCCCAGTCCTTCTCCTCCTACCACTCACCAGGTTCCCCTGAGCCATAAGGTTCGGGGGGGGGGGACTGGGAGGGGAGTTAGCTTCAAGTACTCCACGTGAGTTCTTCACATGTATTCAACGCAATTGAGCACTTCTGAATATAAGAAATGGTTCTGGACTGCCTTTGGAATTCATTGTGTCTGAAAACTGCAAAGGCAGCAGAGCTAGGCATTTTGGAGTTCAAAAGCCACGTCTGCTGTTTGGTGATGACCCTCAGCAAAACACTTCCACTGTCTGAACGCTGGCATGTTCAGTAGGAAATGTGGGTCTGTAGCAGGGCTCTTTTAAGGATTTAATGGAATAACAGATTCGATGGGCCCAAGCATACTAGTCCCTCAAAGAATGTTCAATGCTGCTATTGCTGCTGTTTCTCTACCTCCTTCGTTACCCCACCTACAACATAACAGGAGTGCCACAAGACAGATGAAAGTGGGTATGTTAAATTTTCAAATGATTTCATCTTATTTACTAGTCCTAAACCTAGGAAACTGAAGGAGGGACAAAGTGCCTCAATAACCTGGAGAAAACTTTTGTAAGACTTTTGGAAATATAGGAGACCTGTCGGAACATCATGGAATCAGCTAGATGAATCATAAAATATAAATTTATGATTCTAGTTTTTTATCTTGAAAGTGATGAAACTACAAATTATTTTTCAAGATTAAAAAAAATCAAAGATTAACTGCACTGGAATTAAAGTAAAATGTTTTTAAAAATCAAAGAAAAAACAGTCTATAAACTGTGAAATGGAGGATTACATTCTATAACCTCCTGACAAACACACTGTATGTATTATATATATGCATGTATGCACATGTGCCTTGTGCACACATGTGCATATGCACAATGTATATGTCTGTGGATCTTTATGTGTCTTCATGCATGTGTGCATTATGGATGTATATTTTATACCACCCTAGGCCCAAAGCCCTGGTTAGTCACAGAAGTTCAAGAGTGAGAAAAGTCAGCCCTGCCCTATCTCTGCCACGCCCTCAGTATTCAGCCTTTACAGCAGATGTCTTGGAGGTGCAGCAAAGCCCACACAGTGTACTATTTGTTCCCATCTCTCATCCCCACACGCAGCCAAGTTTCTATCATGTGAGGTCCCTGCCCATCATAAAAGCTAATTCAGCTAAATTCAGTTGCAGGACAACTGACCCGCAGTGGGCCAATCAGATTCTTTCTTCCAGAAACCTGGATTTGGGATTGAAGAGAGCCATCGGGTTTTTTTATATGATTGGAATCAGAATGTGAATGTGAGCATTCTCTGAGCAGCAGAGAGCCAGGACCAAGAACACCAAGCAGATACCAAGAAGTGAAGCAAAGAGAGAATTCCTGAGTTCTCCATGGCTTTCTACAGACTTGTTTCCAGACCAGGGATTTCATGGAATACCCCCAAGTCCTTATAATAAATTCTATTTATTTATCTGTTTGAAGTAAGTGAGATTGGTTGCTGCTTCTAACCAAAAATTCCTTATAAGTCACTTACCTTCGTTATGTTTCCATTTCTTCACTCACAAAATAAGGAAATTTGACCAGACACCTTCCTAGCTCTTTACGTTAATGGCCCTTTCCTGGAGCCTTCCTCCAGGATGAGGATAGGGTTTTGCTTCCCTTGGCAGAGAGGTGGGAAAAGACTACTGCTATATTTTACTGTGTAAGTCACCTGCCTGGAAGTTACACAAAGGTAAAAGCTAGCTTCCTCCAGAGAATGCAGGCTAGATATACTAGACATAGGCTATATACTAGATAAAGGCTATGTTCACTAAGAGAAATAAAAACGTCTGAGCAGACAGAAGTCTTTACAAACAGAATCTGGATAGAATATTCCTTCCCAGATGAGAATTTGGGGTATGACCCCATAAACATAAAAACTTTCTCATCTCTATATCCTTTATATATTTTAAATTATGAAGTCCTATAAATTATATATTACATACTGAATTATATACTTACATTGTTAAGTATGATTTTATGATTATAAATCTTGCCTTCCTAATTAAATTATTCTTCCAGAGTTGAGGTCAAAATGCATATTTCATGTTGTGAATCTATTGTGCCTAGCCCCATTTTTGTTACATGGTAGTTATTCTTGAAAAACATGCAGTTAAGTTGCATTCACCGGCCAAATAAACCATTGCTTAAAGATGCTCTTACCTCATGAAGGTTCTTAGGATAAGTGTATGCCATTTCCTGGCTGAAGGGACAATTGATTGACTAACTGAATGATGCCAACAAATATTCATTGAGCTCATGCTTAGTATCAGAAAAAGTACATCCACTCGCCCCACCCCAAGCACGCACAGCTCAGCTCTGCAAGCAAGGAACAAGGGAATGGAGGCCAGCTGTTCTTCCATTGCTACTGACAGAGGTTTATCAAATGTGTCCCAGAAGAATACTTTGCACCCAGGAGACACTGTTAATCCAGGTCGCTGGAGAAACAGATGTGACTAAGTGTGCAAGCATATATTAGGGGAAATGTCTATATGAGAGAAAACAGGAAAGAAGCTGAAAAGGGTTGGGAGAGCCATAAGATCATGATGCCAGTCTGACTCTGAGTGAAGGAGAGCAGGAGGAAAAGCAGGAGGAAAAGTCTGCTGGATTGCCATGCAATATAAAGAAGGTTGGACAAAGCCAGAGGAGTCCCATAGCTCCCAGGAACAGACCTGCCTTTATATTGTGCCCAGCTCAATTACTGACTGAGAACAGCCCATGGGAGGCATGACCTTGGGGCAAATGACAATGAATTTCAATGTGGAGCAGCTAAGGTCCCTGATCTTGTAGACCTCCCGCCCTACAACTGCCGTCATTGGCAATCTGCAAAGCATGACCGCCACAGATGCTCATATTTTAGCTTCACTGAATTGATGACTTTTACCTGAAAGAGCCACATCCCTCTTCTTTTCTTACCATGTCCATTCTCATCATGATAGAAGAGGCTACAGATCTTACTTAGGAGGAAAGCAAGCCTAGTCATTCAGTTTTACAGTTTGGAAATACCCATTAAGAAGTCCATCAGGAAGTCTCCAGGATCCATGCTTTTTTCAATCTCAGAAAGTTCAGGTCACCTGACAAACACTCATTTCTATGCTATAGCTCAAGATTTGTTCTCCAAAAAATTTAGGATATAATGGAAGTATATGTATGTGTGTGAGAGAGACAGACAACTGGCCTATTGAGAATTTGCTTTAGCTAAGCTTTGAATGTGATTATTTTAGTACTTACCCTCTTTTGATTAATGTGAAAAAGCAGAGATAATGCAGCCAAATTCACTTAATATCAAGTCATTAATATAAAATCTATTTCATGGATTTTTTTTCCTTCAGACTCCAAGCAATTTAGCAAAATTGCAATACAACTAGCCAAACACTCACTGACATCAAAACTCCCTCAAGATTAGTGCTAAGTAAAAAAATGCTGCTTTCTGGGACTAAATATAACTTACTATCAACCAAAGCAAACAAAATTTAATTATTTTAATAGATTAAAACTTGACACTTTGTTCTTCTCTTGGTGTGTTGGTTACACATAACAGAACTGTTTAAGTAGACCAGAATAACAATATCATTTCTATAGAATTAAAGGGCTAAGAACTTGCCCCTGCTTCCATGATGTCATTTTCTTCTAATTTTATTTTTAGGAAACTCTATTTACATTACTCTGGAAGAAAGAATATAATTTTATTAGAGTGACATTTTTCTAGTAGTTCTTAGTAGATTAAGCCAGACTTGCAAATGGCTTAGAAATAACAAGTTTAATTATATTTGCAAAAGACCTACCCTTGGAAACTACACTCATTTTGTGTTCATATCTTATATTCCTACATAGCCATGGCAAGAAAAAGAAATTTTGTTCAAGAAAAAGACATTTGGCTATTTTCCTTAGACCTGGATGCTCAAGTCTAATGTGGTCCAACTCAAAGGACTACAAGAAGCCAAAGATAAATTTGTATATATAGCTTAATCAGCTTTAAAAGTTACCTTTTGTTCAGAATTCTTAATGAGAACAAGGAAAACCTCCTCCCAATTGTATAATTGCTCTCTTTTAGCATTTTCTTCTTGAATATTCTTTCATTCAGCTATTCCTTCCAACATCTGCTGATTACAATGTGCCTATCATTCTGATAGGGTCTGTAGAGGAAATAAAACAGAGGAAACACATCTTTATTCTCACAAGATGTTCAAATTAGTTAGAGAAAGAAGACATGTACATAATATATCCCTGCAACACGCAACACTTACAATCAGTGAAATGGAGGTTGAAGGCTAAGAAAGAGAAATTTTGGCCTCAATTTTTTGGTGGTATTTGGATAGAGGTTGTGAAAGGATGTGTGTGAGATGAAAGAAGAAAAAGAATATGCCCCAAAATGAGAAAACTATGAGACAGAGAGGAAAGAAAATAGAAAGCATGATCAGTTTTGTTGAAAGCAAGGACCATTTAGGGGAGTAGAGAGATATCAAACTGGAAAGGTAGAAGGGGCCAGACTGGAGTATTTTTAATAGCAGCCAAAGAAGGCACTAAATACCAGCTGGGAGGGTAACAAGGAACCACTAAAAGCTCTAACAGAGAAGTGACATAAAAATTCTTAGGAAGGTGTTAATCTGGTGGTGATGTGCAGACTCATAGAAGAGGCAAAAACAAGAAACTAGAAACCAGGAGGGTATCACGAGAATCAGAGCATGAAGCAAGGGGGCCAAGTTAGGATGTGGCAATAGGAACAGAAAAGTAGGGGTCAAAGGAAGAGCCACTAAAGAAGAATTGACAGGATGTGCTCAAGCAAATGAGTGAAGATGGCAAGAGAGATGAACTTGAAGACGACCCCATTCTAAGCATGGGCGATGGAAAATGACTGTGCAACCAATAAAAATAAAAATAGTAAAGATAGAGAAATGCTGGTGTGGATAGAAGGAATGTAGGGGGAAAGTAAAAACACTAAGTTTAACCTTAATCACATGGAGTTTATAGTGTGAATAGTATGTCCATAGTCACTTGGTAGGAAATATGGGACTATAATTCAGGGTACAAGTTATGGGCCTATGATTGTAACTTTTAGGAGTAAGAAGGAGGGTCATTCCACAGGTTCATAGAAGCCTATGGAAGTGGACAATGCAGTCAAGAGAGGAGAGGAGTGTGTAGGGGAGTGAGACAAGTACAGAAAAAGAGTTCAAGATAGAACTTTGTGAAGTGTCTCCCCTTGTAGGCATACCTTCCTTTCATACGTTTGGGAAAGGGAGTCTGTGCAGTGTGGTTGGCCCTCCGTTATCATATTCTCCCCTGAACCCCTCTCAGGGGCTCTCTCACCCCTTGGGGTGCTCACACTGCCCTTCATCACTTGGACTTCTGTGTCTACTGTTCTTCCTCAATAATAACACCTGGATGTGGTGGTGATGGTGCAGAGATGTCAGCATGTCTTTTTCTGGTGTATCCATTATTTATCCATAAAAAAACTCAAACAAGGCTCTGGACCATGCTGAAAACTTTATTAAAGTTTTGGGAATAACTACAGGAAATGATAATGAAGGAAAAAAGAAAACTTAAATCTGTATGCTAAACAGATTATTATATCCCAGAATCTTAGAGAAAAGGAAAAATGTTACCCCTTTCACAGGGTACACTTGACTTCCTAGTCTTGTTTTCATGGCTTGAAACCTACCCTTTTATTTCTCTCCTTAAACAAAAGCCCATTTTACTTTTCTTTTTCTTCTGAGAATCCACTGGGCCCGGAATAGAGGTGTGAGCTACCATTGGACTATATCCTAGTTCCATAATGTCACACGATCCAGGGAACACAGGAAGCTACTAGGACATTTTCCAGAGTGTAAGCTAGTCAGTTTAGGATGACAACACAGATGGCTTTAGGAGAACAGTTCATGGAGGGCTTTCCCACTCCAAGCTCAGTCCCTGTTCAAGCATCTTCATGGTGGGAGGTGAGAATATCTCTCTAAATTGTCCTACAGATAACATGAAAGCACAACTTCACATGCCTTTTTCAAGGACAAACAATAATTCTCAGACACAATATAGTCTAAATACACATTAAGCTAGAGAAACATTTTCCTAAAGGCAAATATAACCTGCAAAAATTTCCCGTTTATCATTTAAATAGCTTTTTACATTGCTAAGCAAAACAACTTTTTCCCATTTTTACTCTCCTACTCTAGGACATGCCTAAGGCCCACCTGTAAAAAACTTGGCTTTCTAACAATAGAACCATTTATTTTCCCCAAAGATCTTGAAGAAACTCTGAAATTTTATTTGCCTTATAAGGAATGTGAGGAAAGCATCCAGCTACAGTGGCAGAGGCATAATGGTCAGAAATGTAAAAGAATAAGGAAAATAGAATTACAATTTAGGCCAAGATAAAAAGATTTAGGGAGAAGTAGGCCATAATTTCATGTGCTCCAAAGAAATCAACATAGAAGAAAAAGACGAAAAGTCATTGTCAACCTAGATGTCACTGATGACCATCTATGAAGGAGTTTCGAGAGAATGGTACGGGGGTGGAGTAGAAATCACAGGAGTTTTCTCTTTAGGAAAGGATATCCATTTAAAGAATAGAAAAGAGGACATGACAGCTAAAGACAGTAGGAGATTGGAGGTAAGGTTTTATTTAGGTGAGGAGTACCTGGGAAATGGTTATAAGCAGACAGGAGAGATTGAAGACAGCCTTGTCTCTAGTTGATGAAACAAGGTGAATTGGAAATTGGGAGAAATAGGAGGTAGAAACCTGAAGCTATGTTGACAGGAGTTGACTGACTTTTTTTTGAGAAAGAAAGAAGTAGACAAAAATATAGAAAGATACAGAAACAAATAAATAATCAAATAATTTAAAAATACAGTAGTGTTAAAAATACAGTAGTATTAAAAATACAGTAGTACAGAAGTAGAGAGGAGGGCTCTGAGAAAGATTTGCTTCCTCAACTGAACAAAAAGCCAAACCATCTGTTGGGACTGAAGAACTGAAGTTGGCTCAGAAGTTGGAAGGTTGTGGTAGAGAACTAATGGCTCATATGTGGAACTCGAGAGGAAGCAACAAAAAGAGTAGAATAAAAACCACCAGACTTCTTTTCCAGATAATTTAGACCAAACTTCACAATGAGTACATTAGAAAGCTAAAAAAATATATATAAAAAGCAACTACTTGGTGGTGATAAAAAGCAGTAAAAATTACCCTGTTAGACTCAGGAGATAATCCAGAGAGGTAAGCTTGATACTTGAAGTCTTTTCCCCTCGAGGGTGTTTGCTAATTCCTGCAGAGGCATCTGAGCAATGTTTTTTGGCAGACTTATGGGGTTAGATCCCAGAGCCCATGAAAATTAGGAGGGAGAAGGATCCCTAATGAATTTCCTGTGCTGTAAGCTGAGTGTCCACAGGGCCATAACTTGGGAAAACTAGAAGCAAACGAAGACCAGCAAAAATTGCAGCCCAGCTTCATCCTGGATTGCTAGATCTTCCTAGGAACCTGCTAGAAGCAAGTATAGATCTTCTATGGGAAAAAAAAATAATGTTATTGCAGACCTCAAAATTTTCCACAAACAAGTATTCAAATATTGTGTCTAGCACACAATTAAAATAACCAGACATACCAAGTATCAATTGATAATTAATGGTTAAACAAAATGTTTACTATTTTGGAATATTATTTAGACTTAAAAGGGAAGGAAATTCTGACACGTGCTATAACATGGATCAAACTTGAGCACATTACAGTAAGTAAAATAAACCAATCACAAAAAGGCAAATACTATACTAATATGAAGTATCTGGAGTGGTCAAATTCATTGAGACAGAAAGGAGAATGGTGGTTGCCAGGAGAGCTGACAGGACAGGGGAAATAGAAAGTTGTTGCTTAATGGGTATAAAGTTGCAGTTTTGCAAGATGTAAAGAGTTCTAGAGATGGATGGTGGTAATAGTTGCACAACAATATGAATGTACTTAATACCACTGACTGTACACTTAAAAATGGTTAAGCTAGTAAATTTTTTGTTAGTATATTTTACTACAATAAAAAATTTAGATAAGTGAAGAAATGTATAAATCAAAAAATGAAGGGGAAATTGAGACATTTTCAGATAATCAAAAGCTATGAGTTTGTTGCTTCCTAGACCTGTCCTGTAAGAAATGCTAAAGGGTGTCCTTCTAGTTGAATTGAAAAGAAACTAGCCAGTTACTTTATGCTGTAAGATGAAATAAAGATCTCTAGTGAAGGTAAATACATGGATAATTATAAAGTCTAGTATTATTGTAATTATGGTATGTAACTCCAGACTTTTTTAAAACCTGGTTAAAAGGACAAGTTCATAAAAGACATTATTGACCATGTAACATATAAAGATGTAATCTGTGACTTCTAATAACAGAAAGAGAGAAGGGAACTACTTTCAAGTTCTGTATGCTATTGAATATAAACTGTTATATTCGACTCAAATTAGAGCGTTATAACCTTAGGATGCTTAAATGTAATCCCTATGGTAACCACAAAGAAAACAGCTATAGAATATACAAATAAGGAAATGAGAAGGAAACTCACTAAAAAATCAACTAAACACTAAAGAAGGCAGTCATAGAAGAAGTGAGGGACAAAAAATGTATAAGGCATATAGAAAACAAATAGCAAAATGACAAAACTGAGTCCCTCCTTATCAGTAATTACTTTAAATGTAAATGGAGTAAATTCTCCAATCAAAAGATAAAAATTGGCAGAGTAGACTTTTAAAAAAATTATTCAATTATATACTATCTATAAAAGATTCACTTTAGATCCAAAGACACAAATAGGTTGAAAGTAAAAGCACTGAAAAAGATATTCCATGCAGATAGTAACCAAAAGAGAACTGGGGTCACTATACTAATAACAGATAAAATAGATTTTTAAATCCAAAAGGTTACAAGAGACAAAGAAAAACACTATATATTAATAAAATTTTTAATACAGCAAGTGAATATAAGAATTATAAACATTTACATATCCAAGAGACTTTCAAAATATAGGAAGCAAAAATTGACAGAATTTAAGAGAGAAATAGACAATTTTACAATAATAGTTGGAGACCTCCATGCCCTACTTTAAATCATGGATTGAACAACCAGACAGAAGATAAGTAAGGATACAGAGGACTTGGACAACAAAATAAACCATCTAGACCTAATAGACATACAAAATATTCCATGCAACAACAGCAGAATACATATTCTTCTCAAGAACACATGAGACATTCTCTAGGATAGACCATATGTTAGGCTACAAAACAAGTCTCGGTAGATTTAAAAAGATAGATATCATACAAAGTATCTTCTCCAGCCACAAAGAGATGAAAATAGAAATCAGTAACAAAAGTAAAATGAAAATTCATATGTGAGAACAAAACAACATTCTTAAACAACCAGTGGGTCAAGGAAGCAATCGCAAGGGAAATTAGAAAATATTTAGAGACAAATGGAAATGAAAATAAAATATACCAAAACTTATGGGATGCAGCAAAAAGAGTGCTCAGAAGGAAATTTATAGCACTAAATGCCTACACTTAGAGAGAATGAGAGAGAAAGATTTCAAATCAATGGCTTAACTGTGCACTTTCAGGAACTAGAAAAAAAAGAGGAAAATAAACCCAAGCTAATAGAGAGAAGGAAATAATAAGAATCAGAGCAGAGATAAATAAAATACATAATTAAAAAGCAAAAGAATCAAGGAAACCAAAAATTGGTTCTTTGGAAAGATCAACAAAATTGACAAACTTTAGTAAAATTGACTAAGAAAAAAAAAGACTAGACTCAAATAACTAAAATCACAAATGAAAGAGGGTACATAACAACAAACTTTACAGAAATAAAAAGGATTATAAGAAAATACTATGAACAACTGTATAACCTAGATGAGAAGGACAAATTCTTAGAAACACACAACTACCAAAATTAAGAAGAAATAGAAAATCTTAATAGACCTGTAACAAATAAGAAGATTGAATCAGAAACCAAAAACTTTCCCACAAAGAAAAGCCCAGGACCAAATATTTAAAGGAGCATTAGCATCAGTCCCTTCTTAGACTCTTCCAAAAAATTAAAGAGGAGGGAACATTTTACTAACTAATTCTATGAAGCCAGTGTTACCAAAGCATGACAAAGATGCTACAAAAAGAGGAAACTATAGACCAATATTCTTAATGAATACAGATGTAAAAATTTGCAACAAAATATTAGCCAACTGAATTCAGCATTGTAGTAAAAGCATTATACACCATAAATAAATGGAATTTATTCCAGAATGCAAGGATGATTCAACATATGAAAATCAATCAATGTAATACCACATTAACAGAATGAAGGAGAAAAAATTACATGATCATCTGAATCAATGTAGAAAAAGCATGTGACAAAATTCAACACCTTTTCATAATAAAAACACACAATACACTAACAGAAGGGAACTTCCTCAAAACAATAAAGGCCATATAGGAAAACCGCACAACCCATCATACCCAATGGTGAAAGAGTGAAAGCATTTCCCCTAAGATCAGAAACACAACAAGGATGCTCGCTTTCATCACTATTATTCAATATCATACTGCAAGCCCTAGCCAGAATAATTAGGCAAGACAAAGAAATAATAGATATTCAAATTAGAAAAGAAGTAAAATTATCTTTGTTCCAAGATGACATGATCTTATATGTAGAAAATGCTAAAGAATCAGAAAACTTTTAGAGCTAAGAAACAAATTCAGCAAAATTGCAGGATACACCATCAACATTCAAAAATCAGTTTTATTTCTTTATGCTAGTAATAAATAATTATAACAGAAATTTAAAAAACCGTTCCATTTACAATAGCACTAAAAGGAAAAAGACACTTAGGAATTAGTTTAACCAAGGAAGTGAAAGACTTGTACATTGAAAACTATGAAACAGCTGAAAGAAATTAAAAGAGACCTAAATAAAAGGAAAGACATTTCTTGCCATGAATTAGAAGACTTAATACTATAAGGATGACACCACCTAAAGTGCAATGCAATCTCTATCATAACCCCAATG
The DNA here is from genome assembly GCA_028534135.1 of Potos flavus. NCBI lineage: Eukaryota > Metazoa > Chordata > Mammalia > Carnivora > Procyonidae > Potos > Potos flavus. Next base: position 71,524,991 of record CM052885.1, read on the forward strand.
GTATTTTTTTGCAGAAATGGGAAAGCTGATTCTAAATTCCCCCATATGGAATTTCAAGAGTTCTGAGTAGCCAAAACAATCTTGGAAGAGAACAAAGTTGGGAAACTCACACTTTCTAATGTCTAACTGTAGTACATTTATGTACTACATAATGATAATCATGATATCATAATCATGATTTATGATAATCAAAACCATGTGGTTGGCATAAGGACAGACATAGACCAATAGAATAGAATTGAAAATATAGAAATAAAATCTCTTATTTTGGTCCTTGATATTCAACAAGGATCATTCAGTGGGAGAAAAATGTAGTTTTTCCAACAAATGGTCCGGGAAGACTGAATATCCACATGCAAAAGAATCAGTTGGAACCATCCTTTAGACTATATACAAAAATGGGGCACATGGGTGGCTCAATGGGTTAGACTATATACAAAAATCAATTCAAAATGGATCAAAGACAAATTTAAGAGCTAAAACCATTAAACTCTTAAAAATAAACTAGGAATAAATCTTCCTTGGATTTGGCAATGGTTTCTTAAGTATGACACCAAAGGCACAGGCAGGGGAGCCTGGCTGGCTCAGTCAGTAGAGCATGTGACTCTTGATCTCAGCGTCATGAGTTCAAGCCCCACCGTGGGTGTGGGGCCTACTTAAAAACAAAACAAAACAAAACAAAAAAACAAAAGCATAGCTACAAAAGAAAAAAATAGATAAATTGGACATCATAAAAATTTCAAACTTTTGTGCATCAAAAACTATTCACTATTAATAATGAAAGACAAGCAATGGACTGGTAATAAATATTTGCAAAGTATATATGTGATTGGGCTTAATGTCCAGAATATATAAATACCTCCTACAACTCAAAAACAAAAAACTAATCAACCCATTTTTAAAATGGGCAAAGAAGGGGCATCTGGGGGGCTCAGTCAGTTAGGCATCCAACTCTTGATTTTGGCTCAGGTCATGATTTCAGGGTTATCAGATGGAGCCCTGAGTCAGGCTCTGTGCCCAGCATGAAGTCTGCTTGTCCCTCTCCCTCTGCTCCTCCCCCTTCTCCCCCTGCCTGCACTCTCTCTCTCAAATAAATAAATAAGTAAAATCTCTAAAAGAATAATAAAATGGGCAAAAAAGATACAAAAATGACCAATGAACACATGAAAAGGTGTTCAACATCATTAGTCATTAGGGAAATGCAACATCAATTAGATATCACTTCACACCTACTAGAATGGCTATAATAAAAAACAAACAAACAAAAGCAGAGAATAACAAGTGTTGGCAAAGATGTGGAAGGACTGTAACCATTGTACATTACTGGTGGGAATATAAAATGGTATAGCAGCTCTGGAAGACAGTTTGCTGATTCCTTAAAAAAGTTAAATGTAGAATTACCATATGACCTACCATATAATTCCACTCCTATATATACCCCAAAGAATTGAAAAAAGGGACTCAAGTACTTGTTCATTAATGTTCATAGCAGCATTATTGATATTAGCCAAAAAGTGGAAAAAACCCAAGTGTCCTTCAACAAATGAATGGATGTTTATATTCAGGGTTCTCCAGAGAAACAATAGATGATAGATGCAAACAGATAGATAGATAGAGATAGATGATAGATGCAAACAGATAGATAGATATAGAGATACACAAATATAAAGGGATTTATTATAAGGTATTGGCTCACATGATTACGGAGGCTGAGAAGTCCCATGGTCTACTATCTGCAAAACTAAAGACCCAGGAAATCTGATGGTGTAGTCCAAAGACTGAGCTGGAGAGCCAATGGTACAGACTCCAGTTAAAGTCTGAAAGCCTGAGAACCAGGAGTGCTAAGGGAAGGAGATCAATATCCCAGATTAATCAGTCAAGCGGAGAACAAATTTACCTTTCCATTGGCCTTTTGTTCTACTTTGGCTCTCAACAGATTGGATGATGCCCACCTACACTGGAGCAAGCCATCTGCTTTACTCAGTCCATCAATTCAAATATTAATCTCCTCAGCAAACACCCTCACAGACACACCCAGATACAATCCATGGTGCAGTCAAATTGACACATATAACTAATTGTTACAATAAATAAACAAAATATGATATATACGTGGAATGGATGTTATTCAGCCACAAAAAGAAATGAAGTTCTGTTCTCTTCCTGCCGCTGTGGAGTCATGTGGAGGTGGGAGACCAGGTGCACCAAGATTCAGCTCCACGCATAATCCACTGCCATGACCAAGGAAAGCATTACTACTGGAGGTGTAATGGATTTTTAATAATGCTTTACAAGAGGTGCTGACGAACACTCTCATCCACGATGGCCTAGCACATGGAATTTGAAAAGCTGCCAAAGTCTAAGACAAGAACCAAGCCCGTCTTTGTGTGCTTGCTTTCAGCTGTGATGAGCCTATGTATGTCCGGTTGGTGGAGGCCCCTTGTGCTGAACACCAAATCAACCTAATTAAAGTTGATGACAAGAAACTAGGGGAATGTGTAGACCTCTGTAAAACGGACAGAGACGGAAAACCCCACAAAGTGATTGGTTGCAGTTGTGTGGTGGTTAAGGTCTATGGCAAAGAGTCTCAGGCCAAGGATGTCATCAAGGAATACTTTCAGTACAAGCAATTAATAAATAAAAAACTTGTTTTTTTCCCTCAAAAAAAAAAGTTGTATAACATAAGTGAAACTTGAAAATATTAAGCTAAGTGAAATAAGCCAGAAACAAAAGGACAAATACTGTATGATGCTTAATGGGTACAGAGTTTCTATTTGGGGTGATGAAAAAAAATTGGAACCAGGTAGTGGTGATGGTGTATATGTAATTAATGCTACTGAATTGGTACACTTAAAAAAATATAAAAATGTACAAAAAACATGGCAGATTTTATGTCATATATATTTCAGCCCAATAAAAAATTGGTTTAACATAGTTGATTACATTCACAGTAAAGAAAAAAACCATATGATTGCTTCAATAGATGTAGAAAAATCATTTGATAAAATTCAAAACCCATTCATAAAAAATACTTTTAGAAACCTAGGAATAGAAGAGAACTTCCTTAATCTGATAAGGGGTATTGTGCCAGTCATCAATTTATTGCCTCTCAGTTCCAAAATCACCCTTCAGTACCTGCTCTGTGATGGACTGAATTCTTGAAACACTTTTCCTTCACAGTAAGTATGGGGAACTTTGCCGAAAGAGAGTGCTGGAGTGACATTGCAAGAGAAAGATGGTTTCTCTGCCTGACTCCAAAGTACAGTGTTTTGCTTTTTCTTGCTTCTGCTACACACAGGTCAGAGGTGTAAATGTGTGGGCACATTTGGGGATGCTCTGCTCTAGTTGTGTGCTCAGATCATGTAGTCCTCAGCAATCTTGCAGCCTTAGTCCAGGTCCAGTAATGGCCTTCCCATGGTCTTCCAAGATTCTGGCCTCATAAACATAGTGGAAACCTAACTCTTTTATACCAGCCTTGAATGGCCTGAGTCCTAAAGGATTTTTACTGTTTGTCTCTCAACTACTGCCCTGTGCTAGCCTGAGCAACCCAGAAAACTTCTCTACCAACCAGAGTGTTGCAACCACATGATTTACAATAAGGGATGCACTGCAGCCTTGGGAAGGGAGCTCCGTTTCCAAAGTTTGTTCTTCCCTGGATACTCTCCTTCAGCTCTTGGTGTTCTTTAACATTATCTCTACATCTTCATAGTTACCCTCCTATCATGGTTTCATAATTCATTGTATTGAACTTTCTGTTTAAATTACTGTGTTGGTTTCTCATTGGGACTGACTGGTTGAAGACTCATACAAGTACTTACAAAATATCTATGGTAAACATCATACTTAGTGGTTAATGCTGAAAGTTTTCCCTTTGAGATCAAGAACAAGACAAGAATGCCTGCTATCACTATTTCTATGCCATACCATACTAGCCACTGTAATACAACAAGAAAAAAAAGGGCATATGGATTGGAAAGGAAGAAAGGAAATTTTCATTATTCACAGATTATAATGATAATATACATTTAAAAGTCCAAAGTGATCTATTCAGTCATTTGAATATATGTAATTAGCAAGATTACTGGATGCAAAGTCAACATACAAAAATCTATATTTATATCATTTAATGATATAATTATATGTATAATTATTAAGAGTTGTATTTCTAATCTATTATAAATATATAATTACATAAGAAACTTTAAAAATACCATTAACAAAAATATAAAAATATTAAATACTTAGCAATAAATGTAACAAAAGATGTGCAAAAACTGGAAGACATTATTGTGAAAAATTGAAGACATCTTAAAAAATGGATGGATATACAAGTTCATGAAATCGCAGACTCAATATTGTGAAGATGACAATTCTTTCCCAAAACTGATGTATAGATTCAAGACAATTATAGTTGAAATTCTTATAAGTTTTTTGTTATTGTTGTTTGCATAGGAAACTGACAATCTTATTTTTAACATCTATATGGAAATGAAAAATTGATAAAGAGCCAAGACATTTTTGAAGAGAAAAACAAGGAAGGAAGATTTGCTCTATCGAATATCAAGAGTTATTATAAAGGTAAAATAATTAAAGTAGTATGATATTGGCATAAACATTGAGATGAATGGAACAGAATAGAGTCCCAATAGAGTGCAGACTCATGCACAGAATACAGTCCCAATAGAGTGCAGACTCATGCACAGAATAGAGTCCCAATAGAGTGCAGACTCATGCACGTACAAACATGACAAGTTTGTCACTGCATAGAGTGGGTGAACCATAGTATTTTAAATAAATTGTGCTGGGAGAACTGGTTATCCATGTGATAAAAAAAAAGAAACTTGGTCCCCATCTCACTGTATGTAAAAACCAATTGCAGATAAATTACAAATTTAAATGTGAAAGCCAAACAATAATAAAAATACTGAATAATAAAAAAACTATAAAAACATAGGAAAATATTTTCATGACTTCAAGACAGGGGAACATTTCTTACAAGCTATAAAAGGCACTAATCAAAGGAAAAGATTAATAAATAGAGCTACATTAAAATAAGAACTTCTGTATATCAAAAAATGCTGGTCAACTGGTTTGTACCCAAAAGGACTCCTCCAAACCCAAAAACAAAAGATAGACAACTCAGTGGACAAATGAGAAAAGAAACAAGGATAAGCACTTAACAAAAGAGAATATCCACGGTCCCAAAACATAGGAAATGGGGCTCTACTTCATTAATAATTAGAGAAATGAAAATTAAAACTACAATGAGATACCATCACACTGACAACACCAAATGTAAGTGTGGATATGGAACACTGGAAACCTCATTCACTGCTGGAGACAGGGGATGTGTGTAAATTCCAGAAACAAAATTGGGAGCTAGTCAGTCTTGTCTCTCATATTCCATGATTCAGAATTCACTCCAAGGTGGAATTCCTAACAAAAACACTTGCACATGGGCACCAAAAGACATGCACAGGAATGTCCACAGTAGCACTGCTCAAAGTAACTCCAAACTGGACACCCAAGGATCTGACAATTGCAGAAGGGATAAAGAAATTATCTAGTCAGGGTAGGGCATAATGAATGAAGGGAATCGTTATGCACAAACTTCCAGTTATAAAATAAATAAGTTAGGGCGGCTGGGTGGCTCCATTTGTTAAGCATCTGACTCTTGATTTTGGCTTAGGTCATGATCTCAGGGTCATGAGATCCAACCCTGAATCAGGCTCTATGCTCAGCAGGGAGTCTGCTTGGGATTCTCTCTTTCACTCTCCCTCCGTCCCTCCCACCACTCCCCGTCCCCACATACTCTCTCTCTCTAAAATAAAGAACTAAATCTTTAAAAAAATAAAAATAAAATAAATAAAAAATAAAATAAGTCATGGGGATGTAATGTACAGCATGCTAACTATAATAATACTGTATTGCGTATTTGAAAGTTGCCAAGAGAGCAAACCTTAAAAGTCCTCATCAGGAGAAAAAAAAAGAAAAAAAATTTTTTTGTAGCTGTGTATGGTGATGAATGTTAACTAGACTTGTGGTAATCCTTTCACAATGTATTCAAATATTAAATCATTATGTTGAATACCTGAAACTAATACAATGCTATATGTCAATTAGTCAATTACACCTTAATAAAAAATAAAATTATGGTATATTTATATAATGAAATAATATACAACATTGAAAATGAATGAGCTAAAACTTTATGCGATGACATGAATTTTATAAACATAATAATAAGTCAAAGAAGCCAAACACACAATATATATACTCTATAATTCCATCTATATAAAGTTCAGAAAATGAGCAAAACTAAATTGTAGTGTTTAATAGTACATGTTTAAGTGGTAAAAGTATAAAGAAAGGCTAGGAAATCATTACTATGACCTTTAGGATAATGCTTACTCTAGAAAAAGACAAAGTACTAGTGATCAGGAGGGGGCATGATGAGGACTTTAGGGATGTTAAAACATTCTAGTTTTTGACCCGGGTGGTGATCACCTGGAAGTTAACTCAGAATTCACTGAGTTGTATATTTTTTTATAAATGTCTATAATATTTCATGTTTTAAAGGGCTAAAAGAGGGGCACCTGGGTGGCTCAGTTGGTTGAGCGTCCAACTCTTGGTTTCGGCTTAGGTCCTGATCTTAGGGTCCTGGGATGGAGCCCTGCATCTGGCTCCATGCTCAGCGGGGAGTCTGCTTCAGGATTCTCTCTCCCTCTGCTCCTCCACCCGCCCCCCCACTCTTGCATGTTTTCTCTCTCTCGCAAATAAATAAGTAAATCTTAAACGAAAAAAAATTTTTTTAAGGGTTAAAAGAACAGATGACTGAGTGGCAGCACTGAGGACCCAGTAGACAAACCACATTTTACTAAGTCCTAAATGTAATGACCTCTCTTGCAGTGTGTAGGAGCCTGGGAGTGAGAGATGTGGAGAAGGAGGATGGCAATGACCCAGGATGGGGACTGGTTTGTCAGGACTCTGGAAGCCTGGCAGGGAGGGGTGGGGAGAAGAAATCACACATCCTTGAAATTGCAGTCCCTGAAGCAGACATTCAGGCAGACATAAACTCAATTAGTCAAATGCCCTAGGAGATTGGAAGGCGCAAAGACCAAAGATCACAGTGAGGGAGAAGAGTAAGTTCATAGACGTGAAAGTCTGGAAGAAACAAAGGGTATTAAACACAGAAGCAGAGCTTCAGTGAACACCGCAGTAAAATGTAGTGTATTGATACCACGTACACAGAAACAAGGATCTTTTATCCTAGCATTCATTCATCCATTCATTCATTCATTCATTCATTCAAGTCTTTATTGAGTCTCAGGAACTATTCTAGGTGCCATAGAGAATATGAGAAGTTACAAGACAGTTCTCTTTAGTTTTAACTAAGATAAGACACACCCTCATGAACATTGAAGTTATAGTTCAAGATTCCACTGTTGGAGGGATAAAGCCCCAACTCATCCCCACACAAAGCATACAAGCGCCACCCCAGTTTGGCCCCTTGCCAGTGGCATTTCTCCATGGGTGTCTGCTGTTCCCTAGAGCAGCTTATTTTCACTGATTCTGTGACCATATGTAGGCACAGTTCTATGCACTTTATTCATTCTCACAGTGACTTTAAGAGGTTGGTACCATGATTATTATTATCCATACTCTCCAGGTGAGGTAACAAGCCCAGAGAGAGGAAGTAACTTGTTCATGTCCACAAAAGCTTATAGGTACTGGGGCCAGGATTCCAGGTCTGGCTCCAGGGCATGTGCTCTCCACCAGTACAACTGGGTCACAGTTGTCTTTCTCTGGCCCCGGACAAGACCAAACCCTTTCATGTCTCTGTAGCTTTGGATTTTCTCCCTGTTGCCTTCCTCACAAATGCACAAGAAGGCTGCCACCTCTGTGCCACCTTCCACGGCCACTTCCTCAGGGTCAATCTCTACCTTTCTCCTCTATGGCCTCATCTTTCATGGGCCTCTCCTAACTCCTAACATGTCCTCAAGGAGAGGAACCTTGATTTGTGTGTCAATCAGTCTTTTCCAGAATCTGTCACACATGAGATCATAGGCAATGCTGAACTGGATCCAAAGAAAAATGTAAATCCTAAATAAGTGGAGTCAATACTAAGAGTCATAGAAGTTAGAAGAAAGAGAGGCCCCTGTAGTCTGTGGTAGCCCAGGAAGTCTTCTGAAGGGAGTAGCCTCTGGCTAGACTATAAGGGATGAACAAAACCTGTACCACTGAAAGGGATCAAGAGGGTGTGCAAGGCCAAGAGACTCCAGTGCACAGGGTGACTTCAGATGTTGGTCTTTAAATCAAACTTGCAAGAACACAGGCTGCAGGCAAAACAATCAGGGATCAAGAGGCAAGAATACAAACTCCCAATACAAATACCTACCCCAGGATCTTAAGTTCTTCTTATGTAAATCCAGAAAACCAGAAGACTTCTGAGTACAAGACACCTGAAGGAAAAAAAAAAGATTAATCAGATTTAGATTTTTTTTAAATTTTCTATTGGATAATATGAATATGGTACACAATTAGCTGCAGGGTTGGAACTGCTCTGAATCTGGCACTGTTTTAAATACATCAGTATCAGCATATAGAGATTTCACTGCATTTTCTTTGCAACCAGGCCATCTGAGTTGTTACCATCAATCAGGGCCTGGCCTGAGATCTAAAATGTGACCATGTGATGCCCACCATGCCAACAGCAAGCTCCTCCCCAGGCTTCTCATAGTTTTGGTACAAACAGTCCTGCCATGTGCATAAATGGCAGCACTGACCATACAAAAGGGATATTTCTGATGGGGACATGGGGTGGATTTCTATGTGGCCTCTTTTTGGGGGGGTCTGGAAAGTATATGCCACCGGGTTTGGGTTACTGATAGAATGTCTTTGCAACCCAGACTGAATGGACTAGGAGGGTGAGTTTTACTACATAGATTGTACCTCCTGTCCTGTCTAGCTTTTGCTCTTATTATCACCTTTCTTCTAGATGAATGAGAAGAACATAAGGAATGTATAAATATTATTTTCAGCAGATGTCTACAAAAGAAAAACTCTTCATTATTCTTCGTAAGACCCAGACCCATCGGAACTTCCTTGAGGTGTGTGAGAGAGACCCACCTGACTGCCTATCACTAAAAGAGAATCAAATATAGGTAGTAAGGTTGTCATCACGTGAGAAAATCTTTTCTTTTATTTCTACATATTTGCCTTAGATTCTTCGCAAATAAAAATAACACAACGTTTCATCGGCCTTACTAAATCTACAAATTACCTTAATGACCTCGATCTCATTTAAACTCATTTTGCAAATGGGCAAACATTGTTCCATGAGTTTTACTGATTGCCTACAATTGCACAGTTACTAATAGTGCCAGGCCCATGTCTAGAAATTCAGTGTCCAATTCTGTCCTACTTCATAGCAAACACATAACATATTTTCACACATATTTTCACACATATTTTCAGAACATATAAATTTTTGCTTTATAACTTTTATAATTCCAATTTGGAGTTTTGTTATAACTTATAAATGTTTTCTCGTGATTCAAACTTACATTTTTATGTAATCATATAGGGCTTGAGTTGAGTAGCAGCTGACTCATTGATATCATGTTACATTTTGCAGACTCTTAATTAAATATTTATTTCAATTTCAATGTTTTATCCTCATGTTTAGGAGCCAATATGTTTTTTTCCAGGTCTGAAATATTCTCGTGGGTCCTTGAAAGGTCATGGGCCCCAAGCAACAAGCCAAGAACGCCTCATGGCAGAATGAGCTTTGTTCTGGCTGCTGTACCACTCAGCCCCTAGCACAGGGATGTGATGTGAGCAAAAGCTTAGAAGCTGGAATAGAGAAGGCAGGTAAAGGTGGCTGTCACAGATTCAGCTGGCTGGAGCAGAAAGAACAGGATCCAGTCCATCTCTGACCTTCTAGCTAGCTCCGTGGAATAATCTGCTGCCTGCACTCTGAAATAGGCTGTGTCCTTATGTTAAACCATACTATTAATCCACAGAGTTAAGCAGCATCCAGAAAAACTTCAATGATCAAAGAAAGAGTTTATTCTATATGTTAGTAGAGCTCTCCCTAAAACAAATCTCACAGGATTCAGGGATACTGGTCTTGACTGACCTCATCACCAAAAAACCCCAACCCCAGGGAGAGCTGGGATTGGAGAGAAACTCAAGAGAGAGCAGAGG
>CM052885.1:71535299-71580924 GCA_028534135.1 Potos flavus
TTCAGTAACTGAAACAAATATGAAAATGTGGAGAAACCTGGGGATTTGGGAGAAGCTCTTCACTCATCTATTCCTCTAGTTGCCATGGAGAACAACAGTTTTACAAGCATCTTTAAATAAAGTCAGCCCTGAGCTGAAACCTCACCGTTTGAGTGAGGAAGAATATTAAGGGTGAGGGAGAAAATTCTCTTTGTTGTTCTAAAAGCAAGTAATCTGAGGAATACACAAGTGAATCTCATGTTTATTCTCAGAGACATTCATGTGGGAGATAGCAAGTGGTTCTGGAGCAGTGCACCCACCAGAACTTTCTGGAGTCTAGCTTTTATGCTCAGAATCTCATTTCTGATCCTCAGAGCTATGGGCTTCTGAGAGTTGGTTCTCTCTCCGTGTTCGTCAGGCATCATTTACCAAATATTCTGCTTCTTTGTACCCAGTGGTCCTGGAGTTTCCAAGAACATGGTCTGTCCTTTCTCATTGACTATAAATAACTTCCTCTGACCCTTCTGTCCAACTTCTCCTTCTCCACGTTCAAATTTCTCCTTGAAACTCTCATCCCCTGGGAGCCTCCTTTGTTCCGGTTACCTTAAGGAAGGAGACTAGCTAATAATAATAACAATAATAATAGTAATATAGACATTTATTATGCACCTATGAAACACTTAACATAGATTATCTCATTTTATCTTCTGGCAACCTTGAGATAGATGCTATTTCTACTCCCATTTTATAGAGGAGGAAACAGTCTTAGGAAGCATAAGTGACGTGGTCACACGGTTGGCAAGTAGGAGAATGGGGGTTCAACCCAGAGTGTTCAACTCCAGAGGATCTACTCAAATTGTCTCTCTATTTAATTATTCACTCATTTATCCAACCAATATTTATTGAGCCCTCACTGTGCCATGCACTGTTCAGGGTAGATAGCAATGATGAAGGTAAAAGAGGTTTCTAACCTCATTATGATACTTTGATTTTAGTAAGGGTAGACTGGCAAGAAATGAAAAAATAAAACAAATAATTTCTGAGATGGGGGCTGTGGAGAAAATACTTCAAGGAATGGAGCAGCTGTCTTCAAACTTGAGTGTGCATGAGCTCACTTAGCAGGGCTCGTTGAATCACAAACTGCTGGGCCACACTCTCAGAGTTCCTCATCCAGCAGGTCTGGAGTGGGGCCCGGGGAATCTGCATTCCTAACGAGCTCCCAGGCAAGGCTGCTGTTGCTGATCTGGGACTACACTTGGAGAATCACTGGGATAGGGAGTAACTGGGATTGGACTGGGGAGTGGGAAAGCATCTCTCAAGATGTGTGGCATTTAAGTTGAGACCTGAATAAGATACCAGAAGGTACAAAGAAGCAAAGGGTACCAAAAGGGCAAAGTCCTCAAGGTAGAAATGAACTCTGGGTATTGGAAAGACAAAACAAAGATCTGCTGGGTGTTTAATGAGGGAAAGAAGAGAGACAGACAAGGGCCAGCTTAAACCCAACACAGTTATTTCTTTTCCTCTTGCTCCATTAGATGATGTTGTTTTAACATGAAAATTAGAATGTTAACTTTAACCAACAAAATAGTGACAATCAGTTGACATAAAAAATAAAGATCCAATATAAGATTACTTTAAATGGCACCTCCTATGACACATTTAAAATATGACTTCAGTTGCTCTTCACTCCAATGCCATTTTCAATTTTAATTTTTCAAGCAAAAATAATATATTATATGCAATGTAACACTGGTGTTGTATCTTATTTAATTATATATTTTTTATCTGGGCAATCTGTCAAATCTGCAAGTTGTTGCAAAAATCAGAGACAGGATCCAAGCCTTTTCTTGCCTCATTCTTCCACTTTAGTGTTTTTCAAATACAAATATGCCTAGAACTGAACTCATATAACAGGCTACCTGGAAAAGGACATGTATTAAGGAGAATGATCTAGGTGAACCTCTTGTTCTTGCCAGAGTCTCTTGTCCAGCTTGGTCCCTGCGGTGCAGGAGTGCCAAGCTGAGACAGGATGAGGTCTAGGCTTCTGTTGGATTCTCAGCCAGGGTGAGAATCTGTTGCAGGAAAATTGGCTCCTCTCTTTCTCTGAGCAGACATACTTGGGGCTGCTTTTGCAGCAAGGTCTTTACTATCTTCCTTTGCTTTGTATCTGTTCTGATGAAGTAGTGAAGTTCTGAATAATTGATAAAGACAACCTGTTCATCTCATTTCTGAAAACACATAGGCACAATCAAGCATTCTGAATTTCCTAAACATTGCACGGTTGATGCCTGGAGCATCCAGAAATTACTGTTGGTGAGTGTTATGGGCAGAACTGTGTCCTCCAAAATTCTGATGTTGAAGTCCTAACCCCTAGTATCTTAGAACATGACTGTATTTAAAGACAGGGTCTTAAAGAGACACTTAAGGCTAAATAAGGTCAATGGGGTGGGCCCTATTCCAATATAACTGGGGTCCTCATAAGAAGAGGAGATTAGGAAACAGACATCACAGACAGAGGGACAACCATATGCAAGCAAAGGAGACTGGCCTCAGGAGAAACCAACCCTGCTGACACCTTGCTATTAGAGTTCTGACCTCAAGAACTATGAGGAGGTAAATTGTTGTTTAAGCCACCCAATCTGTGATTCTTTATTATGACAGCCCTAGCACACTAATATAGTTGAGCGTTTGGATGGCAGCTAGCCCCATCTAAGCCACTAAGAATTTAGAGAGTTGGCCCTTCTAAGAACCACCACTATGTGTTTATATAGATTCTTATAGAAACTTTGTTATACTTTCCATTGCATGCTTTAAAAAATTTCCTCCTCTATAAAAATTGAGAAAACCAGGTCCCTTGGGGTGCCTGGATGGCTCAATTGGTAGAACATGTGATTCCTGATCTTAGGAGTTCAAGTCCCTTATTAGGTGTGGAGGAAGAAGAAGAAGGAGAAGGAGGAGAAGGAGAAGGAGGAGAAAGAAGAAGAAGAAGGAGGAGGAGAAAGAAGGAGGAGGAGGAGGAGGAAGAGGAAGAGGAAGAGGAAGAGGAAGAAGAAGAAGAAGAAGAAGAAGAAGAAGAAGAAGAAGAAGGAGAAGGAGAAGGAGGAGGAGGAGGAGGAGGAGAGGAGGAGGAAGAGGAGGAAGAAGGAAAAGGAGGAAGAGGAGGAGGAGAAGGAAGAAGGAAGAAGGAAAAAGGAAGAAACCTAGGTCCTTCCTCTGAGCATATCTCAAAGGTTTCAGTTCAGCAGGAAACCTGTGGGCCAGAGGTTAGAGAGAGGAAATAATTCTCCTAGTCCTCCCCTCCCTGAGAGTGGGGCTCTCCTGTGTTCTGCTACAACTTTTGGTGCCTGTCTCTCTAAGACAGCACTATTCTTTGACATCTGTTTTACTGACTCTGGTTTGGTCAGCAGTCAGGGCATTTCTGGGTTGTTGCTTCTGCTGCACAAATTTGGCTGAAATATACCCTGACCCCGATTAGCCCAATTAGATAGTTTGGAAGAAAGGTTTAGGAAGTTCTGCCTCTGAATTTCAAGGAGTGAGGAGAATGAATAGCCCTTCTACTGTGCCAACAATGACAAAGTGTTGAGTATCCACAAAAGGGGAGCTAGGGTATATAGGGAACACTAAAGTTAGTTCTAGGAGTCCTGCTGTAAGAACTTCCTATCTGGATAAGATACTTTTGGTTTCGGGTGACCGAAAACCAACTCAAACTAGCTTACAATAGAAAATGGGAGGGTGTAGATTTGGGTCGGTATAACTGGGATATTCAAAACCTGATGGTTTCAGGTACAGCTTGATCCTGGGCTCAAATTCTGTCATCAGGAAGTGTCTATCTCTCCTTAACTGGAGATTCTGCTTTCCTGTGTTTGGATCTATTCTTAGGCAAGAAATCCTAGTGTGTAGGCAAAGATGAGAAGGAGGAGGAGGAGGAGGATGGTTACACATTTATCAGCCAGAGAGGCAGTGATGCCAAAGAACAGAACAACACTCTTTTCCTGGAGTTACAGCAAAATTTTAGGCAAAACTCCTGAATGGTCCAGGTAGGGTCTCCTGCTAATTTCTAAACCAATCACTGTAGCCAGAATGGCAGAGTACTCTGGGCCATGTGCCCACCTCTGGGACTGTGAAATGAGTGGGGGTGTATGGCCCCATCCGAGCCACTAAAAATTTAGAGAGTTGGTTCCTCGGAGAGGTGCCAGGAAGGAAAAAAGTAAACACATAAAACATTAATCTTGTATTACATTAGGCTGGCTTATAAAAGGTGCTCAAAACTGGTTGGCTTATATTACATGTCTAAGTGACAAATTAATAAAAAAGGGAAAAGCGCTGTGTCAAAAATTTAGAGGACTATGGAAAAGAGAATGGCATGGAAAGAGGATGAAGCTCAAAATTAAACACAGAAGTTACAAAAGAGGCATATTTCAGCTCAATGCAAGGAAAAACCCTACTAGAAGTAAGGACAACAAAAGAGGATGCTTCACAAAGTGGTGATCTTCCCTTTCCTGGATGAGCTCTAGTGGGGATGAAAGGCCATCCACCAGGGATGCAGAAAAGGGGGTTCTAAGTCAGATGGGTTGGGTTGATCCCAAAGACCTCCTCCAACCTGAAGCTCCGATGATTCCCAAACTACTTGTTTCCACATCAGGAAACCCTGAAGACGAAAAGAAAGTGCAGACCGGAGGGGAGCACAATGGGCAGCACTGAGTTTTTTATGTTAACATTTACTAAGGCCTTACTGTGTGCTGAGTACAGTCTAGGTGCTTGCATCCCTTGCCCCCTTTGGTCCCCAGAGTAACCTTTGAAATAAGTTTTAGTGACTCCATTTAATGAATGAGGAAATTGGGGTACAGAGAGATTGAATAACTTGTCAAGAATGACGCAGTAAATAGCGGAGCTAGGATTTGAATCCAGGCCTCTTGTAATTTAAGGCAAAGCTCTTAACCCCTTTGCTCTTGGGGGACAGGCAGGCCTGCTTCTTTCTAGAGTATCATTGTACACCTCCCTCTGCTCACCTACCCCCTCCTGCCTGCTCAGGATCAAGGTCAATCAGGTCCAGATGGTAGCAGGTGCATCTAATGAGATGTGAGAGTATTACTCACAAGAAGCCAAGAGTGGCTGGGAGAGAATCCCAGATTCACATCCCTGCACTTGAGATGTCAAGAGCAAATGTTATGGCCATGCATTAGAAACAGACACAAAAACAAAGCCAATGTTAACCCTGAACCCTTTCCAACCTCAGTCTATCCAACTGCTTTGGTCAATGCATGAGTTAGGTAAGCCAGGCAGGCCCCGTAATGGCTCCTACATTCCCTCTGGGTTTTTAAAACAAATAATTTCGTTTTTTTAAGTTTTCATTTTTTTTTATTGCTTTAAAAACTGATTTAATTGTTTACTTAAAAAGCTATCAGGAAGAAAGTGGAATTATTTACTATTTTCATTTACCTATTTGCTTATCAAGCGAATATTTATTTAGTACCTACTATGTGCAAGATCTTGGGTTTTGCCCCAAAGATGAGTATTTATTTTACTTAGGAGTTGAAAACGCTGGAATAACTGGAATAACTAATAAAAGAATCCATAGTCAAAAGCCATACCATTTATCTTAAGGATCCCTGGTGGCCATTAGAAAATGAACCACGAGAATTCATATTAAAAGCTTCAGTAGATGCCCTGCCAGGTTTTGAAAGGGACTTCTCCAGGAATATTCAGCATGGGAACTTTACAGCTGGTTTCTCAAACTGCAGACAGATACGAGTCTTGTGCCTGCCTTCAGGACTCATGATATTTAGGTTTCTATTAGGTTCTTTAACACACATATTCATACATGTTGCTAGCTTACCCTAGAGCAACACAGAGTAAGCAAGACAGCCTCCTGTCTTCAAAACTAAATCAGTCCCTGTACAGCCTTTTTCTAGAAAGTGCAGGGAGGAGCGTCTCAGACAGAGAGAAGCAACTGACCAGGACTGCTCAGATCTGCCCTGGGCCCCTCATTCTGTTCTCACTGCCTACTATGCCCCAGCCCCGTCATGCCTCTAGCCCCAGTGTCAATACAGTCCTTTCTCTTTGTAGCCCTGGGATTACTGACACAGCAAACTCTAAAAATACCACTTCAAACACTAACTAGTAAGAGAGACTAAGAAGTAAATACAAGAAGATAGAGCAAATAAAAGAAGCATAAGAACATCCAAGCTTCAAGAGAACCATGTCCAAGTCTTACTGCATAGCTACTCATGGACGAGGTTCATAAGCTCTATCACAATTGTTCTCAATCCTAAATGTGCACTGGAAGCACCTAGAGAGGTGTGTGTGTGTGTGTGTGTGTGTGTGTGTGTGTGTTTGATGTTTCCTGGGCCTTAATCTCCAATGGTTTTGGAACTTGGCTAGCTATCTTACAGATGGGTAAACCACATTCTCAAAGACTCTGATTTGCTTGTTCAGAGGTGTGACCTAGGCATAGGTATTTTTAAAAGCTTCCAGGTAATCTAGTGTCCTGCCAGATAGGGAACCATTGCCCTAGACCACATGAAACAGAATGAACCTGTACACTATTTAATAAACTTCCCAGTTATAGCTGACTGTATTTCTAAAGATGGTGCAACAGTACCTCCTAACCCTCGTGCTCTTCCACAATGTGTCCTTGACAATGCATTCCTTTAAAGATGGAGTCTATAACATCATACTCAATGGTGAAAAACTAAGAGTTTGCCCCCTAAGATTAGGAACAAGACACGGATGCCCACTCTTACCACTTTTATTCAACATAGAACTGAAGTCCTAGCAATCAGACAAGAAAAAGGAATAAAAGGAATCCACATTGGTAAGGAAGAAGTAAAACTGTCACTTTTTGCAGACAACATGATACTCTATATAGAAAACCCTACAGGGCACCTGGGTGGCTCAGTCAGTTAAGCGTCTGCCTTTGGCTCAAGTCATGATTCCAGGTCCTATGATCAAGCCCGCATTGGGGTCCTTGCTTGGCGGGGAGTCTGCTTCTCCCTCTCCCTCTGCCTGCCACTCTCCCTGCTTGTGGAAACTCTCTCCCTCTGTGTCAGATAAATAAATAAAATCTTTAAAAAAGAAAAGAAAACCCTACAAACTCTACCAAAAACTACTAGAACTGATAAATGAATTCAGTAAGGTCACAGGATACAAAATCAATGTATAGAAATATGTAGCATTTCTGTACACTAATAATGAAATAACAGAAAGAGAAATTAAGAAAGCAATCCCATTTACAATTGCACCAAAAATAATAAAGTACCTAGAAATAAACTTAACCAAGAAGGTGAAAGACCTATACTCTGAAAACTATAAAACACTGACGAAAGAAATTGAAGATGACACAAATAGAAAGATATTCCATACTCATGGATTAGAAGAACAAATATTGTTAAAATGTCCATAGTACCCAAAGCAATTCATAGATTTAATGCAATCTTTATCAAAAAACCAACAGCATTCTTCACAGAACTAGAACAAATAATCCTAAAACTTGTATGGAACCATAAAAGATCCCCAGTAGCCAAAACAACAAAACAATCTTGAAAAAAAAAATGGAGGTATCACAATTGCAGATTTCAAGTTATACTACAAAGCTGTAGTAATCACAATAGTATGGCACTAGGCACAAAAATAGACACAGAGATAAACAGAATAGGATAGAAAGCCCAGAAACAAGCTCACAATTATATGGTGAATTAATCTTTAACAAAGGATGCAAGAACATGCAATGGGAAAAAGTGTCTACAACAAACGGTGTTGGGAAAACTGGAAAGCTACATATAGAAGAATGAAACTGGACCACTTTCTTACCCTACACACAAAAAAATAAACTCAAAATGGATTAAAGACCTAAATGTGAGACCCAAAACCATAAAAATCCTAGAAAAGAGCACAGGCAATAATTTCTCTGACATTAGCCATAGCAACATTTTTCTAGATATGTCTCCTGTGGGAACGGAAATAAAAGCAAAAATAAACTATCGGGATGACATCAGAACAGAAAGCTTCTGCGCAGTGAAGGAAATAATCAATAGAACTAAAACACAACCTATTGAATGGGAGAAGATTTTTGCAAATGACATATCTGATACAGGATTAATATCTAAAATATATAAAGAACTTATATAACTTAACACCCCCCCCAAAATAATCCAATTACAAAATGGGCAGAAGACATGAACAGACATTTCTCTAAAGAAGATATCCAGATGGCCAATAGACACATGAAAAGACATTCAACATCACTCATCATCAGGGAAATGCAAATCAAAACTACAATGAGATATCACCTTACACCTGTGAGAATGGCTAAAATCAAAGACACAAGAAACAACAAGTGTTGGTGAGGATGTAGAGAAAAAGGAACCTTTGTGCACTGTTGGTAGGAATCCAAACTGGTGCAGCCACCATGAAAAATGGTATGAAGGTTCCTCAAAAAGTTAAAAATAGAACTACCCTATGAACCAGTAATCACATTACTGGGTATGCACCAAAAGAATACAAAAACACTAATTGGAAAGAATATATATACCCCTATGTTTATAGCAGCATTATTTGTAATAGCCAAACTATGGAAGCAGCCCAAGTGTCCATTGATAGATGAATGTATAAAGAAGATGGTATGTGTGTGTGTCTGTGTGTATAATGAAATATTATTCAGCCATAAAAAAGAATGAAATCTTGCCATTTGCAAAAACATGAATGGAGCTAGAGAGTGTAATGATAAGTGAAATAAGTCAAGAAAGACAAATACCATATAATTTCATTCATATGTGGAATTTAAGAAACAAAATGAATGAGCAAAGGGAAAAAAGAGAGAAAGAGAGAGACAGAGAGATAAATCAAGAAATAGACTCTTAACTATAGAGACCAAACTGATGGTTACCAGAGCAGAGGTGGGAAGGAGATGGGTGAAACAGGGGATGGGGATTAAGGAGTGCACTGGTCATGATGAGCACCGGGTGATGTACAGAATTGTTGAATCACTATATTATACACCTAAAACTAATATAACACTGCATGTTAACTATGCTGGAATTAACTAAAAAATGTAATAAAATCCAAAAAAACAAAAAATAGAGTCTAATTTCCCTCCCCTTTTGTCTGAGTGGTGTGTGTGCTTCAATTTAAAAAGTATGGCAAAGCTAAGGCTATGTGACTTCTAAGGCTAGATCATAAAGGCCATGCATTTCTCCCAGCTTTGGCTGGGATTTTGATGCAGCCAGCAAGACTAACATGCTAGGGAAGCCATGTGTAGGCACTCAGGTCAAGAGGCCCAGTCATCCCCACTACTACACAGTGGGTAAAACCATCTTGGGCCTTCCAAACCAGCACAGCCACCACTTGAATATCACTGAGGAACTGCCACAGGAGCCGAAGAACTACCAGTTAAGCTCTACACAGATTTTGATATACAGACTTCATGGATGTAACAAAATAGTGGTTGTTTTATATGACTAAGTTTGGGTGGATTTATTATGCAGTATTATTAACCTGAATACCAGTTGACTCTAATGTACAGCCAGGGTGAAGAACCAGCCTCTCATTCTGTGGCCATTTGCCTACATAATTATACCTGGTCTCCCCAAATTAGTGCATGAGCTCCTGCCTATATTTCGGGACTCCAAATGGGGCCTCTCCTCTCTAACCATTTGCTTCCTCATGGAACAGTCCCAGAGGCCCTACTCTCACCCAGGTCCAGGTCCTGCTGTATGGATGGGCAGGCCTGACCTGTAGCTCATGGGCCACTTGCGGCAATCACCACCGGAATGACCTCTGAGTCTGGCAAAGGTCCCATATGTCACATATGCCATCCCAGTGTCCACGCAGCCAATATTTCCGATGGGCCCTCATTTTACAATGATCAACAGTGTATCTATTCCTAATGGAGTAATATAGGAAAACAGAAACTACATCTTTCCAAGTCTGAGTTCAGTGATGCTGAGACCTGGCAACTTGTAGACTCATTCTGAAGGGTTTTACCCTTCCTTTCGGAGGCTTTTTTCTGCATTCCTTTTCCCAAATACTTGCTGTTTCCTCTCAAACTGGTGGGAGATCTCTGGTATGGCACTGAGACTTACCCAGGAATTTATATTGCTCTTTCTAAGGGAAGGCAAATTTTTTTTTTTTAAGATTTTATTTATTTATTTGTCAGAGAGAGAGAGAGCACAAGCTGGCAGAGTGGCAGGCAGAGGCAGAGGGAGAAGCAGGCTCCCTGCCGAGCAAGGAGCCCGATGTGGGACTCCATCCCAGGACCCTGGGATCATGACCTGAGCGGAAGGCAGCCACTTAACCAACTGAGCCACCCAGGCGTTAAGAGAAGGCAAATCTTGAAAAAAAGATGTAGACAATATGGAGGCCTCCTGGAGTTTGGGCCCAAGTGTGCAGTGTTTGTTAGAAAGGATTGAAAGGAGCTGAGCCATGTCCCCGGATGTAACCAATCATGCCCAGGCGGCTGCTCTGTGGAGCTCGGTTGTTTGTTTTTCCCTCACTTCCCCGTTTCTCTTCCCTTCTAGACCTGATGCTGATGCTGATAAAGATTTCCAAGTCGGTCATGACTCCAGAAGATTTACTGAGGTATGTGATGATCTAAGCTTATAGTCTTTGTTTCTTTCTTCATCAAAAAGCTCTGCAGTTAATGATGAACACTTCAGCAGCCACCATATCAAGTACGTGCTTCTGGAAGACAGCCTGAAATTGCCAGGGGAGTTTGCTTGACAAAGGCCAAGGATGTGGGCTCTTTGAGGTAAATGCGTTACAGCTTTGACAGTAGTACGTTTCAAGAGGTTAACAGTGCACCGAAGGAAGAGATGCCGTTTATTTTAAAGGTAGATCTTAACTCAGGCCCATGAGCTTGGAGACGTGGACCCAACAAAAGGCAAACTGAATTTGGCTCTTGCAAGAGCCATTTAAAATTGCCCTCCTGTAAATGTGAGCTGTGACCTGGCAGCCTTAGAGGATGTGTTCTGAAGAGAAAATGTCTCCTTATTGGGATTTTGAGCTGTGTTGGGAAAAATTATGCAGACACATTAGAATATATCAATTAAATATAATAAGATCAATAGTAGATCTAAAATGACATTCAAATTCCTTGCTAGCAACAACTGCAGTGACTTATCCTGTATGTCTCGAATGAAAGTTATATTTCAGTAAAACTTTATTTTTTAAAGGTTTATTTAGTTCTTTATTTGAGAGAGAGATCAAACAAGTGAGGAGAGGGGCAGAGGGAGAGAATCTTCAAGTAGACTTCCTGCTGAGCACAGAGCCAGATGCAGGGCTCGATCTCACAACCCTCAGATCATGACCTGAGCTGAAACCAAGAGTCAGACACAACCGACTGAACCACCCAGGTGCCCCAAACTTTATTTTAAAACCACAAAATCAAGGGTTTGACTTTTCATCCAGTCACCAAAAAAGTACTACATTATCCAGGAATAATGAACTTGCACTTCAGAGACTGAACATGGTATTGTTAGAGTTGGTTAGGGGAGTGAAAGGGTTTTAATGATCTCTTCTGATTTGTTCTTCTCTCAAAGCTGCTGCCAATAAGCTACTCCTTGAGGGTACCAAAAGATTCTTTCCTATTTTTAAAAGAACACGTTTTATCAAGAATTATGAATATTTGAAAGAAGACTTACTGCGGATCACCATCTCTTTTTTCTCTCATGTTCCCCAGTAAAACATGCATTTTTATAATTAAAATTCTAGTCACAAGAAAAAAGAACCTAAGATAGACCTTGTTGTGCCAGCAACTCGGCTCTTTTGAGCTCCTAAGTTTACTTCAATTAAAGAATAAAACTGTCAGGTAAAATTCACAGGATAATGAAGTGTGACTCCTTTTGTGAGTCTAATATTTTAAAAGTTAATGAAAAAAGTCCCACATGGCTGTTGTTTCTCCAGGGATCACTCTGTCTCAGAAGATATGTCTATGCATTGTCATAGGTTAAATATAGCTAAGAAACAGAGGCATCGGAATACACCCGGACAAAGCCAGCTCCCTCAGTTTCACTTTAAATTTTTCTTTTCATTGGAGATAATATTCATACAGAAAAATGCCCATATCACAGGTGTCCAGCTAAATGAATTTTCACAAACTGAACACACCTGTTTTACCAGTGCTCAGATTAAAACAAAAACAGAATATGAGCTGCCCCCAGAAGCCCCATTCTCTCACCCCAGGGGTAACCAGGATCCTAGTTCTAACACCATTGTTGAGTTTTGGCTGTTCTTGTACTTTCTATAAAGGGAATCATACAGTATGTTCTCTTTTGTGTCTGGCTTCTTTCACACCATGTCATGTCTGTGCAATTCATCCATATTGCTGCATGTAGTTATAGATGGCTCATTCTCTTTGCTGGCGGGTATTCCATTGTGTGAATACACCACAATTTATTTATCCGTTCTACAGTTGATGGACGTTTGGGTAGCTTCCAATATGGGGCTATTATAAAGAGCCAGCTGCATGAGTTTTTACACAGTGCCCAGGATTCCTGCTCATTTGAGCGAATGCTTCATGGAGGTCTTTGGAACAACACGAGCCCCTAAACTCCCGACAGCATTGTCTGTCTCGTCCTTCGGCTGGCAGATGTACACCTTAAAAGAGAAAGGCCACAGCTCCCCACCTGTGAAAATGGACTCTTGTTTTCATGAAAAAAAAAAAAAAAGTTTTTAAAAAAAAACAGCAACTAAGAACAGAAGTAAGTATTGTTTGCATTATCACAGAGAGTTGAGCAGCTGGTCACAGGGAATTGGGATCAGAGATAATAAGGTAACTTATCTTATTGAAACAGGATACAGGCTAACAATTCTTGAGCAAGGAATAGAGCATGCCCAGGGAAGTAGGAGATAGTATAAGCTGAAAGGTGAAATGTTGCCAAGAAAGCATAACTGAACCATCTCATCTCAATGGGGTACAAGTTGAAAACAAGGGCAAAAAGCCAAGATCCTTCATAAACAAAATCACTAGCTTAACTATTCCCCGAGAAAGCAAGGTTTGCATCTTGACTCTGAGTTGTCCTGGGGAGGCTGCCCAAACTATCCACACAGTTCTGCTTCTCCTCTGCAAGGAGGGGGTAATTGCCGCACCCTTGCCGGGCTGCGAGGCTCAAGGAGACTCTGTGGGTGAAAGTCCTGGCAACACTGAGCAGATGCTGATCTGATGCTGTGTTCCCTCTCGGCCCCCAAGTGCCATGGTTTAGACAAAAGGTCTAGAATGCATTCCTGAGAGCTCATTTGTTTAAATGGGCTAGAATGTGAATTGAAGGAAAGTCAGAAGATGGACTGCTTGTTCTTTTTGAAAATGCAGAAGAAAACAAGTGAGAAGGCTGTCAGTGCAGAACAGAAGAGTGAGCAGAGGAGGTCAGGGTGCTTCCAAGAGGGTGGATGAGAGCTGAGAGGCAGGATCAAGGGCAGAAGAGGGCTGTGCATGGAGCAGTTTGCCCTGTTATCCTGTCTGGCCTCACTGTGTGCATATCCAACCTTGGTTACTAAGAGAAAAGCTTCTATAGTTGTCTGTGTCTTAAAATATTCTCGCCTGTCGAGACCAACCCATCATCTTGGGCACTCGACGACTTGGCTAGGTTGTCAAAGTAAGGCCTGAGGTGGCTTCAGCCCACCCCTGCCCAGAACTCTCTGCGCAGGCCCCAGGTTGGTGACTACAAGACCATTTCATTTCTACTACAAGTGGTGATGACAAATTTGGATTTCAGGGTAAAATACAAGGTAATCTTTGGAAATAAATGGCAGGCAACACAATGATGCTTTGAGGTCCTGGTGCCTAACACATCACAACCACAGTCCAGCTGTGCATAGGCAGGTTTCCACCATGCCTGGAGATGCCTCACTAACCTTTACCAGCAGGGCAACAGCCCCAGCCCTGTAAGAGGCTGCAGGAGAGAAAGAACAAGTGCTCTGCAGTCAAGCAGGAAACCACTGCAGCTCAGCTGGTGTCCCACCCGAGCGTGGGCCTGAATGAAGCTCCTGTTGGAATCCCAGCCTCAGTCATGATGACACTTCACACTGAATCATGGATGTCATGTTTTCCGGTCCTCAGAGCTACTTATTTTATACCAACAGGAAAGAGATAAAGTGAATATCATTATTGAAAAATAAGTTTTACAAATAAGGTCAGGCAAACCCAGAAATAATAGATGATTGGCCAATGTATGAGGAGCCATAAGCCATAGGTCCAGGTTTCCTGCACATGCTCACCAAACCATACCTTCCAGGACAACATCAATTTCTGATATAGGCAGATATGGCCACCTTTCAAGTTCTGAACAACTAGACCCTGGATTGAGGGGTCACAGATAGCGGTGTTGCTGAAGCCAGGATGGGAAGGGGGGTTAGCTTCTTCCTTCCTAAGATTGTGAGGTGAACAGATTTTTGAGAGATGCTTAGGTGGTAGAGCCAATAGGGGTTGGTGACAAGCTGCTGGGGAAGAGGAAAGTGAAGATGCTCCTAGGTTCCTGGTCTGCGGATCTGCGTGGGTGGTAGCTCAGTCACTGTGCCAACCAGCCCTGGAGGTCAACTTTGCTTACAGAGACTGACAAACTGGATTTCAGGAGTCATCAACTATTTCATGAATATAGAGTGCTGTGTGTGCCCGCACCTATTAGATGCAGAATCAGGTGAGGCTGGAGCAATTGGTAGGTGTAACCAATTCCCCCCACGAGCTGATGCATCTGCTTAAGAATCATCCATGGCTTCCCACTGCACTTGGAATCAAATTTGAATTCCTGCTCATGGTCTCCAAACCCACACAGCAGCTGGCCTCTGTAGACCTCCCCATTTTATCTCCCCATTCTCCCTCTTACCTCCAGCTTGTGTTCACCTCCAGCCTCTTACCCTTTCAAGCTGGTTCCTATCTCAGGACCTGTGAATCTGAGGCAGGCCTGGAATTCTCATCCTCAAGATCTTCAAATACCACCTCCTCAAAAAGGCCCTCCTCAACTGGCCTCTTGGATCACTCTCTAGCCAATTTCCTCAGTATGTTTTCTTCACAGCACTTAACATTATAAGAAACTACTGAATTTGTCAACATGCATGTTAACCATTATCCCCAACCAGATTTTATGTTCAGTGTTAAGAGGCAATAGCTGAGCAAAAGAACTGGCCCAGGGTCATCCTGGTGGAGATGGAAAGAAGCGAGCAGATTTATTTAAGAGATGTTTAAAAGACAGAACTGACAGGGTTTGTGGGTAAATTGGATAGGGAAAGTGAGGACCCCTTTTAAGTCTGCATGGATGATTGTGCCCATCACTGAACTGGGCTGCCCCAGAAGAGGGCCAGCTGTGCATATAAAAGGTATGAGTTGGCTTCTCATTTACTGAGTTTGTGGCATTCAGGATGTCCTACCAAGTGTACAGCTGATATCTAGATCTGGAGCTCAGCACAGAGCTCTGAGCTGGAGAAAGATGCTTGTGAGCTGCCTTTGTATGGCTGACAATGGACACAATGCCTGTAGATGAGACAGCCTGATAAGAATAGAAGAGGGAGATAGGAGGGGGCCTTGGAACAAGCCTTGAGGAGTTCCTCAAGCGAAGAGCTGAGGGGGTGAACTTGAAAAGGAACCAGAGTGGGTGAAAAGTGAAAACCAGATCATAGTGGCTGCAGATGGAAGAGTATGTTGAGGTGTGGGTAGCCTTCCTTGGCTCCCAAGTTGGACTCCTTGGAGGTCACCTCCAGTGCCGTTAGCCAGTGCCTGACACATAGATGTGTGTTGAACTGGGTATCTAGGCTTTCTAAGTGATCTACTGCACAGCCTTTACAAGTGCTGACTCACTTAGGCCTCACAAGGACCCTATCCATTACTCTCCCCCATTCTTCTGAGAAGGAACCAAGGTACACAGAGGGTAAATGACCTGCCCAAGTCACACAGCCAGTTAGTCCCAGGATTTAAACCCTGAGTCTGTGGTCTTTATCAGCACATAAACTAACACCCTCCCTCACTTTTTCTAGGCTCCTCTTTTGATAGCACCAATACAATATCAGATAATTTGCAATAGCCAAAATTCAACTTTAGTAACAAAAACATTAGTTCTCAATGCAAACATAAGGTATGGGCCAGTATCTTCTTAAGCATTTGGTTAAGATAATGATGCAATCTTGACTACCCCCCCTCCACTGCCCATCTCCCATCTCCCTAAAGAACTGCTTTGTCACCTCCAGAGGGAGTTCACAAACTCTAGGAGGCCTCGAAGAAGCTTCTGAGATCAGGCTCCATACACTGGGACACTGGGCCATTCAGGCCTTCCCCTCCCTCCTGGTAGTGGCAGGAACAGGGGAGCTAGAGTACACTGGAGCTGTTCGTGGTGAAATCAGCTTGGCCAGCCTGTGCTCCTGCAGACATTAGTGCAGGGCGCCTTTCCACATCAGCTGAGCTTCTTGACCAGGGTCTAATTTGGGCCTGTTTCAGTCATGACCTAAGTAAGAAGATGGTCTAAGTAGAGAGTATCTCAATGATTTTGTATGACCTTGAGAGTTCCTCTTCTTAACAAGCTATCCCTCATCATCATTCAAATCATGCTACCTTCCCTGTAATGTTGATAACCAACATTTCTTTGTTGCCATTGCCCTCACAATTTCAAAGAGTCTCTTTAAAAGTTTGAAAACCTGCATTTTAAATGAAAAAAATTGATATGCAACCGCTCCTGTCTTTCACAAGACTAAACAGTGCTTTCTCTTTGGCTTCATAGAATCTCAGAGCAGCCAACCTGAGGATATACATTAGTCACTTTGTATCCAAATAACTTTGTACGATTTGGTGAAAAGTAAACATGTGTTTACTGTCATGAAATAAAATGTGTCGAAAACATCAAATTGCTGTTGTGCAGGCTCTTCTAATAGTCTATCAGAACCTCCTTCACTTCAGATATGACACGCTTTTGGGTAGAACTTCCTATTTTAAAAACCACATAAACTCTCCCACCCATTCCCCTTCCAGCCCTTTAGCAATCTGATTATGTAGTACTATTATTTTCCCGCGGCTATTGCCACTTTAACATTAAATATTACCAAGCTCTGAGAAATGCATAGGAATATTCACTTCCGTTATTTTTCCTTGCTTTTTAAGTTCATACATTCAGTATCTTCCCCAATGTGGCTCACTGCAATCATGATCTATCTGGAAGATATATTACTGCCCCATCACCAGAACTCAGAGGGAAACATGTTTGCCTTTGTGTTGATGTGATTATTATGTGGATTTTGTAGTTTAAAAAGAAAACAACTAGATTCTGCAATGGCATTCTTTGTAGAAATCGACCTTTGGTGGTCAATTGTGACCTGACTAATCTCATCAACCAATTAATCTCACACTGATTACTTTGCTCATTCATTCTCAGCAAATTGTAAGCAAAACTTCCAAGAACAATGACTGACCCTCTCACCTGGGCTCAGCCTGGCTTTAGACCCTGCCTTTGGATTTATGTTCTTGGTGATGATTCTCAACTACAAGCCTGATTTGATCACCCTTGCTCTCATAGTATCAGTCTGAGGGGCTGTGGAAGCAGAGCACCTGGGCTCACATTCTTGCTCTGTAGTCAGCCATCAAAACTTCCACTTTTGTGAAGGGCCTCCTTGACTTCTCCCTCCCCTCCATCTGTGTCCCCACCCCATCCCTGCTGCCCCAGCCAATCCATCACCAAGTCCTGTCAGTTCTGCCTCTTAAATATTACTCAGCTCCATCTGCTTCTCTCTATTTCCCGCTGTCACACCCTGGCTCAGCCTCCATCACCCTTAGCCTCATAATAGCCCCTGAGTGGTCTCCCTGCCTCCAAATATGGGGTCAATCCATATTAGGGCTCTTTTAAAAATGCAGATTTCACCACAGCCCCCTACCTCATTACCCTGAAGCCCTGCTCCCTGCTCCATGATACGGCCCTGGCTCTGCTGCCTTCCCCAGCTTGTCTCCCCAACTCTCGCTGTCTCAGACAGCCGTCTCACATAGCTTGAGAACAGCACATACACTGTGTTAGTTCACTTCCTCACATGATGCCTCTTGACATGACTTTGGAGGGACCTCTCTCCGCCCCTCTATGCCCAATACCTGGTTATCCCCAGTGCAGAGTGTATGGCTTCTAGAAGCCTGCTCTGCAACCATTCCCTGCACTCCAACTTATATACTTCCCCAGATCCAGCAAGTGCCGTCTCTTGAGCTCCCTGAACATTCTACACTTGATGGAATTTCTCTGAGTCTACCTCCTCTGCCAGCCCAATGTCCTTGTAGGTAGGGACAATGTGTTTTTTTCTGTATCTCCTGCTCAGTATAGAATCTGTCATAAAGTCAGCGTTCAGTAAATATTTATTGGCTGGTGATGGGGTTGGGGTTCAAGGCAGTTCTTAGGGTACTGGACTTCCATCTATATCCCACAGAAAGCTCCATTTAGGTTTCCCCAAATATTTTATTCAAATTTTATTTTTAAAAGAGTGTTAAATTATTTTTCATACTTCAGCACAGTAGATTCACAAATGTTATTTACAAACACGTGACACACTGCAGATCAACAGGCTAAGTGTGTTGCAAAGGTAAATCATTTTTGTAAAGACTCTGAATAAACTTTCTGTCATTTGCTGGTCCCTTAAATTCCAAGGTTATAAGGCTGGTTATTTTTAAAACTGTTACAGTTTATAGCCATTTACCTGTGTGAATTAGGAATTTCTTATTACAATGTGACCAAAGCAAATGGCAGAAATAAACTAAAGCCTGAGGCTAGTACCAGATTGCAATGTTCCCCATGACCACAATTTTTTTTTTTTTTTGGTAAGATCTTATTTTTAACTAATCTCTACACCCAATGTGGGACTCGAACTTTTAACCCCAAGATCTAGAGTTGCATCCTCCACAAACTGAGCCAGCCAGGCACCCCCATAACCACAATTTATATTTTTTCCATTTATTAAAACAACCTGTAATTCTCATTGGCCGGCTTTACATTGTGCGAGTACAATAAGTTTGAAGTTATAACGAAGATGTATACTGATGAAAAGTACCCTTAGCCCCCTGATATTTTAGGGGTTTCTCTAAGATGCTGTTTGAAAGATGGGCCTAGCCATTTCTTTAAAAGTTTGAAAACTACTGGCCAAGGGGAAGCAGGGTCCTGAGGCTGAGGCTGCCCAGAGATTTAGCACTCGGTTCCCAAGAAGACAAGGCAACTGCTGGGACTGGGCTGGGGGTGGGGGAGGGGTGGGCAACGGAAGAACTAGAGAGCTGGGAGGAACATTTCTGAGTTTTGTAAGGAACAGGGAAGAGCAGAAAGCAGCTCTGTGTCCCCTCTGCACATCAAGGATCCCAAAGGTCTACAGGTCAGTCTCACTGCCTACTTCACAATAGGGCCCTCTCTGCTCTGCTGGTGGGAAAGTCCTAGAGGAACAGATTCCCATGTGCCTATATGCTAGCCTCTGGATGGACAGTCCCTGTCCCTGCAAATCTGTAAGGGGAATTCTGAAGGGACAGAAATGAGGGGAAATATGCCTTAGGCTTTTTACAGGAACCTGGTAGAGCTAAACAGGGAGGCACAATCCAGGGGCTGCCAGTATGAGGGATGGCACAAAGGTCCCTTCCTTCTTCTTTCTCCAGAAACCGTGTCAAGCCAGTGGTATGGGCTAGCTGTCTGACTGGGCTTTGTGTGCCCTTCGCCTGGTCCCTGTGAGTTTCCTTCTAACTCATTTAACAGATGTAAATTGGGTACAACATGCCGTGTTGGGTCCTCCTTTCTGGGGTTTCTATAACCATGCTTGCCCAGGGCTCCCTAAATCCCACCCTGAATAAATCCTTTCCTTGATTCTGTTTTCCTCTCAACCTACCGTCCCATCTCATCCCTTGTCTTTCATACCGAACTTCTTGAAAATAAGGATTCTCTGCCTGTAGACCATCATGTCGCACTCCCCTAACCCGACTGTACCTGGTTTTCCCCTGCTGCATGAATGGTATCGTTCCCTTAAAGGTCATTAGTGACTTCCTTACGCTAAAATCCAGCACCTTCCTGTAAGGCCTGCATCCTCACTGCCAACCGGCAATCACTCCTCATCCTTGAGATACCCTTTGCTTTTCTGACTGCTTCCTGCTCTCCCTCCACCTCCTTGACCACTTCTAGCTTGTCTCCAAGAACCTCAATACCTCTTCTTGTTCTTCTCAAGGAAGCTGGTTAGGTTTGCCAGGGCTGCTGTAACAGGGTCCTACGGACTGGGGGGCTGAAACAACTGAAATTTATTTTCTCACAGCCTCAGAGGATGGGGTCTGAGAACGAGATGTTGGCAGTGATAGTTCTCCCCAGGCCTCTTTTCTTTCCTTGGCTTGGACATGGTCATTTTTTCCCCATGTCCTAACATGTTCCCTCCTCTGTGTTTTTCTGACTCCTACTCTCTTCTTAGGAGGACCAGTGTTGGGGCGCCTGGGTGGCTCAGTTGGTTAAGCAGCTGCCTTCAGCTCAGGTCATGATCCCAGGGTCCTGGGATTGAGCCCCACATTGGGCTCCCTGCTCAGCAGACTCTCTCCCTCTGCCTGCAGCTCTGCCTACTTGTGTTCTCTCTGTGTCAAATAAATAATAACCTTTAAAAAAAAAAAAAAGGAGGATGAATGTTATTGGATTAAGTCCCACCCTGATGACCTCATTTTAACTCAGTTGTCTCTGGAAGGGCTCTGACTCCAAATACAGTCACATTCTGAGGTACTGGAGGGTCAGGACTTCAACACACAAATGCTGGGGAGGAACACAATTCAGCCCATAGCAAAAGCCTTCCAGATAAGTTTCTTGACTATTTTAAATGCTTCTTTCCTACACCCATTTCTAAAGCTTCATATATTATCATTCAGTGAATGCTTTTATCAATTTCAATTTTAATTAAAAAATGTATCTCATTAAAATAAAGTATAACAGTGGCACCTGGGTGGCTCAGTGGGTTAAGCCTCTGCCTTCGGCTCAGGTCATGATCTCGGGGTCCTGGGATCGAGCCCTGCATCGGGCTCTCTGCTCGGCGGGGAGCCTGCTTCCCCTCTCTCTCTGCCTGCCTCTCTGCCTATTTGTGATCTCTGTCTGTCAAATAAATAAATAAATAAATATCTTAAAAAAAAAAAAAAACAAAGTGGAACAATCTTTTGGTGTTTGAAGAAAAGGTTAATAAGAGGATATGATTTTCAAGTAAATACCTATACCTCAAAGTTGTTTGCTGAGCTTTGAGACCAAATTCCCACCAAGTTTTCAGACACCTCCCCTTGATAGCTGGTACATCACACAAGGTCTTCTCTCTGCAAATGCCATTCTCACTCTTTACCCATCATCTGTTGGCCAAATTTCCCCAAAACTCTTTCAGTGACTTCTCTCCTCTGCTTCAGAAGAAACCCAAACATTTTGTTTATCCTATGTGTCCCTCCCTCAAGACTGGCTATGTAATTTTTGAGACCCAGTTCAAAATTTGTAGGGCTCTTTGTTCAAGATCTACCCCAGAGTTTCAAGACAGTGACAGCAGAGCATTGAACCAAGCACAGGGCCCTCAGAGCATGGTCCTATGTGACTGTGAAGGCCGCATGTCCTTGAAGCTGGCCCTGCCCCTCCGTTATCCCTCCCACATCACGCTGCACTCCACCTCCATTGATACCCTGGATTTCCACACTGGCCTCCTGTGACCCCACATCCATCTCACCTTCCCCATCCCACCCCATCCGCCCGATAACTCCTACTCTACAGTATCTGCACTGGGTATCCTCTGCTCAAAGCCTTTGGTATTTCCTCATTTCGTACCAAACTGGGCACAGCCTCTTCAGGCCAACACGTTAGGCCCTGACTTCCTGACTTGACGCCTACTCACGCCTGCTTGCCACAAAGCTTGAGGCAAACGTTCTAGTCACTCTCCTCGGATTGTTCTCCATCTAGCTCAATCTCCAAGCCTTGTGTTTCTGAATCCTACCCTCTCCATCTGTACCATTAGAACCACTCCAAAGATTAAGACCTACCTCTTTCAAGAAGTGTTTTCTGGGTCTGGTTTCTTCTTTTTGGTTAGCCTCACATGTTCAGGTGCTATGGTAAACATTTACTGCACACTGCTCCTTGCCAAGGGCTTATGTGCTTTTATCCTTTAAACCTCCCATACCCCCAGAGGTGGGTTCTAGCACTATGCCCTGGAGGGGCTTAGAGGGGCTGGCTGTGTTGTATAAGCTCACTTGCATGGTGGTGGACCAGGGTTCAAACCCAACAGTCTGGCTCAGAGTCTGTACCTGTCTTGTGCCTTGTATGGCTGGTATTTGTGCATTTCTACTATATCCACACTAGACAATGAGCCCTTTGAAGAAAATAGATCTTTTTCATCTTCGTTTTCCTTGAGGCACTTCCTTTGTCTCCACGTTCAGCCCATACTGTTTATGTGATGGAGCAGGAAGTTTTGAAACACTGGGTTAGCCCAGGAAGATGCAATGACCAAATATATTACCTTATATTTCCAAATACTCAGCCAATTAAGGATTCTTTGGAGTGACAACGACCTTTTTCAAAAGCAGTGTACTTCGGGGACCATTCAGGAAATATATATTTGTCAATCACACTTGACTTATGAATTGGTGGATTCAACTCTGCGTTGGCTTGAGTTCCTTCCTTCCAACTGAGAGTCATCTGAGGGGATCTTTGATTGGATGCAGTCCAGCTCCCCCACATTTGCTCTGTTGTTTGGTTTTGTATTAACCTCTGTCTCCACCTCAAATCCCTCCCACCCCAGGCTAGGCTATCAGAGGGCAAGGGAGGAAGCCAGATTTCTTAGTCTCTCACTATTTCTTTTCTTCTCACTGGCACTGAGGGAGCCAGCTTCTTTCAGAACTTCTGTAGGGTCCAAATGCAAATGGTTCTTTTCTCTCCCTTTCCTGCCCAAGAACCAGTGATGCAGAGTGAAAACTGGGGGAGGTTTTAGAGAGAGGGATACATGGTCAACAAAAAAAGAACAAGGGAAAAAAAAACAGATTACAAAGCAGTATGTGTAATAAGATCCCATTCTTATATTTTTATATTTAAAATTTTTTTTTCAAAGATTTTATTTATTTATTTGATAGAGAGAAAGAGAGAGAGAGAGCACAAGCAGGAGGAGTGAGAGAGGGAGAAGCAGGCTTCCTGCTGAGTAGGGGCCTGATGCAGGGCTCGATTCCAGGACGCTGGGGTCATGACCTGAGCTGAAGGCAGGTGCTTAACAACTGAGCCACCCAGGTGCCCTTATATTTTTATATTTAAATAAATGTGTGTGTTATACTTTACCCATAGACATTTGAGAAAATATGTCTTATAAAAAGGAAGACATACCTGGGTGGCTCAATTGCCTGAATATCCAACTCTTGATTTTGGCTCAGGTCGTGATCTAGGGGTCTTGAGACTGATCCATGTAGGGATCTGTGCTCAGTGTGAAGTCTGCTCATCCTTCTCTCTCTGCTCCTCCCCCCACTTGCATGTACTCTCTATAAAATAAATAAATAAAAATTTTAAAAATAACAAATAAATAAATAAGGAAGACATACTTTCCAAAGATATTCACCAAAATGTTTTCAGTGGTTGTATCAGAGTAGCGAACCTTGGATGCAACTATCTTAGTCTTTAAACATGTATTTTAGGGCTCTCCGCTCGGTAGGGAGCCTGCTTCCTCCTCTCTCTCTGCTTGCCTCTCTGCCTACTTGTGATCTCTTTGTGTCAAATAAATAAATAAAACCTTTTTAAAATAAATAAATAAATAAATAAATATTAAAAAAAATGTATTGTAGGGGCACCTGGCTGGTTTAGTCGGTGTAGTTAGCGTGTGATTCTTAATCTCAGGGTTTGAGTTCAAGCACCAAGTTGGGCATGGAGCCTACTTAAAAAATATATAAATAAAAACTGCATTTAAAAATTTTTTTCTACGGTTAAGTGTTACTTGGGATGTACGTGTTTCGTATTGAGTTGGAACTCTAGAAGCATGTGACATCTTGCGCCCATCTCCTCATCTCACACAATTCCAACTCCGGATACTTTTGGGAGAAACAAGAGGAACTAGGTGCCACCCAGGGTCCTTTGCTTGTGGTCTACAGACATGTGAGTGCCTACACTGGGTAGAAACTTGGTCAGGAGCACACCACTTCCCCTTTAAGCGGGAATTCCAGGGCTAAGGTGGTGATGTGATTTGACCCAAGAGGGTGTAACAAGCCTGGAGGAAAAGGGAATTGAGCAGAGCTCTTCTGATTCACCGTCTTGTGTGTTCACCACAGTGCTCTACTCTAGGATTGCTTTTTGCCACACTTTGGGCCCGGTGTCAGCCCAGAGCTCACTGGCGGTTCCCTTCTTGGGACCATGTGAGGTAAAGGACAGGGAATGATGACTCACCCTGCCAGCTAATGCTCCCTCTCTGTCCCTCTTGCCCCTCTACTTCAAAAGTGCATCACCTGCCCTGCTCCTAACCTCTTCTCAACCTACTGCAACCTGCCTACCACAAGCTAGCATGTTGTTGGCATTCGAAAAATGCTGGTTGAGTGACCAGATCTTCACATGCTCTGTACTCTACCCTGATTCCATGTTGCCCCTCACACCTCTGTGTAGACAGAGATCTCTTAGAAAGTCTAGCCTTCTCTCATGCCTTTGCTGGAAATCCAGCCTAAGGGAACAGAAAGAATATCACTTCAAACAATACCTTATTTCTCTACTTCAACATTCCCAGCTTCGGATAAAAGGAATGGGGGAGAAAATGCATGCACACAATGAAACCAAGTCAAGAATTCTGAAAAGTTGGACACTGTGTCCTATTTGTCCTTGTCAGCACCATCAGAACTGAAATCTTCCTGGGTCCATGCTCTTGCCACTCATCCGGCCTAGACTTCTTTCCCTCCCACTGGCTCTGTCCTGCCCTTCTCCATAAAGCCTTCTCAGTCCATGTGAGCCCGCAAAAGCTACTTGTGACAGTGCTTATATTATGAATTCACTGTTCATCTGTTTATATCTTATCTCCTCCTAGATACAAAGCTCTTTGAGGACTGAAATCGTATTTCTGGACACAGCAAAGTGCCTTGGTCTTGGGACTGAGATCTGGGCAAAACGCCTGGCTCAACCACGTGGTGGTTATAAGACCACAGGTAAGTTGCTTGAACTGCTTCGAGGCTTCGTTATCTCATCTGTCAGTCAGGCAACAATAATCTCTACCTCACAGGACTGGTGAAAAGATGAAATGAGACAATACATCTAAGAGTTCTGGTAATTTAGTTATTCTCCCAACATTTAACGTCTTGCCATCCTTCCCAATATCTAGACATCTAAGAGTTCTGGTAATTTAGTTATTCTCCCAACATTTAACATTTTGCCATCCTTCCCAATATCTAGTGCAAGGTCTTTCATGTAAATGTTCAATAAGCATTTTATTGATTGATTAACATACAGTGAGTTATACTCCATTCCTTCTTGAATCTCCTCTGTGTATCTGAGAGAGTTGGCCCATAGGAATATACTATGAAAGAGTTTAGATGCATACTTTGATAGCCACAAGAAATTAGAGATGAATATTACTGATTTTTATTTAATAATCCATCTATAAAATAGTCTAAGTATCTTTTTGTTCCATAAGTTTCCTACACCTAGAGAAAAATAACATGAAAATAACATGTTTGAGAAAAAGTCCATGCCAACCAGTCCTAATGGAGTAGGACTTGCATGAGCAATTAGTATTGTCTTCCACAAAAGAGCTTTAAGAAAATATAATCTATCCATTAGAAAGAGGTATAAGGGTCAGGGATTTGGCCAGAAATAGATGGCATACTTAAAAAGGGTAACAGAAAAGAGTTTGTTAAGTTTTTGTTTTTTTTAATTTATTTACAAAGGGTTGTGAGAGACCAAAAAGGAATGGTGAAATAGTTCATGTTACAATAATGGGGATCTTTAGTTCTGCTAGATCTAAAGGGGCAAAGGGAAGAAGAGTTACTGGTAACTAGAAAGAGCTACCTAACAGGGTACGTACCTAACAGCTTCTCTAACAGAGAAGGCCACCTGACATATGCTGAGGTCTCCACTAGAGGAACACAGATCTGCAGAAGGGAGCTGGTGGAACTAACACCCCAACTTTCCTTTCTGCCTGTCCTCCAATATCCTACTGGGGCTTCAGCCCAACCAAAAGCTGAACAAGGGGCTATGCTGGTAGTCCACTGGGGTTAGCCTCCTGAACACAGAGTTGGATGGACTGTGGATCTTGAAGGCAAATTGAGAATATCTAGCATGATAGGAAAGGAGAAAGAGAAGTCAAGGGAAATTACAGTAAATAAAAATAACAACAAAAATGGATGCTAGAAATAAATTCACATAAATAATTTTAGCAATCACAATAAATGTAAATTGATGAAAGAGATTCTTAGATTGAAAAAGCAAAAAGACAGTCAACTACAATTTCCATTTAAAGGAGATATATCTCAAGCAAAAGATACTGACAGGTAGAAAACAGAAAAAGATACATCATGTAAATACTAATGAAAGAGGGCTTCTCTAATACTAATATCAAACACAACAGAATTTAAGATGAAAATTTTTAATGTAAGTGAAGAAACCAAAACACCAAGAAGACACAAAAATCATGAAATCATTACTACTTA
The DNA here is from genome assembly GCA_028534135.1 of Potos flavus. NCBI lineage: Eukaryota > Metazoa > Chordata > Mammalia > Carnivora > Procyonidae > Potos > Potos flavus. The sequence goes on from CM052885.1 coordinate 71,561,845, forward strand.
ATAATATAATCTTAAAACGAAGTTAAAACTGATGGATTTACATGAGGAAACTGATAAATCTACAATCATAGCAGGAGATTTTAAAGCCTACCTCTCAGAACCTGACAGAAAAAGCAGACTAACAATTACAAAAAAAATTAAGGCTCCCTGAATTTGAACAAAACACTTAAAAATGGCTAACTCTAGTAGATAACATATAGACTCCTGTACCTGTCAAACAAACAACACACATTTTTTTTCAAGCACAAATGGAACATTTTCACAACTGATCACACTAGGCCACAAAAGAAGTCTCAATTAATTTCAGTGAATCAATATAATGACCATGGTCTCTGAAAGCAATGCAATATTAGTGATTATTGGAAATCAATAAAAAGATATCCAAAACACTTCTCCCACGTATCTTAAACTAAATGGCATACTTCTCATACTTCTATATAGTTCATAATTTAAAGATGAGATTCAAGGGAAACTATAAAACATTTAAAACTAATAGTTATGAAAACCCAAGATATCACTCTTTTGGGATGCAGGTAAAGAAGTACTTACAAAGAAAATCAAAGCCTTAAATATATCTATTAGGAGACAAAAAGACTAAACTACGAGCTGGGAGTTAAACTCATGAAAAACAGTGAATTTAGTATCTGTCTTAAATACAGTGACATATTTGTATATTTTCATCTAATGCGTAGTAAATTTATAATCTCTTTTTTGGTGCTATGGCTGTTTTGCTTCCTCAGTGCCTGAAACATATTAGGTGCTCAATAAATGCCTGGTGAATGAATGGGTGAGTGAATGCCCAAGAAATTTCCTATTTTCTAGTAGTCACATTTAAAAAATGTAAAAATATAGGGCGCCTGGGGGGCTCAGTCAGTTAAGCGTCTGCCTTCAGCTCAGGTCATGATCTCCAGGTCCTGGGATCAAGCCCCATGTCCAGCTCCCAGCTCAGCTGAGAATCTTCTTCTCCCTCTGCCTCTCCGCCTGCTTGTGCTCTTTCTGCCTCTCTCTCTCAAATGAATAAATAAAATCTTAAAAAAAAAAAGGGAAAATGCAAAAATATAAAACAGGTAAAACTAATTTTAATACTATATTGCATTGAATTGAATTCATTGTATCCAACATATTGTCACTTCAACAATAATCAATATAAAAAATTACTGAGATGTTTTCCATTCTTTTTTCATACTAAGCCTTAGAAAGTTAATGTGTATTTCAGACTACCTCAATTCAGATGCTAAATTTTCATCAGAAACATTTGATTGGTTTTTAGATTTCACAAAATTTAACAAATTTAAGAAGTATTTTCACCTACCAAAGTTGTTTGATATTTACTTAAAAGTTTTCCAACAACTGAATTGTCAGCTTTTAAATTTAAATATTAAAATTAAATAAAATTAAAAAATTTAGTTCTTCAGTCATACTGGGCACATTTTAAGCACCCAACAGCCTCATGTGGCTAGCTAGAGGCTATAGTATTAGACAGTGCAGTCCCTGTCCATGAAGATATTCAGGGAGCAAAGAACTGCCTTTTCCAAAGGATTCCTTCTTGTCTGCTGGCCTATGTTAGGCTATGGAACTTTCCATTTTGACCTCAATATAAAGCAACTTCCCTGCCTAAGCTACTATGTAAGAAGTAAAGTAGCTCTGGGCTATCAAAACGGTACCTCTTCCCATAGCCCATGAAAATTTCTATTTAACAACAGCACTAATCACATTATATTCTTTGTCAAGGATAAGTAAACTACACTTCAAAAAATATTAAAACTTTATGTGATGGAAGAGGTAGGGTAGCTTGCAAGTGAATTTATAGCACTAGGTTTCAGAGGACCTCAGCAAGAAAGTGGTGAGAATTCCCTGGGTCCATTCTCTCCCCAATTTCTAAATTGAGTGCCTCTGGAAACAAAGTGGAAGGAGAGCTCCTGGCAACACTGCTCACTGTGTTTAAACCCCCACCTCCCAGCCTCCAGGGCTTCATAACAAGCCTAACACCAACACAGCAGGCCACTTGTCTCCTTCTTCCCCTGCTTGGCTTGGTCAGAAAGGAGGGCTTATTTCAGCTAAAGAAACTGAACACCCCTATCAGGTCATTCTTTCCACTTTGGCATAAATTCGAGACATGCAGAACCCTTGGGAGGCTCTTCACCACATGGCCATGCCCTCTTTGCCTCTCAAGGCTTGTCCTTCCAGCTTGTGGAAAGAGAAACTCAGAAAAACAGTTCAAGGGCTCTGCTTCTGGCATTCTACCAACTTACAGTGAAACCTAGAGCAAGTCTTTTTGGCTGAGATTCTAAAACAGGAATAAAGTCTTCCCTACTTATATCCTAAACTATCATGAAGGTCAAAGGAGAATACGTATTCTATGTAAAAATACCTAGAAAAGTATAGAGTACTTTACAGACCTAAAGTATCATTTTAAAATCATCTTGGCTGCAAAGTTTCCCAACATACACCCAAGAAAGACTTAAAAGGTTGGTAAGCCCAACAGGCCTTCTCATTTCCTGTCGTGGGTATAAATCAGAATAAACTTTTTGGAGGGAAATGTGACAGTATCCATCAAAATGTTAAGTGTTCATACCCTTGGAATCATAAATCCCATGTCTAAGAATAACCAGAGAAATACTCACATGTGCTGAAGAAGATGCATGTGCAAGGATATTACTAAAGCATAGTTTGCGATAGCAAAAATTGAAACTTGCCTGAAGTTCCAGCCAGAAGTAGTAATAAAGAGAACTATGCAGCTGCTACAGAATGAGGGAGACTTATGTATATCTATGCAAATAAGGCCATAACCTTTTGATAGTTTATAAAAGTAGATTACAGATAGAATATATTAAATAGTATAAATATATTATTCATATTGCATTAAAACTATGGAAAACATCAGTAAATGACCTTTTTGGAGAGAGACTTTGGTAGTAGAGCATCCGTTTTTTACTTTTGTTTCTATAAGGTTTAAACTTTACATTGAGCATGTGCCGCTTTTTGATAAGCAAAAGCAGTAAAGATGTTTCCATCTTTAAAAAAAAAAGTGATGAAAGAGAAAAACTTATGCCAAAAATGCGCTTGGCAGTAGGGATTTGAAATGATTTAAAGATATGGTCCATCTCCTTGAGGGATTCGCAAATTAGCCAGTCTTATTTAAAGAAAAGAGCAGCTCCTCCTTCCTTACTCTCCAAATAATTCTCAGTTTTCCAAATAACTTTGTAATTTTGTTTTTACATGGTTATATAAGACCTTCCTTTTTACTATTTTTTTTTAAGATTTTATTTATTTATTTATTTGACAGAGAGAGAGAGAGATCATAAGTAGGCAGAGGCATGCAGAGAGAGAGGGGGAAGCAGGCTCCCTGCTGAGCAGAGAGCCCGATGCAGGGCTCTATCCAAGGACCCTGAGATCATGACCTGAGCAGAAGGCAGAGGCTTTAACCCACTGAGCCACCCAGGCGCCCCTCCTTTTTACTATTTTTAAACCTTTTTTAGCTTTCAAAGTCCCAAGATACACTTAACTGCACTTTTTTCTTTGTTCATTCAAGAAGTATTTGTAATGTACCCCACAGCCAAGGCACTATACCTTGTGCTATGGTGGAATGGAGAGATTTCTTATTGTGACCTCGGGGAGTTTGCAGTCTGATGGGAAACACAAGAGATGTGTATAAAGAATAATAATGCAAAGAAAATGACTAGTGCCCAAAGGGATAAACTAGATAAAGGATTCTGGGGCCTCGGAGCCCATGCCCTGGGGAATGTAACAGGCAAGAGGATCGCGAGAGATTTGTGAATGAGGGTGCTGGCCCTGGGTTGTGAAGTGGTGGGATTTGGAAAAGTAAATATCACTTTCAAAATGTAGAAATGAATCAGAAATGTACAGGAGTTAAAGCAAGTGCCAAAGTCTACTGCTGTTTTTATTTCCGTTGACCAAACCAACCGTCTTGCCACACACCACTCCTTTATTGTTGTTTAACCAAAGGGAAAGCAAATGAACTTGGTGGCCACTGGTGGTCTACCACTCTCTCTCCCAACAGGAGCATGATCCCAGAGTGGGCCTTTGGAGCTCTGGCTGAGTTTTGGCAGTGATGGTTCAGAATTACCACCCCTGACTCCATAAAAGGAGCTGTTGGATTTTCTGGTAACTGGAAATCTCTGAACAAACCTGATCTTGGAACTGAGTCAAAAGTCATGTCTGAGTGCAACCCATGCTCCACCTTCTATACATGGGGAAGCAGCTCATGTTCACAGTGGCCTGACACGTCCAGTGGGACAGTGTGTGCAGCCAATCAGGGCTGCTTTGCTCAATCAAAACGCTCCTCTGTGAAACAGCAATTCTAACCATTTCCTCCTAAATCCTTATTTCAACATTCTAGAATGTCCCTCAACAAAGATGCTTGTTTTCTTCTTGGTTCTCACAATAGTTTAAAGAAAGTTTGCAGGAAGGTCACCCCTTCCTCTGGTAGCAGGCTGAATCCTGATAACCAAGAGGGGGCCATCATGCGACTGGTGGCTTTGATTGAGTAAAACATCATTCTAGCACACATTTTGGGAACCACTGAGTGTGGGCAACAGATGTTCAGAGACACAGTTAGCCAGGATGGTTCTCTTCCAATCTGTTCTATAGATATTTATTAAGCAATTAATATGTCGCAGGCACAAGGGCTACAAAGATGAATGGCCTGGTCCTTAACCTCTAGGCATCTGCAGTTTGGGGGAAGAGACATTGTAGCAAATCATATTAAAGCTACCATTATTTGAGTCCTCTTCTGGGTCAGATGCTATGCCAATATAGTTTCAATCATACGCTACAATCCTGCAAGATAGGTTTTGTTAGCTTCTTTGCACAGATAAAGAAGCAGAGGCCTCAGAGAGCACAGAAGAGATACACAGAGCATAGGGGAGCCCAGGTAGAGGCTGGGATGGGATCTGTCCCACCAATAAACTGGAAGCGTACACAAGGCCCACAGTGAGGAGCAAATGAGTGCACAGAAGCTGGGAGTTATGATAAAACAGAGAGGATTGTAAGAGGCAGGTGTAGAGGTAGGCCAGCAGCCCTGAGACATGAGAGGTCTAGAGGGAGAGAGTCCCAAATCCATGAAGATGGACGGAGATGGCAGCACTTGTGACCAGGAAAGAAGCAAGAGTTATGCTTCCAGGGCAGAGATGGTATGAGCTCAGTCTTCTTTTATTCAGCTGTACTTCTGTCAGCCATCTTGAAGCTTCAGGAGGATAAACACAAGAAAGATGTAGAAGGAGCATGCTAATCTCCTTTAGTGGAAGGGTGATACTCCATTGGGAGTGACTTGGCAGAATCACTTCATGTCAAGCAGAGCACACTGTGTGTCTGCCACAGACCAAATACTCCAGGGGAGGGAGTGGGCCAGTGGGCTGGTCAAATTTGTACTGATCCAAGAGGTTTATTTACCTTTTTCCCCATTTCCCAAAAGCCTTGCTGGTAGTGGTTGAACTTGATCTGTGACATAGGGCAAGACATACTTCCTGCGGATGCTTACTGACTCATCTGTATAATGTGCAGGGTTGGACATGCTGATTTCCAAGGTCCTTCCCTGCTCTCAGTGTCCACAAACTTAAGTCATCATTTTGAGAAGCAAGACAAATTCTTACACCTCTTCACCCCTATTTGATGAGCTATTTTTATTGCAATAGTCAAACTCTACATGTGGAAAGAAGTATTCTAAGCCCCAAGCATATTGTTACACAAGGGGGAAAAAAAAACTATCCTAAGCCCTAAGCATATTGACAGAATATAGAAATGTGGGTGTTGAAGATCTTAAAAGTGGCAAGTGTCAGAATGCAGGTTTTAATCTAGGTTCTATCACCTATTGGCTACTGAGCTTTAGACCCACTCTTCCCAAACCCTAGTTTCTGTATCTGCCAACTGTAGGAAAGGATCTTACTGTGTAGAGTTCTTATAAGGATCAACTAAGATGATAAATATAAGAGAGTTTTTGGAAAGACAAGAAGCTAGACAAGTGTTATGTTAGGAATAGAATTTCCGGTATTAAATTCCTGATGGTCCAGGATTGGGCTGGCAGACAAAAGACAAGAGGAAATGTATTATGGGTGAACAAGGCCAATTATGGATAAGGGCCTAGTAAAGTGGGGGAAAGAGCTTGCTGACAAAATAAGAATTGGAAAAAAGAGTGATTTGATTTCATTTGAGAAGGGAGAGAGCGATTGGGAGCAGTAAGAGTACTTCAGAGGAAAGACAGAACTCCATTAAGCAGGTTCTTCTTTATGTAAACGTATCTCCTCCTATGGGAAACCAAGCACCGGGGTCACGAGTGCTGGAGTTCATGTTGCTTCTCAGATTGCTCACCTTGGGATCATCTGGCTGCCCAACCATGGCATTTAAGGATGAGGAGACAGACCAGGGAAGAGGAGATGACTTACCTGAGGTCACAGGAATGGGAGCAAACTCAAAGGGCCTAAAGTGAGGGGAACTCCATCAGAGAGTAAAAGGTGCAATCATTGCCTAAGCAGTAGTCTGAGGCTGTGCAGAAGGCATATCTCACGTAATTCTAAGGGGTTGTACAGGGTCCTACAGGAAAGGATTTTAACCTTCAAGAGGAGAGTTAAGAGACTCTTGCATGAGAAGGGGGCCAGAATCAACAGGGCACAGATGTGTGTATCTTATGTTGTATAAGCTAGGTTCAAGGATAACAGTGTAAGTTTATATATTACCTACCTCTATACAGTACCATACAGTACTATATGGTAGATTCCTCATGTTATGGTAATTTTGTACTCTATATAGATTCCCTGGGCATGGGATGTGCAAATAAGCCACTAACAACTGGCTTGTTGTTGTCATCCCCATTAAAATGGTGGAAATTATTATTTTGTTATTTTTATGTCTATGTTATAATTATGTCTATTATGTACTCAGGGCCTTCCATGTGTTCTGTGCTGTGCTAGTATGTATATAACCTCCAATCTGCACAAGGACCCAGTTACATAGGTATTTGTGGATGAGTAAACTGATGTTCAGAAAAGTTAGGTAATTTGCCTGAGGTCACACAGCTGGTAAGTGGGAGAGCCAAGGTTTAAACCCAGTTATGTCTGGTTCCAGAGCCCAGCCAATGTTATTTATAACTATTAGTGCTTGGTGCTCTAGGACACAGTGATGGCAGAGAAGCAAAGAAGCAACTGCAAGAGCCAAAACTCTGAACGGTCTCTGTAGCAAAATCATTAAATCGATCAAAAGTCAGCCATCAGAATCATTATTCCTGCAGTGCACCTAACTACTGTTGCATTTAGTTCAAGACAGCACTTCCTCAGTTGGCAAAGATAGCAAGGCTGCCAAGGTAGCAAGAAGTCCCATTAATACGAGATCTCAAAGTAGATGAGGACCCATGTCTGTGGGGCGTTGAGCATGCCCCAGGAAAATATTTACTCTCAGGTAGCATTAGCTTAGTCAATTCAGCAGGCACTTTTTCAGCATCAACACTTACTAAATCTTGTGTATACTACCTGGGAAGGGGTATGACATGTGACCTGGAGGGGTGTGACATGTGACCTGGAGGTGACATTGTAAGAAGTCAACATCATTATATTTGAGTAATGCTTATTAAATGTCTTGGGACTCTTTTTAAAGATAATCCTTATTAGCTGACTCAATAATTTCATCCAGCTGGGCCATATTACCAAAATGATTTAAAGAAGCCCTATCTTTATCACATGACTTAAAGATCTAGAAGAGAAAGAAAGAAAGAAATTCACGTGATAAGCTTGGAGACATGAATCATTACCTTAGGCAAGATGAAGGAGGAATGGAGTGGCCCAAGGCAGAGCAGTAGTGTCTCCAGGTTGCTATTATGAGGATGCCCAGAGGTATAGGCCACAGCTGGGAGCTACCTGCATTGGCTTGCTGTCTCCAAGGCACTCCCCTTATCCCCTCACAAATGTCAGGAACCCTGGAAGTGAGGTGGCAGGGAAGCCAAGCTGGAAACATTCTAGTAGGATAGTATTAAGTCTTAGGGGTTACTGACCCTATTTCAGGAATCTCTCCCTTTAAAATTATTTGCTAATAAAAAGAATAACATTTATTACTAGCTACTAAGAGCCGAGCACTGTGGCAATATCTACAGATACTATTTCTCTCTCTCTCTTCTACCAACTACCTTGTGAAGTAGGTTTTAATATCTGATTTTTAGGCATGAAGAAACCCAGAAACTCAATAAGGTTGACTTGGCCGAGCTTATATATCCAGGATTTTCACCCTTGCTTTTCTAATTCTAGGGCCCAAGCACTCCCCTCCATCTCATATAACTGTTGTGTCTTTAAGCCAACCAAGATTTACTGAATCTTCACTCTGAACAGTCAGAAACTGTTGTGGAGGAATTCAAGAAAGCAAAACATGTATTTCTGGACAGCGGAGAGCTTAAAATCTAGAACAACAGACAGATTCACATGAGAAGAAAAATAACACCACTACAAGGCACTAAAAAGATAATTAAACACATGAAAAGAGGGCCTGGTGGCTTGCACTTGGGGAGTGTTACTCTAGGCAGAGAAGGACTGACACAGTTCATCCCTGAATTGGTCTTGGAGGAGTGAATAAAAATTAGCTGAAAACAGGTGGGGTTACGTATGTTCTAGCAGAAGACTTTCCACAGTAAACTTCCTTGTTTCAGAGGAAGGACTACAATCTTGGTACTTGTGAAGTATGGGGAGAAACAGCACGAGCATTCTGGAGACATTCCGAAAGACTAGCTACTTCATTTGAGTTAAAAAAAAAGTACTGAGGCAAAATTTACATAGAGTGATATGCACAGATTTTAAATAGAAATTCAGTGATTTTGATAAATATATACACGTGTAATCACTCTAATCCCAAGTATAGGCCATGTATGTTACCCCAGAAACTTCCTTCATGCCCCTTCTCAATCTCCATTCAATACCCCCACAGGCAACCACTGTTTTGATCCTATATCCATAGATTAGAACTTCATATGAAAAGAATTGTATCCTGTGTGTTATTTTGTGTCTAACTCCTTTTGTGCTTCATAATGCTTTTGAGGTTAGTTCACACTGCTGCCTGTATTAAATTTTCATTTATTTTTAGTTCTGAGTGGTATTTCATTGTATGGATGTTTTGTTTATTCATTTTTTTTTTGTGGTGGATATCTGGTTTGTTTCCAGTTTGGGAGTACTATGAATGAAATTGCTATGAACATGGTTGTTATCCCAGTATCATTTATAAATCCATTCTCTAGTCTCTTCTCTCTCTCCTTTATTTTGTGAGAATTCAGATGACATCCTGCCTTAGACGCCAAAAGACCTGGAGCTCAAGCCCCTTCCCCATTAGAATAATCACACACCCGAAAGCCTTCATGTTCAGATCTACCCATACCAAATAGGAAAGTCAATATGTGTATTTTATTTTGTTTATAAAGAGGTTTTTTAAAAGATTTTCTTAAATTATTTATTTAAGAGAGAGAGAGAGAGAGAGCACATGTGTGAGCAAGGAGAGGGGTGAGGAGAGGGACAGAGGCGAAGGGAGAGAGAATCCCAAGCAGACTCCGTGCTAAGTGTGAAGCCTGACACGGGACTCAATTGCACAACCCTAAGATCATGACTTGAGCCAAAATCAAAAGTCGGACGCTCAACCAACTGCACCACCTAGGAGTCCCTGTTTAAAAAGAGTTTTGATAAACTTGGATAAAATTATTTGCAAGAAATTATGGAAATACAGTTTAACAGTTACAACTCATGGAAGTTTTTAGCTGCCCCATATTTTAACTACTCTGTGTCTTCCTGAGCAATGTTGTGGTAACAATTTCCCCAATACGTACACAAAGACATCCCACCCACCATCTGTGAACCCATGCCGTTAAGAATAAAAGAAGTAAAAACAAAATGGAAGCAACATTTCTTTCTCTTCCCTCCATTTGCAACAAATTTGAAGTCAATGAGGTTAATAAACTAGTTAGTAACAAGAAGAAATTGGACCTAGAATCAGAATTCTTTCCATACATCACTTTGGCATTCCCTCTGCAAACCCCCAACTCAACCCCAGCTGGCACCCTGCAGATTGTGAGTGCTGAAGACTGACCACCTTTGTGATGTGATGATCATACCACTTTTCATTCACTCACATCCAAGGTGGCTTTTCCTGTCATTCAACATCCATATTTGAAGACTTTTCTCATTACCAAAATTCCTGATTCATTTAGAAAGGCCTCTAGAGGAATATCTAGTTAAATATGGTAGACTGAGTCATGTATTTGCCTCTACTCTCTCCAAAATATTCCATAAAATAACAAACATGAGTCAGAAAGAAAGAAAGAAAGAAAGAAAGACCTACAAGGACAAGAGAAGAAATGACAGTAACAGAATTTTGGAGCCTGGAAATCATATGGGCTTTTGCTGACACACTTTGCATCTTTGAGAAAGCTAAAATCTAAACTAGCAGAGGAAGAAATTCAGAGGTAGACTGACTTCCAGCAGAAAGCTATAAAGACTCCAGAACTAGAGGCACTAGTACCTTTCAAAGTGGGTGTCCAAGTGAGACTAGAAACAAGTATATACAGTCTAAAGTCACTTTTAGAACCAGTTACACTTGAATTCCCCCTCTATCCTAAGCAACCAGGTAACTGTCTCAACCCAAGCTGGGATAAGGTTCACTCTCTGGGGAGGAGGAGCTAGAGAGACGCTGGCCCTAAGGAAAGCAGGAATGATGGAGAATGCTGTTACCATACTGAAAAGAGGGGATTAAGTGAAGGTCAACTCTATGAGAGTGAGATCTCTTATACCTACTCCAATGTGACTCCAAGGACACAGACAGCCAGGCTTATGTCTCCTGGGAAGAGAAGGAGGACTTCCTCCTACTCTTTACATTTAGAGATTTCCCAATAAAAGATCTCTGTCAGATCACCCAACAATGAAGTCTACCAATCAATAAGCATCACATTCCCACACAGAATTTCCACTCTTAATTGTAAATGGGTCACCAGACTTTTGAGAAAGACTTCTAATATGAACTACAAGGGTCAAAACAAAAGGAACTGAGGGTAGGAGGTAGGGAGAAATTGACAAAGAATAGAAGAAAACATATATAATTAATGTCCTTACAGAGATAAGATATTGCATCCAAGAGACAAGAACAAGAGATTATAAGGCAAATAATAAATTGTGAATAAATCAAGTGAATAAATCAAGATGGTCTGATATCTGGAAGGGAATCTGAGAATGAACAAACAGAGAAATCAAGGAAAGGAAATAAACCAGTCACATGAAACAGTTTCCTGGAACTGTGCATATATATAGATGGGGAGGGTTCACCAAGTGTCCAAAGCAATGGAGGAGCAGCAATGCACAGGCCACCTGAAATTTCAGAACAGCAAGGACAACAGAATATCTTAAAGGTTTCCAATGATTAAAAAAAAAAAAAAAAGACACTAGCAAAACCTTAGGAATAGATTAGGAATCAGAGAAGCTCAGACTCCTCTTAAGTGACAATGATAATACACCTTTAAAATTCTATGGGAAATTACTTCAAAATCAAAATTCTACCAAACATCAGTGGAGGATGAGGGTAGAATAAAATTTGTAAAACTTAGTTTTACTCTTCACCTCCCATAGTTTTGTTGTTGTTGTTGTTCTTGTTTGTTTGTTCATGAAGGAATGCTGTGCTCTACCAAAATGAGGGAGTGATCCAAACAGAGGCAAAGATGGGATCGAGGAATAGGTACTCGAACTCATCTGAGAGAGACGGGTGTCTGTCCCCAGGCTGATGGGGATATTCGGCTGTGACTTCAGAGAAACAGGGCTTGGAGTGCTACCAGTTAAAGTTGAAACAGAAGGATAAAGGGTTACAGGAGGGATGGTCCCAGGAGGAAAAATGAAATTGATAAATTACCTATCATATGTAAACATATTGAGAGGCAATTTATATGCTGGGAGATTAGTTAGTGATTGGCACATAAAAATCTAAATAGAAAAATTAAGGCTGTTCTTCTTTTAAGAAAGCAAAAAAAGAAAAAAAGACTAAACAAGAAAGAAAATAATTATAGTGTATAACATGGCTAAGCTTTCAGTAATATTTCCAAAGTCATAGTAATATAAATACTAGATACTGATTTGTACCGTATACAAAAGCGGAATATATTTGTATGGGGAGGGAAAGTGTAATGTATGTGAGCTAATTCTTCTCTTCCACAGAAGAGAGACAAAAGATAAAATCAAAGTAGAAAAATAAATCGTACCATATGCAAGTTATTTTAAAAATATGGAGGCAAAAATAAAACATAAACAGCTAAACTAATTGGAACTGGGAATCTCTTAAAGTGGTAATCAGGGGTGGGGAGGTTGGCATCGGGGCTCCTGCTTTTGTTACAAGCTTATAAAATGACTTTTATATTTTATTTTTTAAAATGATTTTACTTTTTAATGTATGCATATAACCTTAAAAATGAGAATTTTCTAAAAAAAAAGAAAAAAAGGTATAGGCTTCTGGAAATCTCTGGTGTCCAGAGACATGAGCACATTGAGTAATCCCGGATGTGACGCATATAAAACCTCTGATCCCACCGGACACAGCCACCCGCAAGTCCCCAGGGTGGCATCTCAGCTTATTCAAGGACTTCCACCTACCTCTGATTCCTCCTTTAAAGTTGTTCTCCAGGTCACTAAAGGCAGATTGACTTCTCTTTGGCAGTTTATACCCAGCAACCAGAATGCATGCTATAGCTACAGTATTATCTTTTTTAGCGTGTGAAAGAAATGCATAGGTTGCCAGGCGAATGAACTACATGTTATATTTAGCTGGGAAGATAACATATCCCTAATGTTTGGATTTATCAAAACAAATTCCAGATGGCAGGCAAGCCATAGAGAGAAAGGCCATCTGGTAAGTTAAAGCAGGGCTCATTTTTTTAAAAGGTGAAAGGTAGTAAATGTCAAAACTTCCTATGGTGAAAATACATCTATCCATTGCTTATGACTGGAGGAGCAATCCTTATAAGTGCATGTCTTATATGTGCTAATTTAAATATCTGTGACATTATGCTCTTTCAAATATCTGAGTGATTTTTTTAATGATTTAAAAAATACTTACTGAATATAGTAAGATTTCATTGCATACCTGCTAAATGTATATTGTACGATGGCAGCTGGAGGCATTAATAATTTAACAGAGTCTACGATTACACAAATTCTTTGAAAGTATAAACCAATAAAAACTGAAACAAATTTTTTTCAAAATGATTTAAGACATTGCTGCCATTTTTGATTTAGCTCAGCAGTGGTATTTTTAGTGCATTTTTCTGTTTGACAGAATGTTTCTTGCACATATTTTCTTCTCTCTCCATTCCCACTGCTCCCTCTGAAACTAATCATTACATGCCTGTATTTATTCGCCAATTTCCCACCCCCTCCCCCTGGCCCCACTTGCATACAACTTCCAGCTTAATCTTCTTTAAACATTGCTCTGTTTATATAACTTCCTGGCTCAAAAAACAGTCAGTACTTCTCCAATGTCCAGAAGATAATGTGCAGGCTTCCATTCACTGACACCCCCATCCTCCCATCTCCCCAGGCTGTAGCCAGGCCGTCACCACCCCCCGCCAAGAACAGGAGCTCTGCCCTTCCTCAGTGCCTCTGGTGGGGGCCCTGATTCTCTCTGTTGGCCCTAATATCCTTCTCCCCCATAAGCTGAATACAAGATGCCATGGCCAGTATGAAGATGAAAAGTGCTCTAACACAGAGAGGCTTCTGTGGACAAGCCCACCTCCAGGAGAGCTTCCAGGGGTGATGTCATAGCCTAGATCTTATGTGATGGAAAATGCTGGTCACCCTCCATGGTAGCCCCCCAAAGATGTCCTTATCCTCATTTCTGGAACTTGTGAATATGTGACCTCACATGGCAAAAGAGACTTTGCAGATATAATCAAATTAAGGAATCTGAGATGAGGCTTTTATTCTGGATTATCTCAGTGGACCCAATGTAATCACAAGAGTCCTTATAAGAGGGAGGCAGGAAGGTCAGAGTCAGAGAAGATGATGTGATGACAGGAGCACAGGTCAGAAAGAGAAATTTTGAAGGTGCTAAACTGTTGGCTTTGATGATGGAAGGAAGGGACCATGAACCAAAGAAAGGAGGCAGCCTCTACAAGCTGGAAAAGGCAAGGAATGGATTCTCCCTAGATTCTCCAGAAGGATCCAGTCCTGCCTACATCTTAACTTTAGCCTAATAAGACTGATTTGGGCTTCTGACCTCCAGAACTGTAAGATAATAAATTTGTGCTGTTTTACGCTACTGAATTTGTGATAATTTGTTCTGGGAGCTAATGCAGCCTCTCCTGGTTCCAGTCCCAATAATCCTGGCCTATGCTCATATCTCTCTTGGCTCATAGTGAAGTCCCAGCAAGCTTAGGTTAAAACCTACACTAACCACTAGTTACATGTGGTTATTTATATTTCAACTTAACTAAAATAAAATAAAACATTCAGTTCCTCCGTTATACTAGCTGCATTTCAAGTGTTTACCAGCCACATGTGGCTAATGGCTATAGAACTAGATAGTGAAGACACAGAATAATTCCATCATCACAGAATGTTCTAATGGATAGTGCTTGCTATAATAATGTGCTATGTACCACTAATTTTTATAAGCCACTGAACTCTTGGTTCAATCTGGTTTTACCTTTCCCCCAGAGGTCTGGGATAAATGGTATAGGTCCCTTGGGTTTCCAGGCTGTGGAAACAGGGCTTAGAAGTGACTAAAGTGAGCACACTTGGGCAAGCGTGCATCCTGGAATGCTCCCATTGGCCAGGTAGAGGCCGAGTCTTCAACAAAGCCAGGGAGGTCCCTCCAGGACAACCCCCACTGCTAGGTCTTGGCCCTGCCAGGGGCTGCCTCCTGACCTCAGGGAGCACGTCTGGTCTTTTGAATTGCTTAGGAAGTCTGTCCTTGTAGTTAGATGATACAAATATTCTTCATTATTTTCTTCTAATAAACTCCCAGTTAAAACTTTTTTTAACTCATCTGAAATTTATTTTTGTGTATGATGTGCAGTAGCGATGTAAGTTTATTTTCCCCAATGGATAGCAAATGTCTTTATCATTCCCCCTCCCCCCAATTTTGAAACACCACTTTGGTCCTACAATAAATTCCCAAATATAAACAGATGTTTTTCTATTTAGCTCTACGTGATTGTCATCCTGCCTTAAATGTTATGTTTTGCAGTCTATTTTGCCATCAAACAGGGAAATTCCACTTTCATTGTCCCGATTTTTCAATATTTTGTTTGTTCTTGCTGTTTCCTCTTTCTGATGCACTTCAGAATCAGTTTGCCAAGTTTCACCTAAATATCCAGCTTGAAATTTTTTTGGAATTATCTTGAATGTAGACAAATGAAAACACTGACATCTTAAAAATATTGAGTCTCTCGATTTAAGAACAAGATTTGCTGTTCCATTTATTTAGGTGCTTTTTACTTTTTAAAAAGTGTTATGCTTGCTTTCATTTCATTGTTAGTCAATTCTAAGGCTTTTGTTGTTGCTAATGTGAAAAAGTTTCCTTCCCATGGATTTTTAAATTGCTTAATGTTCGTATACAGGAAACTCTGTATTTTTGTGTATTGCTCTCTTACTGAACCCTTTCTCTATTTTAATAGTTTTCCTGCTGATTTTACACTCGCATACCACGTACAAACCAAGACAGTTTTTCCTCTTTTGTTCTCAGTATCTTTATCTCTTCTTTCTTTTCCCGGCTTCATTTATTGGAATATCCACCATGATGTTGAATACTAGTGGTAACAACTAGTATCCCTGTATCCTGGCTTTTTAAAAGGAATACTATTAACTCACCATTACGAATAACGTTTACTGAGGAAATTTCTTTAATTTGCTCAAAAGTGATGTTGAGGGGCGCCTGGGTGGCTCAGTGGGTTAAAGCCTCTGCTTTCGGCTCAAGTCATCATCTCAGGGGTCCTGGGATGTAGCCCCCGCATCCAGCTCTCTGCTCAGCGGGGAGCCTGCTTCCCTCTCTCTCTGCCTGTCTCTCTGCCTATTTGTGATCTCTCTTTCTGTGTCAAATAAATAAATAAAATCTTTAAAAAAAAAAAAGTGATGTTGAAACTAAAACCAAATATTGTTTTACACTTGAAACAATTATATTGTTTTTTTCTTTACATTGTAAATGTTGATTTATAATAATAGATTTCTTAATATTGAACTAGCCTTATATTTCTGGAATAAGCCCTACTTAGCCAAATACTTTAGAATTAACCTTTCAGTACAGTGGTAAATTTCATTTGTTAGTATTATTTTTTTTTGTGCTCCTGTTTCAAGATTTTTGCATCTATATTTTTAAATGATGTTCCTTTATAGCTTACTTGTTTATTATTTATTATTTGAGTTTTGTCCAGTCAGGTTTATATTAGCTTTGTAGATGACTTGGGAAGCTTTTTATCATTTTCTAGCCTCTGGAAACTTTAAATGTCCTAAAAGTCTGAGAGAACTTTGCTGTAACTGAGACAAATTGCTTTTTAAAGATATATCTTTCACTAACTTTAATTTCTTCTATAGTTACCAGTTTATTCTGTTTTCTATCTCTTTAAAAGTCACTTGGCTCCCATGTTCATTGCAACATTCATAATAGCCAAAATGTGGAAACAACCCAACTGTCCATCAACAGATAAATGAATTTTAAAAAATGTGGTAATTACACTCGATGAGATATTCACCCACTCAAAAAAAAAAAAAAAAAAAAAAAAAGAAGACGTTGTGGGGCTCCACAACTTGTGTGGCCCAGTGGGTTAAAGCCTCTGCCTTCGGCTCGGGTCATGGTCTCGGGGTCCTGGGATCGAGCTCCGCATCGAGCTCTCTGCTTAGCGGGGAGCCTGCTTCCCCCTCTCTCTCTGCCTGCCTCTCTGCCTACTTGTGATCCCTCTCCTCTCTGTCAAATAAATAAATAAAATCCTTAAAAAAAAAAGTTGTGATACATGCTATAACATGGATGAACCTTGAAAATATGCTAAATGAAATAAGTCAGTTACAAAGAAACAAATAGTGTCTGATTCTACTTTTTTTGTTTTTTGTTTTTTGTTTTAAAGATTCCATTAATTTATTTGAGAGAGAGAGAGAGAGAGAGAGTGAGAAAGTACAAGTTTAAGCTGGGGACAGGTAGATGGAAAGAATCTCCAGCAGACTCCATCCTCAGAGTGGAGCATGATGCTGGCTTGAAGCAGGGCTTTATCTCAGGACCCTGACATCATGATCTCGGCTGAAATCAAGAAGGAAGGGGTCACTCAACCAACTGAGCCACCCAAGCATCCTTGATTCTTTTATGAACTATCTAGAATAGGCAAATTCAGAGACAGAAAGCATATCAGAGGTTACCAGGGGCTAGGAGAGAAGGGAAATGGGGAGTTATTTCTTGAATGGGGAGTTATTTCTTAACAGTTATGGAGTGTCTCTTTGGGGTGATGGAAAGATTTGGAAACAGTGGTGAAGGTTGCACGACAGTATGAATGTCATTAATGCCTCTGAATTGTACGCTTACAATGGTTAAAATGACATATTTTATATTATCTATACTTTATCACAATAAAATTTTTTTAACCCACATAAAGTGCTTTTTGTTTAAAAAAGGGTCATTTGGGGTAATTTATATTTTCCTAGATTATCTTCTTTTTCTCTACAACATTACATTTGTTGGTTTGAATTTTTAGTTTTGTCTTTTCCTTAATTTTATGTCTTTTCTTTTCTATTGTTCAGGCTTGCCAAAAGCTTAATTATTTTACTGTTTTTCTCCTCTCATCCTCCCAAGAAATAGCTTTTGGTTTTATTGATGAAATATGGTTTTTTCCCTTTTCAATTAATTCTTCCTATTATTTTTATAAGTTTCTTTTTCAAGATCTATTTCATTGTTCTTTTTAGCTTCTGTTTTTGTCATGTAGTCCCTCCACTGTCCTTTATTTCAAAATAACTTAGTGAAAATTTATTTTTTATCCTAGGGGTTACATATCTTAAACAATTTATAACAAACTGACTTTTTTTGGCCACCCTTTTGTTGTTGCTTCTTCTTTTTTTTGTTTTTTTTAAGATTTTATTTATTTATTAGAGAGAGAGCACAAGCAGGGGGAATGGCGAGGAACAGGGAGAAGCAGGCTCCCCACTGAGCAGGGAACCTAATACAGGACCCTGGGATCATGACCTGGGCTGAAGGCAGACACTCAACCGACTGAGCCACCCAGGTACCCCTGTAGTTGCTTATTTCTAATTTTATTGCCTTACAGTCAGAGAATGTATCCTGTACATATGACTTGAACATTTTAAACTGTATTGAGATTTTTCTTTGTGGCCTGATGCACAGTGGTGTTCTGAGGTTAACAGAAAAGAATACATACGAATATATATATATATATATATATATAATACATACGAATATATATATATACACATATATATATATGTATATATGTGTAAATATATGTCTGTGTTATTCAATAGCTAATTCTATTTTTCAAATCTCCCACATACACAGAAGTAATCTTTTGTCTAATATTTCAATTTCTGAGAAAAGTATCTTAAAATGTCTTAAGATTTTTGAGTTTCAATTTTTTTGCATATTTGCATATATATTAAAGTTATGTTATTAAGAGGATAAAGATTTATGACAACTTGTTTTCTTGGAAGATAGTACCTTTTACCATTATGAAATACCTTTTCTCATTCTATCTAATATTTTGGCCTTAAATCCTGTTTTGTCTGGTATTAATATTGCCATACTTTTAACTTATTTTTTAATCTCTATAGTTTTTAATTTAAATGAGTATATGGTTTTTGAAATAATTTTACAAGACTTATAATAAAATGAACTCCTTGACTCACCTCTCCCAATCTGATTTTTCTCTCCTTAGAGACAACCACTTATTACTCTTTTCATTTTTCTTCTGATAATTGCTTGTAAGTAATAACTTTCCCACTGCTATCTCTTGATTTTTCAGTTTTAGGTTTTATCTATTTCCTGTTGCAAAACATTATTATTTAGCTCCCTTACATTATTCCACCACATTGCCACTTCCATTCCCCACATCCTCCCAACGTAGTTATGGTTTTTGGT
>CM052885.1:71581424-71694029 GCA_028534135.1 Potos flavus
AAGAACCATGAGAGACTGTGAACTCAGAGCAATGGACTGAGGGTTTTGGAGGGGAGAGGGGTGGGCGGATGGGCGAGCCTGGTGGTGGGTATTGAGGTGGGCACGTATTGCATGGAGCACTGGGTGTGGTGCATGAACAATGAATCTTGTAACACTGAAAAAATAAAATAAAAGTATTTGGGAAAAAAATAATTAATGATGTTGAAATGTGCATAACGTATGAAGTGAAAAGAAGCAGGTCACCAAACTGCACAGTTCTGATTGTATTAAACACACACGCCCACACACGTGCACATCCACACGCATGCCTATGAAAACAAAGTAAATATATTAAGTATTAATTATTGTTGGTAAGGACTATAGGTGAATTTGTATTTTATATTTCTCTGTATTTTCTTCAATGAATATATGTATATTTATAATGAGAAGAATGTAATTTTTTAAGCCCCTCTTTTGCATTAGAGAATTAGATCTTCCAAAACTTGGTGAAAATGGATAAGTTACCTAAAATTTACTGGTCAAAAGCATGACTTGTCCACATGAATCTGGTTTTTAATCCTGGATTCGTTATATTCTAAAGGTGTAATCATGGCCAAATTACTTAACGTTTCTGCATTTTAGTTTTCTTGCTGATGACATGGGGACAACAAAAGTATTTGCTACACAGGGTCATGCGAGGCTTAAATAATACAGATAAAGTGCTGCGTACAGTGACTGGCACATGGAGAACACCCAATAAGTAGCGGCGGAAGAGCCCTGCATTCTGCTGCACTCTCCCCCTGTGACATCAGCACAGGCAGTGGGTCAGTCTGATTTGTGGCTGCCTTCTTGCAGAGTACAGAAGGGAAGTTGGGAAGGGAAAGGTTGAGGACTCAGGGGCCAGAGCTGGAGGGCACCTTCTTCCCTCTGGCTGGGTCAGCCCTGCCAAGAGTCCTGTGCCCTGAGTGGGGAGAACCGATATTCTTTTGTATCCTGATAAAATCCTCATGAGAAAAAAGAGCCCCTCCTTTAACTTTTCTGACATACAATGTTCAGAGTAGCCCCATACCAGCTGCTGGAAGAACGACATATTCTAATTTCCTGACTTGTACATAGTAAAGTTGCATTGTATTGACAGAGCCTTGCATTTAATTTCCTTAGCTTTTTAGACACAAACAAAGCATTCCTAACCAGAAATTGGAAATAAAAGGGAGTAACTGCACAATGGAATACACATGCTGATTTGAATATGTCATTGCGTCTCATAAATACTCATTAAAATAAATGCATGTAACAAAGGAAATAAATATTTTTGCTTCCAAAGACATGCAGCAGCAATATAATCATATTTAGAAAATATAAAGAAAGTTGTCCTTTTTTAATCCATGCCACACTATATTCCCTTATTTACGTTGTTATGTCAAGGAATTCTGTCAAACTTAGCAAAAGACAGCATCCTTTCAAAAAATTAAGTAAGCATGCTTAAATTTCAATTAAAAAAAAAAAAGAAGCTATTTTTAGCAACACAGTGGCGGAAAGTCACAAAGAATAGTTCAAAGCCAGTAAGACACTACTTAAAAAACATTGAGCTTATTTACAAATATCCCAACCAAACTGGGGACTACTCTATCCTGAAAAATATTCCTTCTGGCTTTACAACAAGCAAAATTCATTTCTATTTGGACCATTTCCTCTTCAGTTTTTTTCTGTTTTTTTTTCACCTATCATCTGTTATATATTTGTAAAGAGGTCTAAGAAATTTGTTTACAGTCTAACTTAAGCATAACTCTTTATGGTGATTTGCAAACTGAAGTCATTCATTATAGAGTCAGTCTATCTGAAAATTACAGTGTAAATGAAAGCAATTTGTAACTAATGGTTAGAAGAAAGTTTTGTGTGATTTTTAAATTTTATGGGTTTTACACAGTGCTACAAAATCAGTATGTGCCTAATAAATACATGTTAGATAAGGAGCAGGATGGCAAGAGAGAAGGTGAAGAAGTATAACAAAAACTATCAAAACCACCACTGTTCTAAGCTTTCCATGTGCTAAAATGGAAACCACTACATTAGGGTCAGAAAGAATAATGGTCTTTAACTTCTATAAGAAACATCGAACGGTTAAATTATTGTTACAGGTTGAATTGTGCCCTCCCAAAGAAAGACATGCTGAATCCCCAAACCCCAGTACCTCAGAATGTGTCCTTATTTGGAAGCAGGGTTGTTGAAGATATAATTAGTTAAGATATAGTCATACTGGAGTAGGGTGGACCCTTAATCCAGTATGACTGGAGTCCTTACGAGAGATGGTCATGTAAAGACACAGACAAAGAAAATGCTATGTGATTGGAGCCATGCAGCTGTGAGCCAAGGAACACCAAAAATTGCCAGCAAACTGCCAGAAGTCAGGAAGAGGCAAGGAACTCTCCTACAGGTTTCAGAGGGAGCACTGCCTATCAACACCTTGACTTCAGACTTCTGGCCCCTAGACTATGAGACAATACATTTCTGTTGTTTTAAGCCACCCAGCGTGTGGTACTCTGTTAGGGCAGCCCTAAGAAACTAATCTAATCACTTTATTTCATTTTTTCTTACAATGTCAGTTTATATTATTTAATTCATAAAATAAGGCATGTTTGTAGAGGGAATTTGTAGAACCACATGTCTTGGAAGAAAGAAAAAATATCCTTCACAGTTTTGCCGGCCCAAAAGTATCAAAATCTGATGCATTTCCTCCCAATTTTATCTGTGAATAGTTTTTAGCTTTTGTGCAGCTATGACTATAATCTCATACCAATTTATAGTGGTATTTTCAATTAGCCCAATAACATACATTTCTATATTATTACAAACTTTTGGTAAACATCTTTGAAATTTATCAATATAAGCAGTGTTGCCCAAATTATTTTGGGGCAACTCTATTTTATTATTCTACTGTTTTTATTTTTTCATTCTTTTGGATCTGACTCTAAGAAATTAAAAATGACCATCTCATCAACTCTCTCTACATTCTGCTGTGTGAGAAATAGGAGGTAGATTATTTAGTAAAAAATAGGCCATCAAACAGACCCTAATAGACTATGGTCATACTTATGACAGGAATTCTCAGATCTATGTATAAGAGGTATTATGAGAGTGAAGCATTTGATAATTAGTGAACCAGTTAGTGACTACTTGGTCTCACGACACCAGACTGTGACAGTATAGACTCCAGTAGAACCAGAATCTTCTTTCCTGATTCCCACTCCTGCATTATTTTCACTCAGTTCATGGCCATGATTTAAAAACGCCTGAAGTGCTGCTTCGTTTTGAGCTCAGAATAATCTAATAGATATCTGTGTCATGTGATCATAGAACTCTTGGTTCTAAGTATACCTTAGCTTATGATTCGCAAACTTTTCTCAGTCATGGAAATCTTATCTTCATTAACTGTTACTCATATTCTCCATTTATAAAACAAAGAAAAGCAGAACCTGTGTGATGGCAGGGAGGGCCAGGCAACAAGCTCAGCAGTCCTATTACCAACTCCGTAGTCCTCCCTTAGGATCCGGGCAGCCCCTGAACTGCCTTCAGCGAACCCTACGGCTCAGGAGATCACCTTTTGTAAAAGAGAATACGTCGTCTAGTTCTTTATCCACTCCGTATGTATACTGGCTAGGCAGAAAGGGAGTTTCTTAAGGTCTGTTGTGTGTAAAGAATTAAGTTATGGAAAACAGCTTTTCAATTTTTCCTAGGCCTAGTACTCTCTTCTGAATGACTGTCTTGTTCCAAGTTCCTGGAAATTTCAAAATGGCTGTTGACATTTACAAGTTGGCTTATGTTGGGGCTATATCCAGAGCATTCCCTCTTCAATTCCTCTTGCCATCTATTGGCGCCCCACTTCCTCTGTATTTTCTCCTCTCTATGTAACTGAAAAGCTAAATTGTGAATTCCAAAGATCATTTTTGTGTAGCACTTCTCTACAAGTACTATTATAAATCTGAATACATGAAGGCAGCTAATAATGGGAAGTTCAAATATAATAAGATATAATTCTGTGAGAATAAGTGACTTATCCTTTTTGTGACTCTGAGTTGCATTTCTAGGAGTGATAAAGACTTTATGCTGAGCCAGACACACTTTCTTGATCAGCTCTTCCTCTTCCCAAAACCAGGGTCCCCACTCCCAACTAACCTCATGGAGTTGCCTGTAGCCAAGAATTAGGACAAATCCAAGTGATCCATGTCAGTCATGGCTGGTCTCTTGATCTGGTCCTGATGATATTTTCTACATTAGTTGGCCACTAAATATAGAATATACATAGACAAGAAGATAAAGATGACAATTACATTTATTCAAAAGAAAGGGCTCAAATTATGTAATTCATAAATATGGCATTTACAGTTCATAGTTTATCATTGGTAGGTCACCACTTAATCTTTTATTACAGAGCATATTTTAGAAGATTTTGAGAGTGGAATCACTATAATCAACTGAGAACTGCAAATCAATAGGACTCGCCAACTTGCATATCAGCAATGTAGACTTGTGGTTCATTCATTTTTAAAGGGATAAACTTGATTATGATTGAACTCCTCTTCAATGGAGGTTCTGATGCATATTGGCCAGGATCTGATACATCATATTCAAACTCATGATACTATTTCAGTTGTGAGATACTACAACTGCTGTAGATTTGTCAGCAAAGCTCAGCCCTTTAAAAGCCATCTTTGAGCACTGGTAGAATAAGAATCTTTTTTGACTGGCGTATCAGTTGAATTAAAAGGAAGCATAAGAGGGGCCCATTGGTCTAGTCATTTCCTGAGATTTCGCTGTACAGGCTTAGGATACAAATATGTGATCAAATATAAATAAAAGTCTGTTATCTCTTTAGCTAGCAGGCCTACCTTGGCCTTCCACTGGCAGAGCCTGATTTCACTCACTCAACCATCTATCAAAACCAGACATACTTGACAACTATTTAACGTCCCTGTCTGGTTTTTCCCAACCACTTCCTATGGCTTGCATCTTGATTTCTAAAGCTAGGGCTATCTCTGACCTCATTTTTGAGGCTCCTTGAGGATTTTGTAGGTAAGGGACTTTTCACAGTGGAGCTTTATTGAAGCAATTCTTATATGCAGGATACAAATTTATAAAAAGGATAAGTTAAGAGAACAGTAATACCCTTCATAAAACATTTCAAATACGTTTTCTATAAAGAGCAAGTTCCTCTGAGTTTAAAATGCTGCTCTGTTTTATAAAAATACGTTTACCAAAAACTTTTCCATGAACACATATAAAGTAAGAGGAATCTACATTTTCTTTTTCTAGTTAGCTAGGTGCATCTAGCCCAGTTACCCAGAGTGAAAACCTGCTCGTTAATAAACTTCTCATTGGCTCATCTCCATGTTTCACTTTTCCTTCTCTTTCACTTGGGCTTCCTGCAATCATCTCTTAAATAAATTACCTGCACCAGATCTTTGTGTCAGGATCTCCTTTTGGGAGGTCTGAGCTAAGATAACTTCCTCATCACAAAAGTGACAGCATCAACAGCCGTGGTAGCTAGGGATAAGATAGGGTAGGATGTCTGTCTTGCCTCTGGTCTGCTTCTTCTTTTGTTGCCCGTTTGATCTGCTTCTGCATCCCACACCTTCCAGCCTATTGTGCACTAGAGTACTTGCTTCCTTTTAATTCAACTGATACGCCAGTCAAAAAAGATTCTTATTCTACCAGTGCTCAAAGATGGCTTTTAAAGGGCTGAGCTTTGCTGACAAATCTACAGCATCCACATGTTCCATGAACTTCCATTGCTTACATCAACCACTTTCCACTCTGGCTAAGAGGTATGAGCAGTTGTAGGGCTGAGACCTTGCTTAAATAAATGAGAGACTCTAAGGTCCTAAGAGAATCTTTGAATCATTTCCATCCAACCCCCTAACCTCACATGTTAGAAAACTGAGGGGCAGAGAGGGTAAGCGTTTGCTAAACGCCTTGCCCATCAGAGAAGAGGAACTC
This sequence comes from Potos flavus, assembly GCA_028534135.1. Classification (NCBI taxonomy): domain Eukaryota; kingdom Metazoa; phylum Chordata; class Mammalia; order Carnivora; family Procyonidae; genus Potos; species Potos flavus. The sequence continues at coordinate 71,587,398 of CM052885.1, forward strand.
AGATCTCTGACTCCTAAACCAGGCTTCTCCCTTTCTGAGATTTTCCCAAACACATTCCACCATTGCTTCCTTATCTTGACTCAATTCCCCCTGTTCACCACTACTTCCATCATTTATTCCAGGTCCTCAATGACCCTGAGCCCTTAAGTTATGTTCATGTAGTCCAGTTTCACAGATCTGCTGCCCTCCTTGCCTTGCCTCATACTGAGGTTAAAAATCGCCACCAATATTTTTGCAACAAAGAAAAGACTAGGAAATAAGTAAAGTGATGTACGAGGGGTTGTCATTGATGACTTCTTGCATAATTGAGCTCCCCTTGAGATTTCTGTGACTGGGTGAGATAACTGGTGACTGGTGCATTGTACCCCAGGAAGATGCACACTTATATCCCATAGCCTGCTGAATACATAAGCATCTAACCTGTCATTGGAGCTCTTGAAAGCCAAGGCTAGGCTGTTCCTTCCTTGACCTGACAGATAAGCTGGCTTCTGTTTTTAACTCTACATTACCTATGCCTCAGCTTGGTCTCTTGGTCCCACCTAACCTGTCTAGATTTATCTCTCAGGGTTCTCTGAATGAGTCCTCTGGTCCAGTGGGGACAGTTTCCTCATTTCCAACTTCACGTTCTTTGTCTAAGCAAGTTATCTTTTCCTCCAGCCTAAAATGCCAAATTAGCATTTATTTTCCAGATTATTATCTTGATTATCTTTTTAGGTGGGTTTGTGTTCTCGAATAGATTCTTAAGGTCAGGGCCATGACTTAAATCTACTTCCTGATATGTATTGCATCTGACATGTTATGGACTGCATGTTTGTGTCCCTCTTGTGTTGAAACCCTAAGCCTCAGTGTGGCTGAATTTGGAGATGGGGCCTCTAAGGAAATAATTAAGGTTAAAATTCATAAGGTGGGGCCCTGATAGAATAGGGTATGTGTCCTTAGGAGATGAGATACCAGTTGGCTGTTTTACCCTCTCCGTGTACTGGCACTCAGGAAAACCCATGTGAGGACAATAGTGAGAAGGTGGCCAACTACAAGCCAGGGAGACAGCTCTCACCAGAAACCAAACTGGCTGGAACATTGTGGATTTCTAGCCTCCAGAACTGCGAGAAAATAAATCTCTGTTATTTAAGCCACACAGTCTATGGGATTTTATTATGGCAGTCTGAGCTAACATAGGGCTGTTGATTGAGAAAATGGTTCTTACCCTTGGATCTCAAGCAGAGTTACAAGCTGGGCAGGTGTCACTGGTTCTGTGTGACAAGTTAACTAACTTCCCACAGAGTCCAAAACTAAACCTTCCTTTGTCGCCACCACTCAACAACTCCTATCCTTTCCTCTGTGCCTGACAGTATCCTCCCAAGTGTGAACAAAGCTCTGGGCCACAGGCAAATCTTTTACCCCCTTATCTACACTGACTCTGGCATCCCTTCAGGTGCTGAGTCTTAAGAGAGTCTACTGGCCCAAGACCTTGTATCTCCTTTCTCCAGGCCTTATTCCTCTGGCCTGTGCTATTGAGATGGCCTCTTCATGGCTCTTCTAACCTCTAATCTTCATCTTGTAGACAGAAGAGGAAACACAGGCTCAGAATTTAAACATGTTCAAGGTTGCACAACTGATAGTAGAACTAGGTTCAAACCTAGTTCAGTTTTGCCCCAAATCTAGCATACTTTCCACTAGACCTGTTTAATGTTCTATACAGGAAAAATTTAAAATGTTCTGCCTTTAACTATAGATACTTGTGAGACTATCTTACACCCATTATCAAATTATAAGTTCTTTGAGAGTAGCTGGCTTCATCTTCCTTATGTCTAGGGCAATGACTAAGCCAGTGCCTTGTGCTGGGTAAAGCACTTCAAGAAAATGTCCTGAATTGAAAATGAGAATAAACTGTCACAATGGTGATATGGGCAATAATAGCAGTTTAGGAGAGATTCAGAGAAAGCTTGTAGGAGAAAGAAGAGTTGGTTTCTGAGTTGAGCTTGAGGTAATGGAGAATCTGTCCAGGCAGAGAAGAAGGTTGTGGTCTGAGTTAGGCCTCAATATCATGAGTGAACCTGTGGAGGGAGAGTGGCTTGGTGGGGTGGGGAAGCTGCATTTCTGCATTGGGTTCAGCTGTGCACACCAAGCAAGTCAATTAACTTCCTTAAACACTGGTTTCTTAATGTGTAAAGTGTGAAAAATAAGAGTACCTACCATTTGGGGTTAATGTGAAGAATAATGAGATAATGTACATAAAGAACTCAGCACATTGTCTGGACCTAATATGTGTTATCTATTATTAATAATAAATACTATTAAAATACTATTAGTAGTAATATGTTCTGCAATTTCAAATGCTCACCAATCTAGCTCTCTGAGTAAATAATTTACACCACAGATAATGCCACTGCTGTGACCTTAAAAAACAAAATCTTTTAAAAGTACTCCTAAATTCATAGCAACATGTTGGTTATTATGATTTTCCTAATCAAAGGATTCCAGGAGTCCATCACAAGGGATTTCCATAGTTGAAAATCTTGGAAACCAAACTGTTGAAAGGCAGGAGACTGCTAAACATATTCTGGGTAAAAGATTAACTTGGCTGAATCAAAGTGTTGGATTTTCAGAGTAGGCTGACCTAGTGAGAATCCCTGTTCTACTTCCAGGCTGTGCTTTTAAGGAATTTAGGCACATTCCTTATCTTCCAGTACTTTGGTTTTCTTATCCTTAAAATGTGTATACTAATACACGAGGGCTACAATACAGGTTAAATTGGGTACTGTATACAAAGCAAGAACTGGTAGATGATGATGATGATGATGTTTGTGAAGCCTAATTGTGAAGGGCCTTAGATTTTCATCCTGTAAGGCTCTTGTTCTCCAAGTGTGATCCCTGTAACAGCAACCTGCGCATCATCTGACAACTTGTTAGAAATGTATATTCTCAGGCCTATCCCAGACCTGCTGAACTCTGGAGGTAGGGTCAGCAATCAGTGCTTTCACAATCCCTCCTGGTGATTCTGATGTACTTCGATTTGAGAACCTGCTGTGAGGTAATAGGGAGCCATGGAAAGTTTTTGTACAGTGCGATGTGATAAAAATGACTACTGTGCACAGACAATATATTCCTATTTAACAGGACCAAATCACCCAACTACCGGCAAGCTTCCAAAGTTGCTGGCAGAAGCCTGTTCACTGATCCTTAACGATCTCTAGGCACAAAACGGAAGGGTTAGCACTTAGGGCTCCAAACACAGTGCTCACCTAATGAATGAGGTAAGGAAGACAGCGCAAGGCAATTAAAGGTGCTGTTTCGAGTACTGTTTCCACCGAAAGCCTTGGGAGCCGGCGGCCAGGTGATGCTCAACGAATTCCGCACCTACAAGCCTGTCACAAACGTAGCCTGCAAGATAGGAAAAGAAAACCCTGTAGGGAAACCGGAAGTGAGGGTCTTAGGGGTATAGAATCTGGTGGTGGGGGAAGGGGCTGGGATACGCAGGGGTGAGGAGAAAGAGAGGCCCCCTCGTCGCTGGGGGTGGCTACACCCCCTCCGCGTCCTTTTAGAGCCCGGGCGCGGTCTGCCGGCGGGGCGGGACGGAGCCCCTCCCGGAGACAAGGGTCCCTCCGCCTCGGTGCGTTTGCGGCCAGGGGCCAGGTCACTTCTGCTCCCTTTATTGTTAGTGAAAGATGGGGCGTTTCCTCACCCTCGGCACCTCACCGGGGACGTCCCGGTCCGTCTCATCCCTACTCTGGCCCTCTCTGCGAGCGCCCCGCCGGCCGGCCGCCGCCTCCAGGCCGCTGTTTGCGCTGCCCGCCGGCCGGCCATTGTTCGGGCCCCACCCCTGCTGAATATTCACGCAGCACGGGCGGCTTGCCCCGCGCCCTCCCCAGCGGGGCTCGGGCTGGGAGTGCGTTTCCGCTCGTTTTTCCTGCCGGAGAAGGAGAGGGGGAGCTGTTTTCTCTCTCCTCAGAATATATTTTCGGTGTCCCGTTTCTCCTCCTCCCTCGCCGCCGCCGCCACCGCCCCCTCCCTCCCCGCCTCCCTCCCCGCCTCCGCCCCCGCCTCCCGGGTTATCTTTGTCTCGCTGCCTCGCGCTCACTCGCTCAACTCTCGGCGGCGCCGCGGCCCCACGCTCCGGGCCCGTCCTCCAGGCGCGCGGCGCGGGGCGCGGGCGCCGGGGCCTGAGGCGGCGGGCGACGCCCGGGGGCCTCACGGACGCCCCGCGCCATGGTGTGAGCGCCGCCGCCGCCGCCGCCCCGCGCACGCTCCGTCCGCCCTCCGCGCGCGGCCCGGGACGGCCGAGAGCAGCTACCAGCCCGCCGCCGCCGCCGCCGCCCCCGGCCTCGCGAGGCGGAGCCCCGGCCGCCCGTTCCCTTGTGAGGAGACGCCGTCGGCATCCTGGGCTGTGACGGAAATAAATAGAGAAACAGATATATTTATTGGTACTATTTTGTTTGGTGGCAAAAAGGGAAAATGGCGAACGACTCCCCTGCAAAAAGTCTGGTGGACATCGACCTCTCCTCGCTGAGGGTGAGTGGCCACGACGGGCCCTGCCGCGCGCGCCGGCAGCGGAGAGCCGGGGCCGCGCCCTGGCCCGCCGGGCGCTTGGGCGCCGCCGCGGGCAGAGCCTCGAGCGAGGCGGCCCCTTTGTCTGCCTGCGTCGGCATGTGCGGGGCGGCGGGGCGCGACCCTCCGCCGACGCCCCCACCCCGCCGCGCCCCGCGCCCGCCGTCCGGGCGCGGCCCTCGGGTGCTGGGGGACCGCGCGGGGCGATGCCCGCCGGGTTTGCAATCGTCCTTTCTCTCCAACCGCCGCGCTTTATTTATTCATTGTTATGCTGTTTTTAAATTCTAACCCCTCCCCTCCTCTTCTCTAGGATCCTGCTGGGATTTTTGAGCTGGTGGAAGTGGTTGGAAATGGCACCTATGGACAAGTCTATAAGGTCGGTGTGAGGCGCCGTCTTTGTTTCCCGTGGCACGTTGAAACTTCTCCTTGAAGGACGAAAAGGGTGATAAACACGCTGCTGACTGGAGGCCACGCCGCTTGGCCAAAGTTGGGAAAGGGGTTTCGCCTTGCAGCCCCTGTTTTTAAACAGGAGTTTATATTCAGGCTGGCCTTAGAAGACCTCACTCATTTCCTGGCTTTGAGATAAGGAAATAAGCTACACTCTTAGGCATGCACTTTCCTTTAGTAAAATGGGAAAACATTTTTTCATAAGGCAACCTTAATTCTTTCTTTTTCCCCAATTCCGGCCTTCTGAGTTTGTGTGTGTTAATTAAAATTCAGTATAGACAGGCCTGGCCTGTGATTATCCCAAACCACTGCCTTGGTCTTCTTGAAAATCATCATCGTGTTGCCTCGTTTTAATGTTTGCCAAGTGCTCAAGGTGAGGAGTTCGGTGTTGCCTGGGACTGCTTCCTAACTATCATACATGCTGCTGATGGATGCGTACATATTTTGGGGAAGGAGGGAGGGGTGTGTGTTTGGGCACCAAGAGCAGGAAGAATTACAGCATGAGGATTATAAAATCTGAATTCCAGGAATAACCTGTTTGACAGGTGTGTAATTGAAACAGATGAGGGAGAGCGAGGAGTCAAGAGGATGCCCAGATTTCACACCCACCCCAGGCCTGTCTCTTTTTTAACACCCGCCTCCCAACGGTAAATGAAACTAACAAATCTGGAGACTATGAGTCTGCTCTGAGTAGCTGACACCTGATGTGACTAACAGTGCTGTTCATTCTATTCAGAGCACATTCTAGAGCTTCTGAAAGAGCTGTAGGTAATGGAGGCTCAGGCCTTGAAGATTTGAAACAGAATGTTAAATTTCCCCTGTCCTGATTTATTTCTTATTGCTGAACGTTTTCTAAAAGTAATCTGCACTGGGGGTGTTTTCTGGCTGGTCGGGTGGATAGGAGGGGCTAGAAAAAAATATCTTATGAAGCGGGGCTTTGTGGTTCACCATGAAGAATTGTCATTGTCTCATTAAAAATGGAGGGAGGGAGTTGGAAGCGGACTGTAGACATTTTCTTAGGCCAAATTAAGTGTGGATCCTATTGTTTCTTTTATGCTTTATGAATAGGGTTTATCTATCCCTTGAACGCCTCTCCCCAGCCCCAACTTCCCCTGGCCTGGGCTGTGTACTGGGCTGTGTACCGGCCTGTGGTCGGAACTTGAGTCAGTATTCTTAGGTGATCTCAAGTGAATTAGCATGTGTTTTGTTGGTTAACTGTTGGGTCCCAGGCCAGATTTTTGAATTTGAAAGGAAGCCCTGTTAACTCAGCCTGCTGGGCTCAACTGAATTTGGAAGCCTTTGGAAAATTTTGGAAAAAATTGTGTTGCAACTCACTGAGTGGCCTGGTAACTGGCTGTAAGATATTCTCCGCAGCCCCAGTGTTTGTTTAAGCCCCAGTCGGTTTTTTCTAACCCAGTTTTTCTGGCCAAATCTAAGTGGTGAGTGTACTCTTCCAAGTGAGTTAGCCAAAGCTTGTTTTTGACCTGGTTACACAGTAGTTGGATTGTTTGTATCTTCCTAGGTCAGCATGGATGGATGGGAAGGGTAATGAAGTGAACTAGAAGCCAACAGTCCATATTTAAACCGTAAGAAGAAGGAAAGAATGAAACCTGAATGTGCATTAAGTGGCTTTAAGAGGTGGGAGTTTTTTATGGTAACAGTTTAGGCAGGATCATTGTTAAATTTTTTCCCCCCTCTTCATTTCCTTTGGTTGCATCCCCTCCTTCCCCCAAGCTTTTGAAATAGATTTGCTGAGCGGTGCAGTTGGGAAGCATTTGGGATACTGGCAGTGACACAGCTCTCTGACTACAAAGTCTGTACAGTTGAGAAGAAATTCTCAAATTATGCAAACCTAACAAATTAAGAAATCTGTGCAAATGTGGCATACATACACAAAATAGTGCCTGAGATTTTGCTCACCAGTAGTTCTATTTTATTCTGGAAGATTTCAAGCATACACAAGGAGAGAGAGTAGATCACCCAATTTAACAGTTAATCAGAACATGACTGATCTGGTTTCATCTAATGTCTTTCTCCATTAGTATTTTAAGGTTAAAGCCTACATATCATTTTACCCATAAATACTTCAGTATGTATCGTTTTTGTTTTTCAGATATCACAATGCCATTCTGACACCTAAAAAGTTGATTCTGTAGTATTAAATATTCAGTCTTAAGGTTTTCTTAATTTTTCATAGATGTTTTCTTACTATCACAGTATTTATAAACGGATACTGGGAAGTTCAGTCTTGGTAGATGGTGGAAATAGGAGAAGCAGTTAACATCTCCATTTGTGTCTCCCTTTCAATATCTAATTTCTAAAATGATTTATATTATGCTGAGGAGTTTATTTGGGATTTGTTGGTGTGATTTGCATGTGGTGGTTTTGGGATTAGATTATTAATACTAGCATTTGTTTATTACTAAACATCCACTAGTGTGAATAGCATCTGAGTTGGGAAAATATTTGTGATAACTTGTTTATAAAGAAGCTTTTTTTCTTAACATAAATTCAGGTAAAATATCTTTAAGCTGAACAACCTGTAGCCCTAATTTGATTTATTGCTATATCTTCTATTTTCTGTTTTTTTCTATGAGCTTTTTTATTTTTTAGTGATTGTGGTGGCTTATTTTGAGAAGGCTGAATTTATGTGAGACGAATGAGTAAAAAGGGAGTTTTCTGGGTTTTGTTAAGTTTTATGAAAGTGGCTTTTTTGGGGGTGGTTTATTATTTTCTCTCTGATAAAATTGGTAAATAGTCTTGGTATAGTCGAACAGTATATAACTATCTTAAAGAAAATGGTTGAAACACAGAGTATGTCTTATTTAGAGAAATATATTTTTTGCATTAGGTTTCTGAGGGATCACCAGGATGGATACTCATAAGTTAAACTTATGAAAAATATTGTGAATTTCAGTTTACAAGGTTTCATTCAGAATACCATCGATTTATAAAAATGTGTTTATAAGATGATCTAGTGCATGTTAAGTAAATTTTAATTATTTTCATCAAAGGGGGACAGTGTTTAAAAAACAAAACCACAAAAAATAAGGTTTGTTTTTGTGTTATATTGAGTTTTATTATTTTTAATATTTACTTGGCCGTTTTTGTTTTTTCCTTGGGGTTATGGTTACCCTGTTATTTTGTATTTTGTGAACATACAGTAACTGGTGCTCCAAATGTCTTGACTAGGAGAAGGAAAATCCTACATCTGGAAAGGTACTGCAGGTAATGAGAAGGGAAGTTAGGGAGTTTAAATCCAGCAGGTGGATGTCTGGGGTCAGGGCTTGCTCAGAGGAATGATGGTAGCCTTTTTGGAGGATTGAGCATCTTGACCTTATCTGACCCTGTCTTTGGAGGAAAAGTAGGCTGTAACGTTGGAAGTTGAGGAGGAGAGTATTCTGGGCCCAAAGATGGTAAGCAGAAGCAACACTGAGAGTTTGCTGCTGTTTAGCCGTTTAGGGCATGGTGCTAAGGCTGTCCCCCTCATTTACTGAAGAAAGGGGAGAGGGGTGTGTGTGACAGAAGGGCTGAGGGTGACCTTTTTGGGAATGACAGAAAGTTTAGGGAGTAGTAGGCATCTGGGGAGAGATTATTTGCTCATGAGTTAAAGAGGGCTGTCATTCTATGAGCATTGAGAGGTCATTGAAAATTTTGTTGTGTTTGGAGACCCCTGGGAGTAAGAAACCTGATTAGATGATATTAGGGAAAGGAGCAGGTAAGATGGTTGGCCTAGGACAATGGTCCAGAAGAGAGGAGGTACAGGCTGGGGCAGGGTACTAGCAGTGGCCGTAGAGAGGAAGAGTGTTGGACTGGATTCTTGGGCATTCTTCCTTGCTGAGGTCAACCTGCTAAATTCAGTCATTCTCTGCTGGCTTTGGTGTGGCCCTTTAAGTGGGTACACTCTTTGCCCATTGGATTAGGAGGAGGCTTGGGATCTGTGAAAGTGCTAAAATTACTTTCAATTGCTCAGCAATAAAGTGCCATAAAAATTGTGTGGCTTTTAAAAATCATTAGTGTAACATTTTGGATCAAACACTTAAAACTTTTGTGGGAGTCTTCTCTAAATGTTATCCCTTAAGTGTAGGATCTCTTTTTCTTAACTGGAGGTAAAGACATCCAGTAGGGCAAAATGAATTTTGAGGAACTAAATGTTTTCATTAGGAGGAGGATTGAATTGCCACTGAGTGGCATGTACAGACTTGTTCTGAAACATAGGGCTCCTTCATGCTAGAAGAATTCTGGACTTGGGTAATGTGGGAGGAAGCCCAACCCCATTGAACATGTATTGGTATATAGCTCTCCTAAAAGATAACAGCCCCAAATTTCCAGAACTTTTCAATTAAATAAAATCACAAAATAAAAGCCTAATAGAAAATCCAATCCAACAGATAAAAACCTACTCATGGTGTTTTTAAAATTTCTTATTGCTTGAAACTTTCTAATGTTCATTTTCATAGCTGCAACAAACTTGTAGTTTTGCCTTTTTTCTTAACCAGTTTTGGATATATGTATATTTCTACATATTGAGATAATCCAAGAGTATGATCTGTGGGCACTTTTGGTGTAGTGTGTGTGTTTATAGATTTTGTGGACTGAGACTAGCAGGGCAAAGACTTTGAAGTAATACATCCTACTTTTGAAATACTGCATCCCTGAACAGGTGTTCTAATAACCCAAGGAATAATCATCTAAGGAGTTTTATTACCAGGAAACTAAAAATATGAACTGGAGATGGATGCTTTAACATGAATTTCATCCATGGTCTTTTATTTTGTTTCTTTGCTTTATTAGTAAATACTTGGTCATCTCGTTATGAACAGCTGCTTAAGCCAAGAGATTACCTACTCTTTTTTTTTTTTTTTTTTAAGATTTTATTTATTTGGCAGAGAGAGAAGGGAAGCAGGCTCCCTGCTGAGCAGAGAGCCCTGATGCGAGGCTCCATCCCAGGACCCTGAGATCATGACCTGAGCCGAAGGCAGAGGCTTTAACCCACTGAGCCACTCAGGTGCCCCAAGATTACCTACTCTTTAGAGCATCAGATGTTTTCCATCTCTTGAGTTGTTTTAAGTTTATGATGCCTGTGCTTCCTATTAATAGTATCAGTGCTTTCATTTTTCTATATTCGATCATTTTTAAAAATTGTTAGACAGCAATAGGATATTTAAATAACTGCACAAGTGTATTGATTTCAGCCCCAGTTTGTCCAGACACTGAAGCACAACTGTTGGCCAGAGGGCTGCCCTAATATGTGATAACCTGGAAGGCTCACTCTCCATCGTATATATGGGTCTGTTAACAGACATTGTACACAAGTGCTGACCCCATGACAGTTGACTGTATTCGAGGCAAGGGCTTATTCCACAGTAAGTTTTTAAAAATCAAACAGTACTTATTAGAATTTCTGATAATTTTAAGGGTAGAAACAATTTTAGGTCACCATCTTACCTTGTGAAACCAGTGCTTTAAAAACTTTCACAGATAGTGATTGCAGATCATCTGATTAACTACTTGCAAGTAATTGCTTTGAGTAGTTACTACAGATTTTACATGAATTCAAGTTGGTTTCTTAAAATACTAGCCTGAATTACCAGTGTTAAAGTATTAAAATATATTTAATAAATAATTCGGGACCAATTGATGATCGGGGTAGAGATTTCCAAGTGTTTATTTAGCTTTTGGAAGATTTGGTTGGCAGTTATTTTGCTTTCATAACATGATTACATCGGAGTTGAATCAAAATAAATATTCTGGACATATGGAAGGATGGCTAGGAGGAGAACAGAGAAGGCCAGGTGATGTATTGTCAGCGACCAGTGTGGCAGCCATATGGTCTTAGGTTTTATAGTGCTATACAACTGTTCACTGGACAGAATATGATATTCTGTTAGGAGGCTTGTTCAGTAATAAAAGTCCACTGGCGTTATTCAGAAGAGAAGTGATGTGGGAGGCACTGAGTTGGGAGGCAGTTTTTTCTATAAGGGTTTCAAAAGAAAGGACAGAATAAGTTTTAGGACTTTTGGAAACCCTGACATCTGTGTGGCATTATGAGGAACTTAAAACTAAGTTGGGGAGACAAGATGCAAAATGATTTACCATGCCGAGCTGGTTTCATGCCATTTCCAGTTCTCACTGTGCTCTTGTGCAAGCTGGGCCCTAGGCACTGTTCTACATGTCGGGTATATGGATAGTGGTGAAGGAAGCAGGCAGTTTGCTTACCCTCAAGGAAATCAGGAAGGGCAGGGGGATGGACACAAAATGCCAAGCACGTAATATCCACTGTAAATCCAGTAATGTCTCTGTCTCCCCAAGTCCTCAGCCCAGCATACTTGCATTCAGACACAGCACATGTACTAGTGCATGAACTGGCTCAGACTTCAAGTGTGCTTTTTCAGCCTCAGAGGGCTTCTTTGTCCTGTAAAGTACAAACAAATGACTAGAAAAGTGAAAGGAGAAAGTAGACACACAGAATACCAGCCTTAGTCTTTTTATTATCAGAATGAAAAACCATAATGTTACATTGTTAAATTGCTATAAAAGTTTTTACAGTTTTTCTCAGTTTCTGAAATTACCTCCTTGTGTACTCTAGTCAGCAGACCACACTTTGAGGAGGACTGAACTGGCAGGATTGATTCTGCGCTCAGGCTCTTCATGAGCCTTTGGGTTGATATGTTGCATCAGTAAGCAGGAGAATTGGGGCCATTGTCCAAGCCTAGCAGGTGTTCTCCCACCCTGGAGAAGGAGGGAGCCCAGAGCACGTGCTGCCCACAGCTTGGTGCTTAATTTGCCTTTCAGCCCTGGGGCATTGTAACTATCTTAGATTGGGCCCGATCCGAACAAATTACCCTATTAAATTTAAATAATGGAAAAAAAAACCCCACACTTTTACATTATGACTTAAAAAGCTTATTTTCATTTTAAGATAAATAGGGCTTTAAGAACCTATCAAAGTTATGAATGTATGTGGTAGCATTCAAATGATACTGAAATTCTGTCAGACCTTGGAGTTTTCCTGTTCCCAAGAGGACGTCTGTTTTCAGTTTTTAGTTGCCATCACTGAAATTTACTTCTGTATTTTTGAATTCTGTACTCATGTGCCTATTTCTTGATTTATCAGTTTTATGTGTTTCTTGACTTCTTGTAGTAGTAAAGTTGTTGAACTACGGGTTTTGAACTTCTGTGGTAGTTGAAGATTAGCTCTTAGAGTCACCTTTTCCCTTAAATGAGTCTGTATATCATAATTTTGGGTTAAGATGATAATTGTTTATATTATCGTGACTATGTAAATACCATTTATTTCTGAGCCACAAAGTCTAATATGATTATATTTCCTTTTTAAAAACATCCCTTCCCCTTTACATTGACATACTTTTTCTTTTGCTTAGTTTGCTGTATACCTGTGATTACTTTCTCCCCTAAATATCCTAAGAGATACATAAAATGTCCAGCGAAGTTAAGCCTTTATCAAGTTTTTCCAAACACTTAAATATGTTAGATGATTTTTTGTTTCAGATAATTGATATTCAGATATTAAGATAATTCAGATATTGATTCCACTTTTTTTTCCCTCCCAGGAGGTACACCTGAGCTGGCCAGGTATGGTTGCCTCTTAGACCTGGTGCATAACTGTTCCCTTGGATCATTTCTTTCTTTTTTTTTTTTTTTAAGATTTTATTTATTTATTTGACACAGAGAGAGAGATCACAAGTGGGCAGAGAGGCAGGCAGAGAGAGAGGGGGAAGCAGGCTCCCTGCTGAGCAGAGAGCCCGATGCGGGGCTCGATCCCAGGACCCTGAGATCATGACCTGAGCCAAGGCAGAGGCTTAACCCACTGAGCCACCCAGGCAACCCCCTTGGATCATTTCTGTTTCCTGGATAAGAGAGTCGTCTTTTTGGATTTGCTACCTTATTTTCCTGAAGCATATCCTCTAGTAGCTTAATAAGAAAGGGTGCGTGGCATGTAAAAGTTTGAAGCCCTCGGGTGGCTGAAAATGTCTTTATTTTTCTTTTGCATTGGATTTTTATGTAATCTGGTAGAAAATATTCTAAGTTAAACACCCATTTTTCCCTTGGAATTTTAAGACGTTGCTCTTTTGTTTGAGTGTGATCTGTTTTAAATTTCTTTAGATAAGCTTTTAGGATTTTCTATTTATCCTTGGTGTTCTTAGATTTTATGAGTATCCTTCATTGTCATTCACTGTTCTGAGTACTTTTAATTCTTTATATCTGAAGATGTCGTTTTTTTCCCCTGGGAAATATTTTTGTTCTATCCTCCAACTTCTCTGTTTTCTCTTTCTGGAAGTTCTCTTAGTTACCTCTTCAATTTATTTTCTTATCTTCTTCTCTACTTTTTTTTTGAGGGGGGGTCTTTTTGCTCTATTATTATGAGATGTCTTTGACTTACACATTTCAATATTTCTCTTGGGCTTTTAACTTTATCATATTTTAAATTTATATGAGCAGCCCTCTTTCATACCTTTTTTTTGGTTTTTAACTGCATGTAATCTCTTGTGGATATATGTCATCTATCGGAGGGTACTGAGTATAGGTTTTTTTGTTAGGTTGGTTTTGTTGTTTTCTTGTGCTTCTCGATTTTTTCCCAGATTTTATTTTTCCTGTTTATTTTGGTCTCTGTTTAATGCTAAAGATTTTCCTTAAGTGCCCGGAGATTCGTGACTCTGCTCATATTTAAGAGTAAGGCACTAGAAGTGAATTGGAGACTCAGTGTGTATGGGCAGGTGGCTGTTAATTGGTGGTACTTCAGTGTAGGGAGGGCAGGTGGGAATCAGTATGTTCTCATAGATGGGGAACCCTACTTCTTAATACCTGTAGATTTTTTCTTTGGGGTCAGTTTCTGTATGAAGAACACTCAGAGGCCTTTTCTGCCTAGTGCCTGTCCATCTGTTTATTGGAGTTCTGGGATTCGGGGTGGAGGAATGAGGCTGGAGCTCCTACAGTCTAATATCTTAACTTTTCAAGCCTGTGTCCAGCACTATGTCTCATGTCCTCTCATCTGGAGCATTTGTCCTTCAGTTTCTTCAGAGACTAAACCTCTGGTTTCTCATGGGTATGGTGTGATGTGAAATAGTCACCAGACTGTGAGATTGAGAAAGAGGTTCTGGGGCATCCAGTCACTAAATACCAGTGCTCTGAATTTTAGCCATATACTTTGTACTTTGTGGTATCAGTTGCTTCCAAGTGATGATCTTCTCAGGGCTCTATGGAGGCGTATTGCCTCACTTGGTGTCCCGAAGCAGGCACTTAGGCTGTAACGTTTTCCTCTTTATGAAGTGAATTACCTCTTCTTTCATTTTTAGCTGTCAAAGCCTGATAGAAATGATTTCTGCTGTCATCTCTTCCCTTTTATCTCTTTATTCTCCTGTTTACTGTCATTTTCATGGGAATTAACCCTTATGACTCATGTGGTCATTCTACCAGGTTAGAAGTTAACTAGTCGTTGTGTCTTTGATTTTAAACTTATCTTTGATTTTAAACCTACATTTTACTGAGGTATTTGCTACTTTTCATCCAGAACAACAACAATATTGAAAACAGTGCCATAGTGCATGACCTCTGGGCTCATACTTGATTTGGGAGATGCCAGCCCAGGGAGATGATGAAGAGGCAAAGCAAGGCAAGGTGCAGAGCAGTGCACTGTTATATGTATCATGAGGCTTGCTGCTTGCTGCTGCTTTGAATAAGCCTTGAAGAGAGATGAAAGTTTGTTCAGTGGGTTTGTTTGGCTTTTTTTTGACAGCTTTCTTGAGGTACATTTTATTTATTTTTTTAAAGATTTTATTTATTTGACAGAGATCACAAATAGGCAGAGAGACAGGCAGAGAGAGAGGGGGAAGCAGGCTCCCCGCCGAGCAGAGAGCCAGATGCGGGGCTCGATCCCAGGACCCTGAAATCATGACCTGAGCCGAAGGCAGAGGCTTTAACCCACTGAGCCACCCAGGCGCCCCTTGAGGTACATTTTAATGTATCATGAAATTCACCCATTTCAAGCTTACATTTCAGTGGTTTTTAGTAAATTTGCCTAGTGGTGCAACCATCACCACAGGTCAGTATTAGGATACTTTTATACCCTAGCAGGATCCCTCATATACATATACAGTTAATCCCTATTCCAGTCCAGAGCCCCAGACAACCACTTACCTATTTTCTGCCTCTCTAAATTTGCCTTTTTTCAACATTTCATATAAATGGAATCATACAGTGTATAGTCTTTGGCATCTGTTTACTTTTACTTTGCATAATGCTCTTGAGGTTCATCCACACTGCTACGTATGGTATTTGTTCCTTTTTATTGCTGAATAGTTTTCCATTGTATGGACAATGCTGCATTTTGTCTACCTCTTGACCAGTTGATGGATGTTGTTGAGGTTTCTAGTTTCTGGCTGTTGTGAGTATTGCATTCAGCAGGTGTTTTGGCCTGGCACCCTGGACTTGTTCAGAAGAGCTATGCAGTGGGATTGCACCTTGGAGCCTTATGTAGATTAGGGTAGGGATTTACCTGCCTGGGTCTTCCCATTTCTCAGCAGTGTAGCCAAACACCTCCTATGACCCTATGTGTCTGTCTGTTTCCCTGAAGCCTGTACCTTCCCCACTCTCATTATCAGTCATCCCTGGGTTTAAGTCATTTCTTTAAACATGAGTACAGTTTCTTATCTCTGTAAAGACAAGCTGTTCACTATCAGTGAGGTCATTGGTAACAAGAACCAGGCTAAACCAGTTTTTCCTTCTCACTGTTTTTTGGGGGGACTCCAATGTGCAATAGCCAACCCCTTTGCCATGTGATGCTGAAGACAGGAGTGTTCTTTTATCCCGGGCAGAAGCTATTGACTCACCATGATTTAAAAAAACCAAAACAGGATCTATTATTTTTGGCCAGAGGATGTATACCAAATTAAATATAAGTGATTTGTTATGTCATATGAGGGAATATGAGTAATCATGTGATTTGCTTCAAGTGTACCTTTTAGAGTAGTTTTCTCATTTTTATTCTGAATACTTTTATGCTATCTTTTATTAGGGATTTATGCATTAAAATAAAAATTAAATTTAATGTATACTTCTTGGAACTTCTCGTGCTTAGAGCTTTCATTCTTATCTGCTTATGATAGTAACAGAATACTACTACCAGACCCTTCCCCCACTTCCCATCAGATTTTCTCTCTGTATGTAACTGCTGTGTAGTTTTATGATTATTCTGTTTTGAGATCTCAGGTCAGAGACTGAATGCTACCCGAGTTAGGGCTGTACATCCCAGGGACATACAATTTATTATTAGGGATCCCAGGTTAGGAACTGAGTATTGCCTCAGGTTGAGGATGTGCATTCAAGTGACGCATAGTTCATTCACCTGCTAGGGCATGCCTTAATTCCAGGGTCTTTCCTCTTTGAACTTCACATATTAGAGCATTTCTGTTCTCTCTATATACATATAGTCTTTCATCCATTCTTGTTGCTCCTTCCCTTAATTACTTTTTACCCTTCAGTGATTTGAGGGCTCAGTATCTGTTTTGTGTTTCATTGCCTGTAGATAATTTTGAGCCTGCTCTGCTAGTCATGATTCCTTTCAATCATTCATTACTCAAGTACTTAACGCGTACAGGGTATGTGCCAGGCACCATGCGGGGCTTGCTCACTGGTGACAATGAACAAGGAGAGCAGTTAGTCAGCTTATGTTCTTGTGGAGCACATAGCAGGCAAGCAGTTTTAAGAGGATGATATTGCAGATGGGGAAGACCAGGGCCTATGAGAGTGTATAGCTAAGCTGGATCTGATAAAGTAGATGTGGTTATATATACAATGAAGCTTTTGATTTAAATTCAGATTCTCTGGGTGAGGCATAGATGAGTGAGGAGCAAAGAACAGTGGGTTTGTTTTGCTGTGGAGCTTATGATTCATCATCTTAGTTAATAGAACTTTGAATCAAGATAGGAAGGGGTGTGTTCCATTGATTATGGTAATTGGTGGCCCCTTTTAGTTTGCCTTGAGCCATCTGTCTCTTGGGAGGCCTTGCATTCTATATCTGCTGCTGGTTTTGGTTTTCATTATGTTTTGCATCTCCTTTATCAGTTAGGGGTTATTAGCTTATCCATTTAACACCCTCAACATCCCCGTAAGAGAGGTAGGGTGGAGAAGGAGCTCTCATCAGACCTCTCAGAGTATCCTGTGAGCAGCATCTAGAATAATATCTGGAATATTTGGTGAATGGACGGCCCAGAGTAGGCCACATTGTGCCCTACACCATACATGTAGGAGAGACTACTTTATTCAGCTGCTGGTCCTCTTCTTGATCTTAGGGCTGGAAGCAACCTCTGTAAAATAGGAATGATGGTGTGCAGCTTTGTGATATTCAAGTAGTTTTAAGCAAGTTTCTGAAGTTCGGGTTATACAAGGAAATGATTTAAAAGATGAAGTTTTGCATTTCTTTTCAGGTGTTACATATTTGTTTTTTGATCATGTAAACAAAAGATAATTTTCTCTTTCAGAGCCTCCTGAGGAAAATGGTTTTGTGGGCTCTTTTGAAAATAATTTAATATCAAGTGAAATATTTCTAATCTTTCTCTAATCATACTGGAAAAAAGGACTTTTTAATTACTGATGCTTACTGTCAAGGTGTGAAATTCTTTTTATTTTAAGCAAGGCCTCTGTCAGTCATCAAACCCAAGATTGAATTAGACATTTTATTAGTTTCCTATTCAATTAGCTGAAAATATATATTCCCTTTTATTTATTATATGAAAAAGATGATTTAAAATCCTAAATTTTGTATGTAATTTTTTTTCTTTGACCTTTAATTTTAGTGTCTTTCATTTTTTTCTGGCTCAGTACTGAGGACTTGGTCTCATTGGTAGCTTGTCTTTTTCCCTTTTTGCTGCTTTCTTTTGGAATAATTGAGTGTTTTTATGATACCGTTTTCTGGTTTATTAGCTATAACTTCTATTTGTATTGTTTTATAGGTTACTTTAAGGTTTATAGTACACATTTCTCACCTATCACAGTTTACCTTCAAGTGATAGGTACTTCATGTATAATGTAGGAACATTATAGTAGTATCATTTTCATCCTCCTTCTTGGCCATATAGTACTTTTATTACACATTTTATTTTTATATATGTTACAAGTCTTAAAATATGTTGGTGTTATTTTTGTTTAAACAGTCAACTGTCTTTTAAAAAGACACAAATAGTAAGAAAAAAACCCTTATACTTGGTACCCATGTGGTTAGCATTTCTGGTACTCTTCATTCCTTGTGTAGATCCATATTTTTCTCTGGTAACATTTTACTTCTGTCTGAAGGATGATTTGTTTTGTTTTGTACAGGTCTGTTGGTGATGAATTCTTTCAGGTTTGTATGTCTGAAAACTTTTTGAGCTTTCACTTTTGGAAGATATTTTTGCTTTATATAGAATTCTAGGTTGCTCTTTTTTTTTTTTTCCTTCTTTCAGTATTTGAGAGATGTTACTCCATAGTCTTCTCACTTGCATTGTTTCTATTGAGAAATCTGCTGTCTCTATTGTGTTCCTTTGTGTATATATTATACATGTCATTTTTTTCTGATTTTTAAGATTTTTCCCTTTACCCCTGCTTTTGAGCAGTTTGATTGTGATGTGTCTTGGTGTACTTTCTCCACATTTCTTGGGGTTGTGGTTTGTGAATTTCTTAGATCATTGGGTTTGGAGGTTTCATCAAATTTGGAAAATCTTTGGCTAGTATTTCTTTAGTTTTGTTTTGTTTTGTTTTCCACCTCCCTTCTCTCTTCGTAGGTTTGGGAACTCCCATTACATGTGTACAAGTCCACTTGAAGTTGTTACAACTCACTGATGCATTTTCTTTTTTCCTTTTTGGGCTTCATTTTGACTAGTTTCTTCTGTTGTGCTGTTAAGTTTTCTTCTTCAGTGTTGATTTTGCCATTAATCCTATCCAGTGTATTTTTCATCTCAGACTTTGTATTTTTTATCTTGAGAAGATTTGGGTCTTTAAAAAGTATTTTCTAGGTTTGCTACTTAACTTTTCAAACATATGAAATACAGTTATAATACCTTTTTTAATGTCCTTGTCTGTAAGTCTAATATCTGTGTCAGTATTGAATTAGTTTCAATAGATTTTTCTCATTTTTGTTATGTGTTTCTGTGTGGTAACCTTTGAGTGGATGCCAGACATTATAAATTTTACCTTGTTGGGTGCTGGTATTTTTGTATTCCTATAAAGTATCCTTGAGCTCTTTCCTGGGGGTGCATTTAAATTACATGGAAATAATTTGATCCTTTTGTGTCTTGCTTTTAGGATTTTTGTTAAGGAGTTCTGGAGCAGTGGTCAGTCTAGTGCTAATTATGTCCCACTGCTTAGGCAAGACCTTTCTGATACACTTAATTCCCCATGATATATGAGTTTTTCCATTTGTTAATGGAACAGGTACTTTTCCCATCACTATGCGAGCACACCTGCATTGTTCCTTCTAATCCTTTTGAATAGTTTTTTTTTTTTTTCCCTCCCAGCCTTGGGTAGTTTTCTTAAGATCAGCTTGAGTTGATCATAACTTGGCTGAATATATAGGGATCCCTCTGCAGAGCTTGGGAGTTCTCTTTTTTATGTGCAGCTCTTTTCTCCGGTACCCTCACCTGGAACTCTAGGTGCCTTAGTCTACCTAGATTCCATGCTCCTTCTCCTCAACTAAGGGAGTCTGCTGGGCTCTGCTTAGGTTTCCTCTTCTTGTGCCATGCCCTAAAACTTTGTAAAGGGAGTAAGTCCAGGCAGTCCTGTGGCTCACCTCATTTGTTTCCTCTCTCTGAGGGATCACTATCCTTCATTGCTTCGTGTCTAGTTTCTTGAAAACCAAAATTTTCATGAATTTTGATGGGTTTGTTTTATTTTGTTTCAATAGAAAGGTAATTCCAGCCCCCATTAACTTCATCTTGGCCAGAAATGGAAGTCCAGTAATAGATCTAGTCTGTTTCTCTATTCACTGTTCATTCATTATGAGACATCAGCAACATGGCAAACCGGGGAAACAACTCTTCTGCCTTTTCTGATAGGTGTAGTGGCGCATAGGAGGGGAACAACATTGAACATTGGATTTTATTTATTTATTTATTTATTTATTTTTAAAGATTTAATTTATTTGAGAGAGAGACAGCAAAAGAGGGAACACAAGCAGGGGGAGTGGGAGAGGGAGAGAGGCAGGCTTCCTGCTGAGCAGGGAGCTTGATACGGTCTCCATCCCAGGACCCTGGGATCATGACCTGAGCTGAAGGCAGATGCTCAATCAACTGAGCCACCCAGGCATCCCTGAACATTGGATTTTAAAAACATAATTTTTTAAAAAAAGTTTATTGAGATACAGTTCACATACCGTTTAATTCACCCATTTAAAGTGTACAGTTCAGTAGCTTTTAGCATATTCACAGAGTTGTGCGATCATAGTGACATTTTAGAACACCTTCATCACTTTAAAAAGAAATCCATTACCACAATCCTCATATGACTACCTCTCTCACTTCCCTCGCATGCCATAGAGTTACCATTAATTATTTTCTGTCCTTATGGATTTAGTTTTTCTAGACATTTCATATAAACGGAAAGAAAACAGTATGTGTTTTGTGACTGGCTTAATTCACTTGGCATGTTTTCAAGGTTCATCCATGTTATATGCATTGGTACTTCATTTCTTTTTATTGTAGAGCAATATTCCATTGTATAAGTATACTACATTTTATCTCTTAATCAGTTGATGGACATGTGGATTGTTTTTACTTTTGAGCTTTTAGGAATAATGCTGCTATGAACATTTTTGTACAAATTTTTATGTAGACTGTTTTTATTTCTCTTGGGTATATATCTGGGAGTAGAATTACTTGGTCCTATGAACTCTGTTTAGACTTTAGAGGACCTGCTAGACTATTTTCCAAATAATATTTTATATTCCCTTCAGCAGTGTATAAAGGTTTCAGTTTCTTCACTTCCTTTCCAATACTTGTAGTTATCTGTGTTTTTGTTTGTAGCCATCCTAGTGATACCTCATTTTGGTGGTTTTAATGTGCATTTCTGTGATGACTAAGGATATTCAGGATCTTTTCATGTGCTTGTTCACCATGTGAATTTCTTCTTTGGAAAAATGGTTATTCAGATACTTTGCACATTTTAAAATTGTGTTATTATTTTAATATTTGAATTTTAAGAGTTTTTTAAAATGTATTCTGGATAAAAGTCCTTTGACAGATATATGGCTTGCAGAATTTTCCTCTCATTCTTTGGGTTGACGTTTTCCTTTCTTGATGTTCTCCTTTGAAGCACAATAGTTTTTAATTTTGAGTAAGTCCAATTTGTCTATTTTTTTGCTTGTGCTTTTGGTGTCATATCTTAAGAAACCACTGCTTAAGCCAAGGTTATGAAGATTTACTTCTGTGTTTTCTTTTAAGCTTTATAGTTTTAGCTCTTATATTTTAGTTCTTTGATCAGTTTTGAATTGATTTTTGTACATGATGAGAAGCAGGGATACAATTTCATTCATTTGCATGAATATGCAGTTATCCCAGCACCATTTGTTGAAAGGACTGTTCTTTTCCCATTCGTTTTTTTGGTACACTTGTTGAAAACTGGTTGACCTTGAATTGGAGGGTTTCTGAACTCTTTGAAATTTCTGGACTCTTATTTCTATTCTTTTGATCTCTTTGTTTATCCTATACTAGTACCATACTGTCTTGATTACTGTAGCTTTGTAGTAATTTTTGAAATTGGAAAGTGAATCCTCCAGCTTTGCTCTTCAAACATACCTATTGATTTTGCTAATCTTTTTACTAATGCCTGACCCTTAGCACATACTTGGAAGGAGGAAGCTTTTTTTGTGATTGCCAAACATTTTGTGAGTTGGAACTTACTCCTGTCATGATTAAAAACTTTAATGTTTTGCACTAATATCTGTTCATACATATGTCTATCGTCATACAGATAGTAGGATTCCCTACTCCAAAACACATATTTGTGAGAGAGCATCTAGAGATACTCCTGAATCATCTTACTCCTGCAGATGCATTAAGGAATAATCTGATGATGATTCTTCCAGAATCTTAATGACTCTATAAATTAAATACCATATAGCACAAAAGAGGACAAAATAAAAAACTCTAAGGAACCAAGCCAAGATATCTAGATGTAAGATAAATCTACCTAGATTATTTTGTCATTTCTTACAAAAATTTCACTGTAAAAAGTTTATGTGCACGTTATATACCTAGGTGTAGCATACCTATCATTTGTCACGAAAGTATAGGGAAATAATGTTTCTTAAGGAAGACTCTGGTCCTGAACCACTAAGAAGTAGTAATTTGCCTTGAACTTAAGTGATTGATTAATCAGAAATTTCTGTGAAACCAAAATCTTTATTATGCTTAAAATATTTCACCTAAGAGGAAAAATGTGCTTTGCTAGCCAGATATTCCAGTATGACAATGATAAATGGAAAGTTTCTTTTCTCCCATCACCCTGTCCCACCAAAAGTAACAAATACTCAAGGAGCTTTCCATTTCAATTGTAGTCCTGAAACTCAACTGACCTTGTGATAAGAGCAAGTTGTTTAATATCTTTAAGAACCTCCCTCATACAATACAGAGAAGTGTCAAATCTAAGCCAGAGCATTGCTTCACACAACAGTGGTGACTTTAACGCACTTTGGATATCTGATGGTGCTGTATAAATGCTAAATTATCAAGTCTTGTCAGGTGTAATTTAACATTAATTAATATTATACTCTCAAAACAAGGTTTCCATTTAACTTTTTCAACTGCTTGTTTATAAATAAAGCAAAAGAGGAACTACCCAGAACACATTTCATCCAGGCAACCTGTTCAGACTAAATTACAGGGAAGGAAGATTTTGCTAAAATACACTTCCTCTGCTCGTGTAGAAACCTTTGTTGAGTAATGATCTTTAACTCTGAGAAAATTATGCCATCTCTATGCAACATATTTATAGTTAAGAAATATAATTATCTTTCATTTCAAAAGAGGTTCTTGGAAAATAGCAGCAAGAAAGCCCCTCTCCCCTAAAAAGTTATAAGAAATTCTACAGCTATCTTATATAATTAATCATATGGGCTCATCTTTGCTTTCATCAGCAAACTAGGGGAAAGCTATCCTTCTGTGAAGTTCAACACTGATATCAACCAAGCCCTAATAAAGATGGGAATTAAAACTCTTTTTCAGATCATTTGCAGAATTCATTTGAACATTCTGATAATTACTAACATGTGTGCTCATTGACTGTGAGGGCTGAGGGGAGGCTTGAAGTTATCTAGTCCGAACTTTGGTAAAAGAATGGATCTAAGGGGTGCCTGGGTGTCTCAGTCGTTAAGCGTGTGCCTTCAGCTCAGGTCATGATGCTGGGGTCCTGGGATCTAGCCTTGTGTTGGGTTACCTGCTCTGTGGGAAGCCTGTTCTCCCTCTTCCACTCCCCTTGCTTGTATTCCCTCTCTTGCTGTGTCTCTCTCTGTAAAAAAAAAATGAGTAAGATCTTAAAAAAAAAAAAAAAAAAAAGAATGGATTTAAGATTTATTCTAAAAAGGCTATAGAGGTCACAGATCCATCAGTCACAGAAATGGGACGAAAACCTAACTTCTTCTTAAAAATAAATTCAGAAAATTGCTTGCCACCTAACATTTCTTCCATTAATTCCTCAGTAATTTTTTGTTTTTCAGAGAATGTGGTAAAAATATGAGGCCATCAGAACTATAAGAACAGATGTATGTGAACACCATACCTGTATTTGCTTGAGCTGCCATAGCAAAATACCACAGATTGGGTGGCCTAAACAATAGAAATTTATTTTTTCACAGTTTTAGTGGCTAGAAGTCTACGATCACAAGGTGTCCATAGGTTTGGTTTCTCCTGAGGCCTCTCGCCTACGTTTGCAGATGGCTGCCATCTTACTGTGTTCTCACATGGTCTTTCCTCTGTGTGTGTGCATTTCTGGTGTCACTTTGTGTCCAAATTTCCTCCTCTTGTAAGGCTACCAGTTGACTCAATAGCCCCATTTTAACCTCATCACCTCTTAAAAGGTCTGGTCTCTAAATACAGTCACATTCTGAGGTATGGTTGGGGGGGTAGGGGTTAGGGCTTCAACATACAAATTTCGGGGGTGGGGTGAGGGGCTGACACAATTCAGTTCATAACAGTACCATAATGTGGTTTTTTTTTCCACAGCAAAGACACAAAAAGTAAATGAGATATAAAGTAGTAATGTTTTGTTAACTAGTAAATTAAGACTTTCATTTTTAAAAACTAAAATTCCATATGGTCTTCTCAGATATACATATAGCATATTTATTCAACACAGAAATACTACAGACTCTATTCTAGATGATTGAGGTACAGATTAGCAAAAAAGACACAGTCTGTGTTTTCATGGAGTTTAAAAGACAAAAAATATATCAGGTGGTGATAAATGAATGCCTTTTTCAGTTGGCCTTTGCTGGGTAACAAACTACCCCCAAAACGTAATGGCTTAAAACAACCATCATTTTTATTTGCATGTGATCTTTGGGTCAGCATTTTGGACTGGGGCTAGGCTCTGTGTGGTATTCTTTGGCTGGTCTCTCCTAGGGCCCCTCAGGCACCTGCAGTCGCCTGTCGGCTCACCGGGAGCTGTGAGCTGCACAGTGAAGATGGGCTGGCAAACATTTTAAGAACCCTATTGTTTTCTTTGATCACTGTTTTCTCTGTCATGTTTCAGTTATGTCTCTTCTTTCCATTTTTCAATACGGAATATTAAAAAGGTTTTAGATATTGTGGAAGATTCCATGTCGGGGACTTGAGATGGAGATGTAATGCTCATCTTTTAAAATATCTTTATTTATTTTTATTATTTTTTAAAGATTTTAAGTAATCTCTACACCCATTCGTGGGGCTTGAACTTACCTGAGATCCAGAATCGCATGCTCTACCTACTGAGCCAGCCAAGCACCCCTAACATATCTTTATTTTACAAAAAACATCTCATCGCCATTAATTGCAGTGTTACCACATGTCCTGTTTTACAATTAGGAGTTAGGATTTTTCATCCATTTACTTGGATAGGATGACAATAGCAAAATGATAAATAAGTCAAAGTTTGCTTTGGGTTTAGGTGCTCAAATGCCTCAATTCCTGTATGGCAATGCTAGACCTGCTTTTCTTAGCTCAACAGGAAGTAGAGTAGGGCTTGGACCAGAGGAAGTCATGCATACTCAGCTTGCAGTTCGTGGGCTTCTCATCGTTGGTTAGGAGAGTAAGTGAAGTTTATTTCCTTCCCAAAAATGTTGATTATGAAGAGGAAATGAGATCTGTCTACAGGTAAACTGACCAGATTGTATCTGCTGCTTATGTGTTAGAAGATAGAATTTGAAGATGAGTTCCAGTTCTTAGGATGAATAAAAGAAACCGTGGGATTGAGGTTGAAGTGTCTGAAGTTAAGGCTCTCCTACGTTAACTCTTAATTTTTTTATGTGTAGAGAAAAGAACAAACTCTTGGCAATAATTACCGGTTACTTCTAAAATTCATAGCTTTCTCTCATTAGGGGAAAAGTTGGCATAGGCTCCATTATGAGGCCATTTTTTAGTTTCAGTTGGTTGGACGTATGGGGAATGAATGACTGGGGTATGCCATAGGCAGTGCACAGGCCTTTTGTTTGAGAGCTGAGGGTGTTTCCACAGTGATTTTGGTGGGTTTAGAAAAGAACCAAGATGTGCTAAGCTGAGTGAAGACTCATTTAGCCTTTGGTAATGTTGTTATATAAATTCAGGAAAATGGAGAGGTGAAGACTCAGAATAGAAAAAGTGCTGATATGGGAGGCTGGACTGATCTGTGGAAGATTTGGAACCCACATGCTTTAATTGAGTAAGTGAAGAGAGGGGACACCTTGACAGTGTGTTAAAAAAAAATAGTAAGTTATCTTAAGTTCTGACTCAAATCTTTAAAATACATTTCCTCATTTTTATCTTTATTTTATGTCTGCATAGAGACGTTAAGTAATTTGCCTATAGTGACATAGCTAGTAAGCAGTGGAGAAACCAGATTTTAAGGCCTTTCATGTCTTGACTTGTAAGTTTAGCACTGACCCATTTGCCAGACTGTTTCCCAGGATATTGACAAGTTGAGTTGATGGGCAGGATGTTTTTAGGCTGAAAGAAGGTAGGAGGGTTTGGAACCATGGGTGACAGTGGGAAGAGGGAGTTGGAGGGGGTGCGGTTAAGCAGCAAAGGAGGGCAGATGTTGCCAGCCCTGAAGTTTTCCTTTTTCCCCCTTGTTTTTCTGTGCCTGGTTCAGTGCCTCTCAAACTTGAATGCTCACTTGAGTCTGCTAGGGAGCTTGTTAAAGTGCAGGTTGTGATTCACAAGGTCTGGGATGGGGCCTGAGATTATACATTTCTAATATGCTCCCAGATGGTGCTAAAGTAATTTCACACTTTGAATGCTAAGGACTTAGGCAAAAAAAAAAAAAAAAAAAAAATTAGAGCAGGAAGTGTTGGTAGTTAGCAGCTGGTTTAAGACATTTCATTGGAACACAGCTGTAAGAGTGGCTTATTTGGGCTAGGATTATGTCTTATCTATATGTTGTATTTGTCTTGTGTATCTGTATGTTTAAAACTGGTGATTTTGTGAACAGGCCATAACTTGAAGTTGGGATTGTAGGCTCTCTGAGAATCATGGGATGTTTATGTCAGGAAGGCATAGCGGTTATGTAGCTTGACCTCTTAGGTTACAGATGAATAGTGAGGGACTGGTCAGGACTTAGGGGTCACAGAGGTCAGGGGTATCCTCTGCCCTCACCCTCAAGTGCTTTCTTTCTGGGTGGAAGACAGTGCAGTGAAGTGCTACCCCTCCCACTCTGGTGATTTAGTGACATGACAAAAGTCAAAATAAGAAACTGGTTACGATTCTCATATTCCATTTCAGTTTGTAGTGCATTTCCTGGCACAAAAATGAGTGTCTCAGAGAGTGAATGAATAAAGGAATGAGCCAGGGTTTCTGGGTGAGGGAGGCAGAGTAGGTTAGAGGCCGAGGGTGGTATTTGAGCCATGGCAGTAAGTTTCTAGTGAAAATAGTCATATGATGCCACTGTGGTGTTGTGGAGAAGATTGCAGACCCAAACAGAGGCAGGCCTTTCAGACGACAGCTGTGTTTTGAGTCAAGAGAAGAAAAATGGGCAGGTGTAAATATAATCAAGTGGATAATTTGGGAATACTTTTAGGCATGCTGTTTGGCTTGTGATTATATGCTCTTTCTTGTGTCTGAGAAAACAGGCAGTAGAAAGTGTCATTGTTGAAATAGGAAATTCAAAAGCCCGATTATGAAAATAAGGAAGTTCTAAAAGGGGGACTGGTGGATGGAAGGGAGGAGAAACTTGAAGATTTAAAGCACTGCTGAGGGGTGCCTGGGTGGCTCAGATGGTTAAGCGTCTGCCTTCGGCTCAGGTCTGATCTCCAGGTCCTGGGATCGAGCCCCATGTCGGGCTCCCAGCTCGGTGGGAAGTCTTGCTTCTCCCCTCCCTCTGTCTTCCTCCCTGCTTGTGCTCTCTCTCTCTCTCTCTTTGTATCTCTCTCAAATGAGTAAGTAAAATTTTTAAAAAAATAAAAAAAAATAAAGTACTGCTAAAAGGCAAGAAAAAAATCTGGGCAGAGATGTGTATGTCACAGTGGTACTTCACTGTGTGTCTTGGGTTGGGTGGGGGATAGTGGGTAAGGTCCGTGGTTCTTCTGGGGAAGGCTTGGAATCAGACTGAGTTCTGAAAAGAACTTCAGAGAGCCTCTAATTCAACCTCAAGGACCCAGAGAGGTGGTGGGGGCAAATGGCTTAAGATATTTATCAGCTGTATAGTGAACTGCCAAATGGACTTTGCTTTTTTCCCTGAAATGACTTGTTGCTACTCTGGCTTTGTCTCATCGTACTCATTTTTTTTTTTAATACACTTTTACTGCGTGCCTGTTATTTGCGGGCACTGTAATAAACATTTTTCTTTTTATCATTTCCCTTTGATTTTTAGCTTGTGCTTTCTGAAAATTCAGATATATTCAGGCTGATTAATTCAGTAATATTTGCTTCTGTTTTCTTGATGTAGGAATACTTACTACATTTGTCTGTCCTAGGCTTCAGTTTGGAAAGCAGATAAAGTTTTTCCTGAAATTGGTTTGGCAGAATTGGTATTTTGCAGTTTGTTGTGTTAGTTGCATCAGGTTGTCTTTTGGAGAATATTTTTAATACTCGATTTTTCTGTGTGTTGCATTAATAAAAACCACATTTTATTATTTTTCCTTTAAAAGAAGTGTACTCAGGGCACCTGGGTGGCTTAGTGGGTTAAACCTTCTGCCTTCGGCTCAGGTCTTGATCTCAGGGTCCTGGGATCCAGCCCCACATCAGGCTCTCTGCTTAGCAGGGAGCCTGCTTCCCCCTCTCTGCCTATTTGTGATCTCTCTCTCTGTCAAATAAATAAATGAATGAATGAATGAATGAATGAATGAAGTCTACTCAAGCTGAGTTGCCGTTAGCACTACTCATAGGAGCTTTACCAGCATGAATTCAGATCTCAGTCATTTAAAAAGTACAGATATAACATTCCCATTTTACAAATACACCTTTAAAATTTAATTTCCACTGTAGAACATGTCAGTAGGCTCTGAGGTTAGAAAAAGAGAGAGTAAAACCTAGAAATTGTCAGTATTTCATGGGAGACATTGATAGATAATCCCCTAAAATAGCCTGGAGAATCCGAAATCTACTTCTGAATGGCTTTGAAGAGGTGTATTGTTTTCCTCTAGACCAGTGTAAAAAGGCCATTTTGAGAGAGGAGGTGACCCAGACTCTGTGAACTTGGGGGGGTGGCTAATGAGTGAGGAAGAAAGGCCGCGAGAGATAATCTGTATGGGAAATGTATTTGAGTAGTGTGTTAAGGATAGGGGTGGTGTGTTGCTTTTTGTTTTTTTGTGGTAATTCCTACAGAATATAAGAGTTTTCCTAAAGCTGTAGTAATGCTTTCCTTCAGTTCCCTAGCAAATGCCTGGCAGGCAGAGTTCCTCTCTCATCTTCTCCTCTTCCCTGAACCAGTATAAGTCAGCAAGACAGTGGGCTCACTTTTGGCTGATAGCAACTTCTCTGGCTAGTTTTATTTCCTAACTTCCTCTGTACTGCCTAAACAGAGGTCCTTCTGAGCACCTTCTTGTGGCCTCAAAGCTCCTGACTCAGGTTTATAGCAGAGGAACAGTAATAGTGGGACATCTGAAGCCATAGGCAGGAGGTTCTCCACCCTTATGTACCTTGGAATCACTGGGGAGGTTGTAAGCCTCACCTAAACCAGTGAGTCCTAGCCTTGCTTGCATATCTCAGTCATTTAGGAAGCTGAAAAAAATGATAACTGTGCTGAAACCCCAGAGACTCAGAATTGATTGTCTTGGGGGTGTCACCTGCATGGTGGGATTTTAAAAAGCTCTGTACATTGTTCTAATGTGCATTCATACTTATAAACAGCTTGGTCAATAGTTGTGTGGAATTGGTTAAGTTTCTGTCCTGTGGCTCTGCTGGGGATTGAATTTGGAAATCCTTTGCATCTTTTCTTCTTACTTTTGCTCCTTCTACCCTGATTTTTTTCTTTTTTAAAGATTTATTTATTTGAGAGTGTGCGAGTGTGTGAGCAGAGGGAAGGGCAGAGGGGAGAGGGTCTTAAATTACATTCCCCATTGAGTGCAGAGCCCATGAGATCATGACCTGAGCTGAAACCAAGAGTTGGCCGCCTAACTGAGCCACTCAGATGCCCCCCTTCTACCTTCATTTATTGTTTTGGAGGACACAGATTCAGTTGATTGTAGAAATTTCCTCCTTAGCTAGTTTTGTATTTGAGAGAGAGAGGTAAATCGGTGTCTGCTTGCTATGGATTTTTTTTTTTTTCTTTTCATCTCCATCCCTGAATGAAAAGGTCATGAATTACTGTTGATTTTCTGACTGACTTAAAGTTTTCAACTAGGTATTATGTTGGAAGTTTTTCCTTTGGGAGTTTGTTGTTAATTTTCATGGTTTGTAAAGATTTCCTTTCTTAGAAAGGACTTTATATGTAACTTCATTAGAGGACATTTTTCTAGGGGCTACCTGTATTGTTTTTGGAGGAAGAGGTTATTGAGGCTAAGGACTAAAAAGGGTTTGAGAATCATGTTTCTTACCCATGTTCTCACCCATGTTCTCTGTTCTGCAGAATGATGCATAATTGAGTTGATTTTGCATATATCAAATTGATACTAGTAGAAGTATACAGCATTTTATCTGAGGATATTTCCCCTAATTTTTTTTGCATATAATACAGACATATTGTGTAAACCAGTACACTGGTACCATTTTCTTGTAGTAAATATAGGATAGAGTTACCAAAAAAGTTTAGTTGTATATAGTAAAGGTAAGAAAGATAGGCTTTGGATAAGCACTGAACTTGGATAAAGCAGATTATAATTTGCTTTTTGCATAAGCTCCGGAAAGCTCTTATCTCACCATTTCCGTGAGGTTAGGCTGAAAGCCTCTGCCCTTGTGTAGCTTGCATGCCTTGTGTAGCCAAGACCCTGGGCCAGAAACCTGGTGAATAGAGGCTGTAGGTTTCACATTAAGAAACTTAGATATGATCTTTTGAAGGTTCAAAACATTAACTGCTTATTTTTAAATTCTATGTTACCAGCCTTGTTTTGATTTCTCAACAGAGAGATTGAGAAGAAACCATAAACTGGCCTAGCGAAATGAGCTCTTGATCAGGGAAATGGAGAAGGAGCTTATAGGTCAACTAGTTTGTGCTTCTTTCTGCCCACATTCAAGAAGCCCTCCTACAACACAGCGTCTCTTCCCAGTTCTTTGTCTTTGTCCCTTGCGAACTCATAGGGACAGGTGCTCCTGGCTACCATTATTTACACTGCAGTTACAAATGTCGGCTGAACTTTTCTTCCTGTAACTTTTCCCTAGTGAGTGATGACTAGACAGATAATGGAGACCTCATTCATGTCTCCCGAAGGCTTCTTAGCTTTAGATTGAGCACTTTAGTCCTCTCTGTGTTTTTATGTTTGATGATCTCTTTGTGTTTGGCATAATAACTGTGGATGTCTTCCAGTTTGATAATGACTGTTTATAGAGATGGTGGTGCTTACAAATGGACCCAGTGTTTGTGCTATCCAGCCAGTGTGCAGGGTAGTGTTATACTTGCTTCCAGGCTGTGGACCCTGGAATAGTCCTGTGGGGCCAGGATAACGGGCAAAGCCACCAGGTTAGTGAGCAACAGAGCCTCAAGGGACCAGGAGGGAATCCTTTAGTGTCTCAGTTATCTTGAGCTTGTCATTTCATTTCTTTGGGCCTTAGAGTTCTTATCTACAAAAGGAAGGGGTGGCTAATGTGGGCCCATTTATCGCTAAAATTTTGAGTGCTTTCAAAAGGCAGCCCTTTTTGAAACCTCTAGTACAGGGATTCGTTAGAAGGTGACTGATTTATATGGGGCACCTGGTTCCACTCACAGGCTATATCCCCAGACAGTGTTTTAGGTCTAAATTTGTTTCTTGGTTTGATATTTTTGCCACATTTTCCACATTTAGAAGATTCTCTTTTTTGAGGGAGTGAAACAAAAATCAGCCTTGGGTCTAGAACTTAAGGAATAGTTCTATTCCAGTTGTGGGAGATTTTTCCTGAAGGATTACAAAACTGATTCTAGTACCTTACCCACACCTACTGCTGAGGCCCAGAAGTTGACTTTTTTTTTTTTTTTTTTTTTTTAAAGGCTCTGCAAGTGACTGTACAGCCAGTTTGGGCAGTACTAGTTTCCAAAGCATTTGCTTCTTATGAATAGTGAAGTGTTTGCAGATGAAATACATGCTTGGAATTTTACTTCAAAAAAGCCCAGCACAAGGAGGAGATGGTTAGGAGTAAAGATGAAATAAGATTGATCATGCATTGATAATTATTAAAGCTGGTGATGGATAGATGGGGCACTGTTTTTATTTCTGTAGTATGTTTCAAGTTTTGCAGACTAAAAAGGTAAGCAAAAAAAAGTTTTGCATTTTGAAACCATTTACTCTTGCCCGTTGCATTCATTCTGTAGTCACAAAAGGTAAATGGTGAGATGAGCATGATGCATACCTTATTTGAGACTTATATGAATTAGATCTCTTGGATAATCAAACCTTCTCCCCAATCTCCGTGTGAGCACACTAGAGCTGCTGGGTGTGTTAACTGATGAAAAGATGGATAAAAAACCCCTGCTCATCACCATTTTGGCTTCAAGTCTACAAGATAACATGAAAAGAGACATTCTCTCATCATGTACTGTGCCAAAATCAGCATCTTAACACTGTTGGGTATGAAAGGAAAACTCTAGTGGATGGCATTTGTGGCCGATGATTGGCGAGGAGCCAGGACACCTGTGGTCATGTGGTATTGACAGGGCATTCAGAATTCTGCAGGACTTAGCCCGGTAGTTTGTATCCTGGATTTCCTCTCTCTCTGTCTTTTCTTGTTCTTAGAAGCTGTTTCTCTGTGGCCACCTCATTTCTGTTGGTGGAAGTCTGGGTCAAAGCTAAGTGTCAGACCCATGTAGGGAATTCTTGACCTATAGTTTTTTAGTTTCACAGCCGCCTCAGGTTTGGGTGTGGCTGCTGGAAGGAACTTGGACCCTGGCTGGGGATAACGCATTCAGCCTTGCCATCTCTTACATTGTGACCGAGGACAAACCAGATTGATTTATATGCTAGAGAGTTGCAAATTTAAGACTTTTGAAACTGGCTTTCTCACCTTTGAGTGAGGATTCAGAATTAAAGGGTTTTTGGGGTCTTGCTTTTTCTTTCTTTTGGTGGTGATTCAAGAACTTTGGAGGAATTGTGAAAACTGCTTTTGAATTAGTGTGGCATTTACTGTCCCAGGTTATGTGGTCTGCTTTGGGTAGGTAGGTAGGTATGGATGCTATGCCATAGACAACTGGTAGTTAGCTAATTTATGAGCCTTTCCTCTTTAGTATTTTAGTTTTGATCTTATTGTTGACTAAACTTCATCATTTTTAGCTAAATGCCAGCCAATGTTAGCTAATCATCTTGGAGTTAATTATGGGCTTTTAATGGTTGTTACTAAAAAGTCTTTTTTTCAGTTTTCACTTTGCAGTTGGCCTGGCTGATACTGTCACAGGCCATCATGAAGGCTTCACGTTTTACTTAGAACATAAAAAACTTTATTTTGGAGTGAAAGGGCCTTAGTGGACAGGATTATAGAACATGTTCCTTAAACTACATAGGAAAGAGCAAATGTTGTGATTTGTTTTGCCTGATTGTTTTACAAATGAGGTAGAAGAGGACTTCAATTCTACTCTTTCATAACTTTCTAATGCTTTATGTTTGAATAGTCTGCAGGTGATCAATAGAAACAGAACATTTAGCATTTTCTCAGGCAGCTACCATTTTTGAAAAGAAAAGGATTTATTTCTTGTAAGCTCAGTAGTGTGTATTTCCAAGATCTTGAGAGCGTTTACAAAAAATTATTTCAACAAATACTATTACCTCAAAAAACCCAGAGGTATCAAAGAACCTTATATAGTCAGTGAGGTTGTCTTTTGACTATAATTGCAGAACTCCTTAAATCAATTCTATTTATTCATTTTATCTGAAATGAAAAGTATTCTTCTCAGACGTAGCTTACCAAATAAATGGCCTGTGTTTTAGACTCTCTCCATATATTTTTGCATGTACAGGGTAATATAAAATGAAAGAGAAATAGGCACTTAATGGTTTACCTGGCAGTCAGCTTTTCTATTAAAAACTGTAAAACAGAAAGATTGTGCTGAGCACAATCCATTTTCTGAATAGTGAAACTCAAGATGGTAAAATCACTCATTCTGAGATGGGTGCCTGCCATTTTCCCTTCAACCCCACTCCACAAAAGCCCATTTAGGACTCAATGTAGGAAACATGGAACAAGAAAGCTAGAGCATCATCAAGTTCAGCTTGCTCTCATGAAGTAATGAGGAAACACCCAGAATTGGTAACTTTAAGATTACAGCCCAAGTAGTCTCCTAATTTCTCAGCCCTGGAGCGTTGTTGGGATTTTGATTCAGACATACAGACGGTCATAATATATTTCTCTGCAGCACGTTAGCAAGGTCATGATCAGTGCTTTTCCTTCCCTGGGGCATTTGCTGAGCCCCACCTCACAGTTTAAAGTCCAGTAGATCTAGAGTGGTGCTGAGAATCTGTATTTCTAACAAGTTAGTGGACACTGGAAGCTGCTGGTCTGGGACCACATTTCAAGGTAATGTTTGTACATTATAATTGCCTGAGGAGCTTTCCTCTCAACGTTTTATTATGAAAAATTTTAAACCTACAGAAAAGGTAAAAGAACTGTAGAATGAAAAATTACATATATATCTTAGATATTATAATTAATATTTGCTTTCTCACATAATTAATAGTCCGTTCCTATTTTTTTTAATATTTTATTTTCTTAGGGTAGTTTTAGGTTTGCAGCAACATTAAAAGAAGGTACAGAGATTTCCCATGTACCTCTTACCCCCAACACGTGCACAGCCTCTTCTATTATCAATATCCCCTACCACAGTGGTTCATTTGTTATAATTGATGAAACTACATTGATACTTTGTCACCCAGTCATAAGTTCACTCTTGGTGTTGTACATATATGGGTTTGGACATGTTTCTGTCATTATAGTATCACACAGAGTATTTTCATTGCCCTAAAAATCCTCTTTTGCAAATGAAATGATGTATGGGGCCTAGGGGGAAAGGAAAGGATTTTGAGCCTGAACCTGATGCACCCTGTTCCTGTTTTTTTTTTTTTTTTTTTTGAGATTCCTTTTAAATGAAATAAGTTTTAGTTCCTTCTGGTGGATTTTACCGTTCTTCCCTTTCTCCAGAAATGATTGGGAAAGTTATTAAGACTCCCATAATCTTCTGTGGATTTACCAATATAGTGAATCCTCCCCTTAATTTTAAATTATTCTTCAGAATTGGAAGGGGAAGCTGGTTCTGCAAGTTTCTGTGTAACATGTGTAGTAAAAGCAGCATCAGAGGAGTAGGTGTAGGTTTTAATATAATTTATTATTAATTTAAAACTCAGTGGGGGATGAAATGGGCTCAGAAAGCCCACAGAGTAGCTGGTGTGTAATTTACTGTGGCCCTGAGGCTGAAGTGACCCACACACCCTTCCTTCATAAACACTCCAGAACTTACTTATTTTATGTTGATTTTATTCCTTTGAGAACTGATTGCTCCTCAGGAGTGTAATCAGGATGGGCTTTTGTGGAGTGGGGTTGAAGGGAAAATGGCAGGCACCCATCTCAGAATGAGTGATTTTACCATCTTGAGTTTCGCTATTCAGAAAATGGAATATTATAAAATCCAGAGGAGTTATTTCTTCTACCTGGCCTCCTGTCCCTTTCCTACCCTGTGCAACTGCATTTCCCCTCTTGCCTATTTTTACAGAATAGAAAGCAGTCTCTCCTTCTCATGTCTTGTAGAGTGGTTTCAGTTAGCTGTTACTCCTTCCCCTCCCAACCATGAAGTGCTGGTGGGCTTGGAAAGACAAAAGTGTAGTCTCTTAGAGCCTTTATCCTTCGTGTATTTAGAATCTTGGAGCTGTCAGTCCTCCTGGCCTGGAACCTCGTGTCAGTTGACCTCCGAGCCAGTATTCCAGCACCCCAGAGAGGCATTTCGGGTGACTTCCAGGACTATGGATTGGAACTGATGGGATACTTGTGTTGTGGAATCTTCCACTCAGTGAGCTGCAGTGATCTAAAACCAGCCTGTTATACATAGGCTTTTGGAATGCTCCTGGCACTGGCCTGGAGTCTCTGTGTCTGCAGGAGGGCAAAAGCAGCTGAGTCCAGACCAGGAGCTTGTACCTAACCCTTTGTGATTGAGGAAGGAAGTGACTGTTGCTGGTGATGGTCAGGAGAGCCCTGACTCTTCATGGGAAGGATGAAGGGATGTCTGGAAACCACTGAGTATAAGGCCTGTAGAAGACCTTCGTGGTCATCTGGTCCGTTAATCTCTTGGGGTCCAGAGAGGTTAAACTTCTTTCGTGAGGTTACCCAGCAAGTTGGTATCAGGTCAGGTTCTAGAATTAGAACTTGAATCTCTCTGAAAGCTGGCACTAGAGAGATGAACACTGGGCATTAGGCAGTGCAGTTGATGTAGGAGCAACAACAAACACTCCGATGTTGAGGGAAAAGAGCGGAGTCAGGAAAGTGTAGGTGGTTGGCTTGCCAGCCTCCTGTGGCTCTCAGCTTGTCAGGCCAAAGGGCAAAATATACAGAGACTGTTTGGGGTAGGTGAGAACAGGGATTTAGAGCCACACAGACCAAGATTTAAATATCTTTTCTACCATTTAGTAGCTTGGAAACCTC
Organism: Potos flavus; assembly: GCA_028534135.1. Lineage (NCBI taxonomy): Eukaryota > Metazoa > Chordata > Mammalia > Carnivora > Procyonidae > Potos > Potos flavus. Next base: position 71,623,787 of record CM052885.1, read on the forward strand.
AGATAAATTACATAATCTTTTTTTTTTTTTTTTAAAGTTTATTTATTTGACAGAGACACAGCGAGAGAGGGAACACAAGCAGGAGGAGTCAGAGAGGGAGAAGCAGACTTCCCGATGAGCAGGGAGCCCAATGCGGGGCTCAATCCCAGGAACCCGGGATCATGACCCGAGCCGAAGGCAGACGCCTAAGCCACCCAGGCGCCCCAAATTACATAATCTTTTAACTTTAATTTTTCTGACCTGAAAAAAAGAAATAATCACCTCCCCTCCCCCCACGTTAAGCTTCACCTTGAAGAGGTGTGTGCAGGTGGCCTTGTACAGTGCTAGCCAGGGTAGGTGATCAGCACATAGTTGTCTTCTAAGGGGCAGCTCCGGGGAAGCCATTTTCCTAGACGAATGACAGGCTCTGCTATAGACAGAGCGAAGCTTTGGAATGATATTTCGGAGCCAGTGTCACTTCTATCACTAACTGGCTGTGTGACCTGGAAAAAGCCACTTAACTTACCTTCCTAGAGCCTTTGTTCCCTGCACTGCAGCTTGAGAATAGTAACACTGCCCTCAGAGGGATGGAGGACTAAGGGTGGGTCTAGCAGTGTGTGGCACGTCGTGGTACTTCATAAATTTAACAGAGCTTGCCCCCTGAGAGTGTCTGGTGAGAATTTCTTTATCTTTTTTCTTCTGTTATTATTGAGACTGTTAATAGAAAAGAGATCCTATGAGTGAATTGATTCATTATCCATTATACAGGGAAGTTTGAAATCTGTATAGAATCAGATATTGTACAAAATATAAAGAAAGCAATCACCTGGTAAAATGTTATACCCATCCCTTAGCACCTTATTTTTCCTTTTACATTGTAACAGTTGATTGTTACATATACAGAGTTTACTATTAAAAAAACCCCCAAAACTCACAAGATAAATCTGAAGCACATGATTTATATGAATAGTAATTTACTACCAATATGAGGTAGTTTACTTAAAAGATTGAAATTGCCCTTATTACATAGCAAGCCAGAATTTACATATATATATATATATGTGTGTGTGTATATATATATATATAATGTATAATGTATATATATATATATTTTTTTTTTCCCCATTTCCATTCTTTTGTATCTGTAATCTTGCACCCATTTGCCAGATGAACAGTGTTTGATTGTTACCCACTGACTCATGCACACATTGGCAAGCTCAGGGCCCTGCGTGTTACTCTCTGAGGACTGGCCTACCTTCCCTATGCTCCCATGGCCTCACATGCAGAGGGTTGGCTGCACAGTCAAAGCAGCCAACCCTTCTTCCTTGCTTGCTCTCCGATCCTGCTTTGCAGGGAGAGAGGTTCTGGGTCTGTGTGCTGGTCATGTTGTTCAGGGAGCAGCATGGTCATCATGCTGTGGTCTGGCTGGAATTGAAACCGGGGGTGGTTGAAGAGAGAAAGAAAGCTCCTGAGAAAATGGGCTCAGAGTTCCTCAGCATTGGTGGACCTGGAGGAAAAAGAGATGGGAGTCAGAAGGGACCAGGCCCAGTAAGCTTATGTTTCCACTTGTGTCTGTGGGCAGGGTGCTGTTCAGAGACAGAGAGGAGGCATCTGACGAAGATTATACCACCTCCCTTCTCACTGGTCAGAACTTCAAATTGCTCTGTGCAGCACTAAAGTCTTTTGTTTTCCCTTTGTGTACGATAAAGGCTTAACATGTAAATGTACAGTGTAGTGACTGATTTTCAGTTGCTGTATAAATGAGTTACCTGTTACATGGCAAGGAGGTGTTGGGCTGGAAAGCAGGAAAGTTCTAAGGTGTAAAGGGAGAGTGGAGAGGATGAGGGGGCAGTCTTGCGGTGACAAATGGGGTCCTCCTTGGCAAACTTCCAGACCAACATTTTTGCCAAGGCTAGCCCTGTTTATCTTCATCTGTGTACTAGACAGGTGGAAATTGTCAGAGGGCAAAGGTCTTCTAGTTCTTGGACAGTGTCTGAACGGAAGGCTTCTTGAATAGCCTGGCCAGGGCACCAGTGAGGCACCATCTGTTTTATGTTTGTAGTAGGGTTTCCTTTGGAGATCAAATGAAAAATCTGTAGGTTTTGGACTAAATGCTTCCCATAACACCCTTAAGTCACTCTTCTCAGTCATTGTTGGGGGTAGGGCAGGGCCAAGGCAAAAAGGCAGGCAGGGGCCAGCTGGCCCATAGGAGGCCCTTTGTAGCTAGCCAAAGGAATTCAGGTTTCATCCTGCAGCTGTAGGATGAAGGCTTTGAAGTGGCTAGGAGAGTCAGGTTTGAACTTAGAAAGAGCTCTCCAGCAGTAGTGGAGAAGGTAGCATGGGGCAGAGTGTGGCTGAAGGCAAGGAGAACCGTCTGGATGCTGTTGGAATAGGAGCTTGGAATGGAGGTAGAAAGAAGGGTGTAAATTTGAGAGTGGCATGAATAGGATGGCTGACTGGCTGAAGTGTGATTGTGACACTGAAGTCTCAGAACTTGGAATGGTTGCTGACAGATGCTTTTGGGACGAGTGGTGCTTTTTCTGAGGGGAAAAACCCACTTCCCCAACCTTCTATTTTCTAATGCTTTTCCCCCATTATACTTTACAGAAGTCCACTATTTACGAGTGTTTTATTCCACCAAAAGCAAGTGCATATTAGATGCTTTCAAAGTTTAAAAATTCTAGAGGTTCTGCTGCCTCTGAGGCCCAAATTCCTTCCCATTTGTTTTCACACAGTCCCTGGCAGTAGCCTTCATCCTAACCTGCCTGGCCTCTAAACGTCTGATCTGTTCCCTACAGCTGAGCTATAAGGATCTGTTCAGAACAAGAGCTGTATTAGGTCTCCCTCCTTTGGCGATTACCCATTGCTCATAGGATGGAGGCCAAACTCTTTAATCTGACTATATACCCAGCTTGGTCCAGCCTCTGACTCGGTCCAGGCCCCAGCCAGGTGCCGTGGTCCCCTCTTTTCCTTGTGCTGCCATCACACTGGCTTTCTGTCAGTCCCTACTTCTTATTTGGGTCCTGCCTGCCAGGCACCTAAGACTTCTGCAGGTGCCTCTCGATGTCCTCAGCTGGGTCCTGGTCACAGATATAGGCACTTTTAGCACTGTCTCTTGCTGACATAGCTTGTGGCACAGTTGTGTTTTTACATTTGTTTGTGTAATATTTGATTAATGTTAGAGAGGTATCACCATTATGTGCCCCTTTGTGTATCAGAGTGACCTGGCACATAACTGCTCCTTATGTGTTTTGAATTCAGCTCTAGTGCATTACAGTAACTCATTCTGTTGCAGATTCTCTATCATTCAGGAAAGTTGTATCAGTGTGTTTTTTCTGATTGTCCAACATAAGATAAACTCCATTGCAGCTTGTCCCCTACTACCCTGTTCTAAGTTTGTAACATTTCTCGTTTTTTACTTCAGTGAAATGCTGCTCCCTCCTGCTAGAATGTAAGCTTTATGAGGACCACAGAATTCCTGTTCGTGACACTTAACATACTTGGCACCTGGTGGGTACTTAATAAAGGTCTGTTGACTGAAAGTACACTTCAGAAAGGTATCCATTAAAATAAAAGTAATGAAAGCTTTGGCATCAAAAAGATTAATCAGTCTTTCCCTCCTTCCTCTTTTCTTCCTTTCTCCCTCCTTCCTCATTTCCTTCCTTTCTCTCTTGACAAATCATTTTTACTATCTCAGTATTACTGCTTGCTGCACTATCATGAGCTGTCCACACACGGGAAGTTGGGTCTATTGGGTAATTTGGAGTTTTGATTATGAGAAGCTAGTCGTTATGACAAATCTGTGAAACACATATGATAAAGCTGCTAATAAAGTTTAATCTTGCGCAATTATTCGTCACCTAGAAGAGCTGCCATTCTGACATTTGTGCTTTTTCTCTCAGTGGGGCGTGTAGGTTTCTGTTGGTCAGACATTTTTAATGATGGCTGGTTTCTGGGAGACGTGAAAGTGGGGCCAGGGCTATTGGTTGAGTATAGCAGTATTAAGCTGCCACCCTGATTTGGGGAATAAGAGGTGTGTCCCCTTTTTAATTCTTGGATTAAATAAAGTTGGTTACATGGTTCGGATGAATTTATGAATGTACATTATTGCTCTGAATTACTTAAGTTAATTAGGAATTATCTGATGTGAGCTGTTTTTTGTTTTGTTTTGTTTGTTTTTTTTTTCCCTATTACTAATTGTTTTCTCTGATAGATCTGAGATTGGGAAATATTCAGTAGTATTATCTGGAAAAGAAACAGGCCTGGAGTAGTCTGGAGGTAGGGCTGCATAGTGTTTTATTAAACATGCTGATGAGTGCACACATTAAAGATGATGGGCGTTCCTTTTCCTTTCTCTGCCACTCCTTTTGAATTGCTCAAGGCCAGGAGTCTATGTCTGGAACAGGTGACTCAGATGAAAGAGAGTTTGAAAAGGAAAAAAGCTGTCATTTTCTGGTTACTCACTATCATTCAGGCCCAAATTATGTTTTCTTTCTACTCTGTCCTCCCTTCTTCTTCATTTAGATCCCTGCCTCTTCTGGCTTTTTAAATAGGTTGCCAGGAGTAAATGAAAGTAGAAAGGAGGGCTGTGAATTAATATTTGTTGATGCTCTGCTCTGTGGCAGGCTCTGGAAACATGATGAAATTCAGAGAAGTTACCTAACAACGTCGACGAACTGTAGCTCGTAGGTGGTAGTGAGTGCTGGGCCTGGACCAGGGTTTGACTCAGAGCTTGCTTCTGGACCATGATGCCTCCCCTGCCTAGTCACCACCACCAAACATGTGCTTCAGAGTCAGCAGGGACAACTCCCTAACCTGTCCCTGCAAAAAATTTTTTAAAAATGGAGACCATTCCTTTTTACTTCTCTGAAGTCACTAAATTATATTCCTAAAGACTGGGATACTTCAAACAGCAAGGAGTATCTACATAAACCTTGAATCCTCTCTTAATCCATTCAACAAGAGAAATTAGAAAAACAGCTCCTGAGTGGAAACTGACTTGGACTCTTAATGAACTCAGGGGCCAACCTGAGGAGTTAAAACATTTTAGGCACAATATACAGAGAAAGAAATGCTTGCAGTCAGTACTAAAAGTAACTTATATGCAGATTTTTTCTGTTTTTAAAAGCAGTAGGATGTCTTTTTTTATACTTGGCAATTAAAGACAGTTTCGGTTGAACAAAATTGTAGTAGTTGCCTCTGTGAGGCAATTTAGTGCTTTGAGATTTGTAAAGTGAAAGAAATAGGATAATGATCTGCAGAAGATTTTCTCGGTTCAGTGATTTTTTTTTTTTCCCTAGAGCTCTTGAATGTGTCTTATTTCCCCACCATTCTCTTGTACTTTCAGAGTACCCTAGGGACTTAGCCTCTGGTGCTTTTTGCAGCATTTATTGACCTCTCTTTCTTTTTTTGGCCCCTGTTGCTCTGCCTTGCTTTCTGGGTTCTCTTGTCCATGGGCCAGCATAGTTTACAGGAAGTACCAGTGGTGGACAGTTTACTGTCTGCCTGGGCTGCCACCAAATAGGAGGGGACCTTGGGAAAGTGACTGAACCTAAGAATCCACTTTTTCATCTGTAAATTACGGTGACTCACGATAGTGCCTGTTTCATAAAGGTGGTGGTAAGGATTGTCAAAGATGAACAGAGTCAGACACTAAAGTAGTAAAGACAGATTTTAATCTGTAAAAACTGTTGCAATAGGGAAAAGAGTCCAACATGAACTGAACTCAACCTCAATCTGTACAGAGATGACTGGCCCTTTTAAAGGGAGAATGAGGGAATAGGGAGGGGATGAGCAGGACCTCTGTAGAGTCAGAGAAGTGAAAGGTTGGTCCCTGTGACACCCATCTGGGTTTGCTAGCTAGCTCTTACTGAAGTTAGGCTCCTCCCCTCCCACAGAGACTGGGAGATAGGGGCTCTATCTTCAGGTAAGGGCTGGAACTGTCCCTTCTTTTGGCAGCTTGATTTTTCTCAGGAAAGTACTCTAAGGGAAGGGGACCTAGTCATCCTAGGGATGTGCCTTGAGCTGTTAGAAACTGAGCTTGTTCCAGTCCTTAGGTTAAGGCCTAGTTGAGAAGAGAGTTTCAGAGGAGCCTGGCTAGGTTTTATTCAAGGAATCTCCCAATTAAATGAGATTGTGTTCATAAAGTGACACAGGTAAGCCTGATTACTGGCCATCATATTCCTTGGTACTTCTGGCAGGACATTTGCCTTATTGTTTTTCTAACCATGGTTGTGTCCTGTTATCGTAGTTCCTGGAAGACGGAATTCGTGGTTTAGAGATGGTACTGCATGGTAGACAGAGTAGATGGTGAAGCCACTCTAACAGTCCCATGATAGTTGACTGCTCAAATAAAGCTGGCATTCAACACAGTGCTTTCCTTCTTTGCACATAATTGATGTTCAGTGAATAGACATTTTAAATCAGGATAGTTCTTTTTTAAAATATCAGTGAGGGATACAGATTTCTGTGTGGCATCAAATCCTGCTGTGCGTGACCTCAGTGGTCCAGTCCCAGGACTCTTTCCTTGTGGTTCTCAGTACTGTTGGTTCTAGTGGGAAGTTGTTATTTCTTTTGCCTTCATTTTACAGTATGGATGACCCAAAAGGAAAAACATTTATGAAGATATACTAATATAGGATGTAAATGACATTTGTCTTTTACATTGTTAGGAGTCCTCAAGTGGTTTTTTTCCCCCTGAAATATCATTTAGTTCTAAAGATTTTGTTTTTGTTTGTTGGGTTTTTTTGCTTTTACTTTTCTAATAATTCAGTACAACTTAAGAAATACAAAGCAGAGGACACTTCTCTAATAGTTGGTGCACTGCTGTGAGTTGTTCTTAGTAGTTGTAATTTAAGCTCTCTGGAGGTGGCCAGCTGCTTTTCCAGTGCCTTGTTTGGATTAAGGTAAGGTTTATTATATAGATTTACTTTGCATAAACCTGTGGACTAAATAAAGGTTTAAATAAACCTGACTCTGAAAACTTGTTTTTTTCCACAACATGGCAGATGAGGAAATTTTTAGGGAATCTCTAAATTAAACTCCAGAAATGAATTCAGAATTCACTCTGATAGACAGGGGTTGTTAATCAGTTCTTTGTTTGGCCAGCTTTGAGAAGTCACCTGTAGAAGTGTTGAGGGAACCAGCCTTGGGACTGTCAGAATGGCTTCTGCCTCTTACCTATAAATGAGGAGGGCCCTGTCAATCTTTTATTAGCAGGCTCCTTATGTCTGAGACTCTGGCCCTTCCTGTGTTATATGTGGATTATGGGCCCCAGGCAGCAGATGTTGAATATCCTGGGAGAATGGAAAATACTATTGGACCTTCAGTAGAACATCTGCCCACGCCTTTGGCTTCAGAGGTGATTTATATTGCCTTGATTTATTTTCCTCTATCAGAATCTAAAGTCTACTTTATGGTATTGTGCTTCTAACTTATTATATAATTTGGAGTTCCACACAATTAAGGTCATTTACTATCTCTAGCAGAATCAAGATTTGAAACAGTGCTTTTTGACCTTAATACAAGGTCAAAAGCAGTAGCTGTTCTTTTCAAACTTGCTGTGAAGACAGAAAGGAGTGTTGACATTCAGATGGGAAAATGAATATTTGAAGATAGGTTTTAGTCTTCTCAGTTTGCCCTGTCAGCATAAGCAAGCTCCTTCCCTTATTTGCTTATTTTTAGAGTAAGGGAAGGAAACATGTCTGTTCAGAAAACCTTGCTAAGTTTTGTGGAAGTGGAAAATTCCCTCCTTGGTCCTTCTCTTCTTTTGTATGCTAATAATAATTGTAATGATTATAGTCAGCATTTGAGTGTTTATAAGTTGGACACTGTACTGAGTTTTCTACCCTGAAAATACCCCCTTAGTTGTAATACAAATAGCTACAGATGATGAGACCAGGGTCTGTAGAGGTTCTTTCTCTCACCTAAGACCAGGAAAAGTTTTTTTTTAAAAGGGACCTGATAATTAAATCCAACTTTGTGATACTTGAGGATTCTTAAGGACTCTTGAAGACTCATTATTTTATTATAAACTTTGTAGTTTTGACTATCCATCTTATACAGGGGAGTGTAGAAGGAAATAGATCCTTTTCTCCCTTGAGCATATTGCAGATTCTATGCTAATGAGGGATTCCTTGCCCATTTGCCTAAGTTAGATCAAAGGAGTTTTACTCTTTTTCTCTCCCTCCTCCCCTCCTTTAACTACTGTTTTAACTTCTAATGTGGTAAGTATTGATATAACCCTCCTAAACAAAAGTTCTTTGGGTTTTTAATTTTTATGTATGTGAAGAGATCCTGAGACTAAAACATTTGAGAACCACTGGCCGGGTGGTTAAAAATGTAGGCTCTGGGTTCAGCTGTCCCTGTTCTAGCATTATTAACTGTGGGGCCATTGTGAAAGTTATTTTTCTGAATCTCAATGTCTTTAGTTGAAAGATGGGGCCAACATAATGGTAACTAAGAGAGTTGCAAGGCTTAAATATTGCATGCCAAGTGTTACAGGGTCAGGCGCTCAGTAAGTATTGTCCTTACTGCTGTACTGGTGGTAGGGATGCAGAGATGAGTGTCTGCCAGTCTTCAAGGAGTTCACAGTTGTTTTGAGGGAGACAGACATGCGAACAAATGAATAAATGTGTGTTCGTAGGTGATACAGTGAGCGCTCTAAGAGCATGCTCTTTATATTGATCTTTGGCTTGCAAGAGATTGTTACCAGATGCATAGCGGTGTTACATGAAAGGCTTCACATGTGTCAACGGTTCTTGCCACCTGGGCAGTAGGAGCGTTGTAAAGGACCCTTCAAAGTCCTGCACTCCTGGGTTGTGCTCATCTTAACTGTGGAGGGACTGTGCTGCCCAGCTGCAAATCTGAGCCCTAACTTCTGGGCTCCTGGAATCTTGCTTGGAGTCCTCCCACGCAGGTACCAACAGGTTCTGACCTTGATTAGTTAGGGCAGACTGAGGAGGCCACAATCCAAGGCAGCAGAGCGATGGACCCAAAGCTGATAAGTAACTTAGGGAGTGCCTGTTCTCTTTAGTGACCTCTTTGGACTGGTACTGTTTTCCTGAAGCCTTTAAAATAAATTTCTTCTTTCCTAGTTTTTGGCTCCTGTGGCAGCCTTCCATCTCCCTTTGTGCCACTCTGCCTTCCCTTCCCTCTTCTCTCACCCTTCTTTCCCCCACTGACTCTTGTCTTTTTTCCCTCCCTCTAGGATGTTTATGATAAATAAATGCGTGCCAAAGAGAGTGAAGCCCCCTTTAATTTAGTGTTAGCTTTGGCCTGAATAAAATGAGAAGTAGAGCTGTTTATTTAGTACTCCTTTCTCAGCCCCTACTTTCTCTATATGGAAAAAGTCCTACTCCTGGTTGTTTTTTAGCAGCTGGCAACTGGGAGAGCTCAGAGGCCTTGCTCACTAGCCTTCCTCCTGCAGTGATAGACATTCAGGGTTTGCCAGGTAAAAGAGAGGGAACATTTACCAAGTACTCGGGACACACAGACATCACTTGTAACTGTATTTTATGAAATGGGTGAGGGAGGACTTAGGAATTATTATTATCTCGGGATGGGATAGTGAAAACTAGTTTCCACCTTACCCCCATGGTTTGTAAGTTATAATTTAGAAGCCTGAAAGAACAAACCCCCTTTTCTCCAGTTTTTAAATCTAAAATGAAATGAGAGGCTTTTATCCAGCCCAGCACCCCCCCTCCCCCCCCCCCCCCCACAAAAGAGATTTTACTTAAATAGATTCTTAAAAATAGAAATCTGTTTACATCCAGTTCTAACTTGGCCTCAAGTTTTGTGCTTGAAGGGGCTGTTCGGACTAAAGCAAGGTAAACTCAGGCTTTTCCGAAATTAGAAGAGCCTGAGGGATATGTGAGAGGGATCTCTGTTAACCTGATGTTAATGTATCTTGGGGACAGTTGAGGCAGAGAGGCTGCCTTAATTTTTAGGACTGGAAGGTCAGATGCTTCTAAAATGTATATACTAATCTGAGAGGCTGTTTTAGGGTTTTCATTTGGTCAGCAATATTCCTAACATGGCGAAAGTAGCAAAACAAAGAGTTCTTCATAGGAGAACTGTGGACCTTGTCTCAGTAAATGACTTGTAACAAGGAATAGTGTTGATTGGGTCATTTTTGGATCAAGTGTTATTAAGGCCCCAACTCTCAACAACAGTGATCCTTTTCAGTAAATGTGTTGTCTGTTCCCTACCCATGTGACAGGACTGCCCATTGAACTCTTCATGGGGACTTGCAATTCCCTGGGAAGATGCTATTACCCTTTATTTCTACTCTACCCCCCCCACCCCAACATGATAACTGTTTTTACTGAGGATAAAAACACCCCACATTTTACACCAGTTTCAGAAACAAATAATACTTGAAAGAAGAAAACCATGGTAAGGGAAAGGGATGGTCTGTTTTTCTTAAGGTGTTTCTAGCACTTTTTTTGTTGCCACTCTGCTAAGAACTGTGAAGAATCTGGCTGTTAAAGCCAGTGTAAAATTTGTCAGTGGAATTTCTCTTAGCATATTAAAACAAAAGAACGTGAAAGTCTAGAGGTGACTCCTGAAATTGGGCAGAGCAGATTTAGCAAATTCGATCTTTTTATCACTTACTGAAACTTGGTTTAGTTTTCTTTTTTTCTACTTACTGACCAGTAGATGTTGGATTTGCTGAGCTTACTTTTTGACCAGCACCAAAGGGTTCAGATGCCAGAGCTTTCTGTGAGGAGGTAAGGAGGCCCGAGGGGGTCTGTGGCCTTTTCCATGGCCTGGGGGTGCACGAGCAGCAGCGCCAGTGCCCTTGACCGGGTGGGCTCCCACCTCCCCTCACAGAGGCCCGCAGCCTCTTGAGTCACTTGAAGACGCAGTGGTGCAGACAGCATTTTCTGGCCATCTGCTCTTTGCCGATCCTTCCCAAGAAAAGAGTTGGGTGGCTGCTACAGTTAGCATATGGTTCTGTGCCTCTGAGACCTGTTATTGAAAGAGGCAGGAAATGAGTTATTCTGAGTAGTCAGTTTCCCAGAGAGCAACTCTTGCAGCACCAGAAGTTTATTTAGTAACTTCTATGGTGGGAAGAGTTCTAGTACTTCTGTCATCTCTAATGGGGTAGAAACTTTTAATTTCACTTTATTGGTAGTACAATACTACATTTTTAATAATCTGTCTCACCATATGAGTAGCTAGTATGACAGATGTGAGTAGTGTGAAACCAAGAGTTGGACAGAGTTGAAATACAGCATGTGCTGCCTGTAAAGATAGATAGCAGTTCTGGATGATGTATCACAAGATTTCTTCTATAATTACATTCCATATTATAAAATCGGTTGAATCAGAGAGATACTAAAAGACGGAAAAAAATGAAGATATCCGCCTCCATACTCCCCCCTTTTCTCGCAAACAGTACCACTTCAGTTTTGTGGACGTTCTGTGGTAGTTTCTCTCACGCAATGCTGAGCAGAGTATCATTTGCCCCCAGGTAAAAAACTGAAGTAATAGAACCTGCATCTTCTGACTGTGAATCCTGAATCTCTCCTGTGTTTCATAGCTACCTTTGGGCCGTGAGTTCTGAGCTTTTCCTTACTGTGTATGTAACTCTCTTGACGTGCCTCCTGCTCTCACTTCTTCTCCCATTCACAGGAGCCTTTTAGAGCTTTGGGTCTTAAGCATGTTCCAGTTATGAACATTGAATGTGTGTACACACGTAGCCATCCATAGCCATTAAGTGCCCAGCTGAACACTGTGTGAAAGTGTGGTTAAAATGACCTTTCTGGTTGTGAGCTGCCACATTGATATTTGGAGCCATTTGCTTGGGAAGCAGAGCCCGCCCTAGAGTGTAAATAAACCCTCCACTTGCTTTTGTTTCATTGCCTACTTTTTCCCTTCTAGGTAAAAGAGCCTTCTCAGGCTCTATCATTGGCCCCTACTTGGTTTCCCTGCTGTTGTTGTTGCCAGTCATCTACACATACCAAATTTTTTGAGATCCTATATTCACGTGTCCTTCTGATTTTTTTTTTTAATAAACGTGTTTGCTGGTATTTTTACTGTTGGCATGATAAATGAATATGGTTTTCATTGTTTTAAAGAACTTTTGAGAAATATTTTCTGAGTTTCAGAAGTGGCTGAATTCGTGGCTTAATTTGTTGATCTACCACAGTAATGTATATTATGTTCAGGAGAATTGGCTGCTTCTCACAACTGAATCACAGTCAGGCACCTGATTTCTACATCCTGTTTTTTGGAATTTTAATTTTAAATTTGTGGGATTACTTTTCTCATTGCAAGATGAGAACTTACTATAAAAGTGCTATTTTGTGGATCTTGTTCATTTTGGACTATGCCTTAACTATGAACAGTTATTTAAAGAGATTAAAACTCCTATTAAAACTAAATTACATTTCACTTTTGAGAATATTATAGACCTTTGTGAATAAGGTCTATACCTTTGCATAAAATTTATTTTATGCCAAATGTGGACCTGTTTCCTGAAGTTCCCCCGGGCCACTGCCCCCCCCCCCCTTAGGTAGTTTTGAATTTTAGATCCATCCCATTTTTTTGTTTGTTTTTCCTTTCCCCAGTTCTTTACAGAAACCTGTAGCATGGGGTGTATTGTTGCCAAAACATAGATAATATCCTCAGAGTTATTAGCAACTAACTACCTTAGATAAGCAAAATGTTATGTCTTATGTCTACATCTTTTTTCTGGCAAACACATTTTGAGGTTGACATCCAAAGATAGAAGTAGCTGAGAGTTTAGGATGAAACCCTAAGAGAGAAATCTTAAGGTTTGTCCTGGGGCTGCTTTTATGTAAAGACTGGTGCTTGTTTCTGCTGGGTTTGGTGAGGGGAGAGTGATGAATCTGGTCCCCATGATAGGGGTAGGCATTTCAAGGGTGGAATAATTAAAGACTTCTTTAAAGAACAGATATTCCCACCTTCTAATTAGAGAAGACCTGCACCACAGGTGACCACAAATTAAAACAGCTCAGTTGGGACAGAAGATTAGATGCTAAGTTACAACAATCTTAAGTATCTCTTCTCCCTTCTACGATTTTTTTTCCCTCTATGCTTTTGATAAGGAATTAGGAAAGTTGTCTGAGGAAATGAACAAACTAACCAACAAACAAAAAAGTCCCAGTGTTTCATTTCACTACTAGTTGTGCCCGATTTGGTACAAGAAGTGGGCTTGATTCATCTTTGCAGCAGGCTTTGAAAATGATTGGAAACAGTAAGAAGGTGAAGCTTTCACTTGAGGTATTTCATCTTGTGATTCTAATGGAAAACGCTTGGGAGGCACTTGAGAAACTGGAGTTGTGACTAATAATAGCACTACCAAAGCGAAGGGGAGAGTTATTTCCTTCAGAGAAGCGGAAGGGCTTTTAATGTCTTCTTAGTACATTGGTATGTTGGGTATATTGTAGTGTGTTTTCTAGATTGTATAGTTCAAAGGAGCAGCTGCAGACTGAGTCTTTGGTGTAAAACAGAGCATCTTAGTATTTTGTGGGATTTCCAGAGAAAGTTGGTGGGTACAGTCTATCAGTAATGCTTTTTGGCTTTTGAAGAAGAGTCTAGAGTACACAAAGTGAAGCTAGCTGTTCAAAGCAGGGAAGCACCGGAAATGGATTTCCATTTGAATACCTTAAAAACTTATGTGCCGGGGTATGTGTCTGTGTGTGTATATGCAAGTAACAAATGCTTCTGGTATTTGCCTTTTAAAAGCAACCAAGGATAATAGCAAAAAATAGTTCCTATTATTTTGCTTTGGGATTGAAACTAGAATTGTTTACTATCACATGATGAGTTTATTGAAGAGCTTTCATGCATCCACTTAATTTCTGTTTACCATTTCTTGGCTCTCAACTTGAAATGCACAAGACTGCTTTTCAAAATAAGGAATCAAGAGACATGGCCAGGGTCAGCAGGATGATCTCACAAATGGGACGGGATCCAGATAATGTTATCCTCTGCTGTAAGCCGTCTGTCTTTTATCTTTTCATTTGAGTTCCTCCCAGCCCACAGCTTGGGAGAAGCTCTATGGGCTTGGTTGGATTCCTGATGCGTTGATCCCTAGAGGGAGGGAGCCTTTCTTGCTTGGTTTCTGTGCCACTTCTACCTTCCTGTTAATGTGTTGGGAGAGTGTGACAGGGGTTTTAATAACAGCGTCTCAGTTGTGAATTAGCATTTCTGCAAAGAATTTGGTGTCCCACAGTTGAACATACACATATTCTTATTAGATGAAGAAGCATGAAGTCAACTAAAAAAGGAAAGGAGAAAACAATTCAGAAATTGGTAAACTTTCAGTAAAATATATTAAAAAGGATACCAACTTTGTGGAAATGTTCTTTTCTCCCCTCCCCCCCCCCCCTTTTTAATATAACTGAGAAGTGGGATTCTTGGATGAGAGATCGATTTTCTCCATGTTCTCAGTGCTCCTTCCTCATCCTAGCCTGGTGGAACAAATAGTTTAACCCCTAGAGTTTAACATGTCTCATCTACAGAATGGGGCTCAGAGAAAAGATCAGAATAGGTGATTGCCTGAGGTCCCTTTAGTCATTCAGCAAATATTTATTGGGTACCTACTGAATGTGAGGCACTTGTCTCCAGGTGTTCAAATCCAAGGAAAGGAATGGAGCAGATAGTGTGGTGCAGAGCACGGGCATGAGAAAGAACGCTCTAAAATCAATGCTGATGTGGCCTGTAGGTTGAGGTACTGTCAGAGGTGCTGAAACTAAAACTGGTGCTGGCTTCCACTTAGGTGAGTTGTCCTCAGTTAGGGACCTATTAGCAGCCACAGACAGCTGACTTAGAAGCACAGTGTGGAAGTTTTGATAAGCATCACTACCCTTTGAATGTGCGTGTCTTGTCCTGGTTGGACGCCTGGGGTTTGCATGCATCTGAAATTTCTGTGCAATCTACTGTTAAAATCGGACGTGTTGCTGGGATTCCCAAGGTTGGTCAGTCCTAGTCAAATCTGTAACTTCTCTCTAGGTCACTTTTGAAGGTTCCTTCTTTCCTGACTGGCAGGCTAATTAGCTTTTAGCTGATGGACTTTTTAAGGTAGACTCTTGCTGTTGTTGATTTGAGGCTTGATCTACAACTTAGGGAAAAAACATTCACAGCTTCATGGATAGTTCTAGCCAGGGAGAATTGTCTGGAGGCCGTAAAAGTTGAGATACTTGTGTTGAAATTTGCTTTGGAGTGAAAATGTTGCAGTCCACAGAACTGTAAATCCACATGGGTAAAAGGGTTTCCTTGTCACAAGTCTGCAGACAGTTTTATGTGAAGTGTCTGCATGGATGGTGGGCCCTGCTGGTAGCCTGTGGGAAGTCCCCACCAGTGAGAGAGGACAGGGCTAGGCATCTGCAGGCCAGGTGCTCATGTTAGGAGTCTTCGAGTAAATGACAGCCTCTTAAGTCTCAGTTTCTACATCAGACACAATGAAGATGAAACCTTTGACCTGTGTGCCTTTCAGAAAATTGACCAGAGGACACAGTGGAGGAGCTTTTGTAAGCAGCATCGATGTGTAAAAATGATCATTGCTGTCTGTGGCCAGTCTCTTCACTGTCCTAGGGTCTTTGGTAGTAGTGGTCTCGTAGTTCCCTTCATTGTTACGAAAGGATAGTGATCGCTACTGGTTCTGGGTCTAGCAATATCAGCAGTGATATGTCTGTGTTGTGTTCATGTGCTATTGCTTTTAAGTCTATACTTTAAATAGCACAGGTTCAGAGCATATTTCTGAGGAATAACCCATGGTTTGGTGGGATTTGGGGGAGGATACCATTTGTGAGTCTTGAGTGGACTGTGGTGAGGACATCATCAAAAGCGTCTGTTCTTCTGACCAAGAAAAGTGTTGTAATGACTCTTATCCTTTGAGCAGCGGATCCCTGCCCTGGTACTTCCTGGATGAGCAGTTCTTGAAGCGCATTCCGTTCTTTCTTGTGTCCCTATTTGTAGAATGTGGGATAAATGGTTAATGGAATAGGCAACTCGTCTCTCTCTCTTTTTTACCCTGCATTAAAAAAGAAAAGAAAAATGTTCTTTACTATCTAGCTCCCCCAAAATGGGTTAGAAGGGAGTAGGGTGAAATTTGGACAATGAGGGAATAGCATAGAGTGGAGGGGGGTCGCATAATAACTGATTCAAAAAGTACCCTTTAAATTGCCTTTCATACACTGCACTATTTGAACCTTTAACACCCTCAGATGTATGAATCTTGACTACAGTCTGGACAGTGTGTATCACATTCATTCTTATACTTGGGCCTTTCATTTATACTGTATTCTACCTCAGTTTGGTCCCAAAGGAGCCAGCACTGGGGGACATGTCGGCTGTTATTGCCGCTTATCAGTGCTTTATAGACTAGTTGTCTTCATCGGTCAGGTGACCTCAGGGTCTGGAAAGTGAGCCATGTGAATATTCCCTGAAGATGCTGGAGAATAGCACTTTCCAAACTTTATGGTGTTCACTACCCTGTTTATTTTGTGTTATCTTTTTCTTCTGAACCTCCCTTTCTTCTAGGATTGTAAAGTGGATTAAAATGATTTTATATTGAAATTGGGAATTTTCTGGCATGCCCAAGGAGAAATGAAGTTTCACCCCAAGGTATTGAAAATCTGGTCTGTGAATAAAAGATTACCTGAAAGTCAGTGAAAACAAAATAACATAGGGATTACACGGCCACACAGGTATAAATTTCATAGGTTATGTTCACAGTGCACCAGCTTGTCTTTTATTGAACAGTTAGTTTCTCAGTGATTCATGCTCTTATCTGAAAGGTAGCATTATCTCTGCAGTCCAACTGTGTGTTGGTTCATTCTTGGCTCTGAGAGAATGCCACACCCTGAATCAACCTACATTTTCTTCTGTCTTTATTCATGTAACACCCAGCCCATTTTCTGATTATCACAGTTGACAAGCTCATGCCTTATGCCCAGAGGCACTTAGATTAGGAAGTTAACAGGATAGAGGAGGGAAAGAAAGAGTGATATAGTGCACTTAGCCAGGCACTGTGCTAGTTTTTCACCTGCAAGGATTAATTTAGGTAATGTAATATTCCCAGTTAGCTGAAGAGAAGCCTAGTACCTGTCTGTGATCATAGAGCTTGAAGGTGCTGAGTTGGAATTCAAACTCATCATACTGAATTGTGCCAAGCAGTTTTTCTGCCATGTCCACATCATTCTCACTGCTGGCCACTGCCCTGTGTCTGTTTGTGAGACCAGGTCAGTCTCAGGAGACCCAGTCCAGTCTCGACTGGTGCCAGGCTCCAACTGTGGGGAGTCACAGCATTGGAGGCCAGCAGCAAGCAGGCCATAGGACAATGCCTGTTTTGTGCTTGTTGCAGAGTAAGTGATGATCGCAACAATACCAGCATTTATTGCATGTTTTATGCATGCCAGGAATTACTTAGCTCCAGGAATAGAGCGCACTTAGACACATGCTATCTCATTTAATCCTTCAAATGAATGCCACGAGGCAAGCACTGTTAATTATCTCCATTTTTTAGATGATGAAATTGAAGTTTAGAGACATTTTTGCAACTTGCCTGAGATTATATAGAGCTAGTCAGTGGCAGAGCTATGATTTGATTTCCTTGTTAAGCTGAAATGCCTTCCAAACTTTGCTTTTGAGTAAAACAGTTAAATCAGTTTCTTGAGTGCACTCTCCCAAGCCCACCCTCCCCCCAACATGCTTTTAAAAGAAAATCTTCGTTTGAAATAGAAGTTTTTGAAATGTGCCTTTGGCATTTTGAATATAAGCATTCTCATTGTGCTGCTTACAGGAGACTGTACAAGTGCATTCCCTGGAGGACTTAGCAAAATAGGGTAGATACCCATGTTTTTGTTGAGAAATCAAGTCAGTGGCATCCCAAGGTCTTCTCTAGCTCTGATATATGAAACAGTGGTGTGGTTTTTAATAAGTATATGTACCACTTCTAGCATTTTGTTGTATTATCCTTCCAGACATTTTAGCCTGCAATTATCCGCCGAGTTTTGTTTAATCGGAATGCATAACTGTAGGATACCCAGTGAAAGCATTTCCTTGCTCCAGTCAGTCTAAAAGGCAATCCAATTGTTTCAGACAATACTGATTTCAGAAATTGCCAACACATTAAGGGATTTTGGTGATTGCTTTGGATTTAATCCCGTTATGTACCTCTTAGACAGTTACCTCAGCCTTTTGTGGCCTGAAGTTAAGGGCCATTAACACCAAGATGGATCAACTCTTTAAACCATAAAAAGTTGAGGCAGAAGTTTCTTGTGGGCATCTTAACTCCTGCTGCTTGGAGATGTCTCTGTGGGTCTTTCAGGAGCCACTGAAGCACAGCCCCTAGAAGGGTGGACAGCCCTTAGGGGGTGTTTATTATTAGTTACTGTTTGCAGTGAAATGAAGAGGAGGGGATGATTCACCAGCCAAGTGTGTGTGGCACTTTGTTTTATTTCTATTAGTTGAAAGGTCTCAAAGAATGAGTTGCTTTTGTTTTTTAGTGTTAGTTGTTAATCTAAAAATCTTTTGCCATCTTCAGTTTATGTGAATGTGGAATGCTCTCAAGGGAGAGATAATCTGCAGGTTATCTCCTAACACTTAATGTGTTTCCATGTTTCTCACCAGATTCAGGAACTGGTTGCTGCCAGATTCTGTGGGAAATGACTCTCAAGTGCAGCTTGTGACGTGATTCTATTCACAGTATATTGGAGGCTTTGAGTTGGGGGGAAGCATTGTTGATGTAAGTTTTCACTAAGCAGAGTGAATTAAAACAAAGCCCCAGAAGAGAGTGTAGGTGGCATATTGGCGGGAGCTAAAAGCAGCAGCAACTTCTCAGTGCTCAACAGTTCCTTGTTGGAAAAGGAAAGCCTGATGACTTCTTTGGTTTTGAATTTTTATGAGGGAAAGAAAGATATGGAGGTAGGAGGGAGGTTGAAAGGATGAAGGGGAAGGACCCAGGATATTGTTTGTAAAACCCCAGTGACTTGTATGCGGTCCAGAGATTAACGAACTAACATGGTGTGGTTCCATGTTATTTGTTTTTATTTATTTATGCCTTGCTCCAGGAAGAATTTAAGGGGACTATTTACTATCCAGGTGAACCTGTTGAGGTAGTGAAACAATTAGGGACATGAGCAGCTACTCCCTTGACATTAAATCAACTAAGAAACCTTAATGAGAAATTGACCTGATTTGCTAGATTTGGAAATTACTAATGACCAAGAGTGACAAGATTTGTCATGCTTTTTAAAATTTAATTTGTTTTGATGTCTTTTTTTGAAAGCAGGGTGAAAAATTCCTCTAGTCTAAAATTCTTAAAGGTTTTCTTGTGGACTTTCCTAGTAAAGGCCCTTTGTGTGTTATGCACACTCTGAATTCACATGACCACTGCTGGGGATAAATAAGTGCTTAGAGGCGGCAGAGGGCAAGGCGGGCCCATCTTCTTGTTCCTTTCATCTCTGTTTATTCCACAGCCGTGGGCACATCTTTCTGAGTCCCCATCCCATGTCCTGCCACACATCTCACCAATGATTGCTGTCCTCAACAGAAACTTAAAGAAAAACTTTACTTTGTAGGTGGCCTGCCATGACAACTGTTGAAGGAAGAGAAACTCCAGAAACCGATACTTTGAGATATTTTGAGGGAGAGAGAGAGAGAGAGAGACCACATTCACATAACTTTTAAGAAAAGGATTTGATGCAGTACATTCTTAGGCCCATTTTCGACAGTAGGAAGAAGGTAGTAAAGTACAAGTCAGCATTTTTTTGTTGGAAGGAAAAATATTTGCTCTTATGAACACCCTGGAGCTTTAGACCATAAGCACATGCATAAAGTAACAGTTCTTGGCACTTTGCCTTAGTTTGTTGACTGAGGTAGTCATGAAGCAATTTTGGTAGTATTATTTTTCCCCTTGCTTCCCCCTGAAGTGAATTGAGTAGTGGGCCTTCTTGGTTTCAGCACTAGATTTACCACATGATGAGGGGGCGTATGGCTTGAGATCTGTCTTCTTTTTACTGTGCTGAACTGGGTTATGTGGTTAGCTTTTCTGGGCACATAAAAGTAATTTCCTGGGTTTTGCTTGCTTTGGAGAGCTTGTTTTGGTTGGGATGTGATGTGGAGAGATATTTTTATTTTACTGATGAGGTTTAAAGTAAGCTCACAAAAGTGAGTAATTTTGAGTAGAAAGGTATGCTCATTTTCAGCCTAAGTTATAAGCAGAATAATGTACACCACCTCTACCTGTTTCTGGCTCATCTGTATTTCAGGAAGTTATAAAGACATCTTGATTTTAATGAAACCGTGGGATCTCAATGCTCCTTCTTAGACCTCCTGTAAGATTTCAATATGAGCCTTAAAAATCAAATTAAACTAAGAGGGAATCTAGAAGCTGAGTAGATGCCATCTAGTTCAACCTGTTCCTATTGTGCAGCTGGGAGTACCAGCACCTGTCTCCTAGCAGTTGAAAAATACTGTTGAAATATTGTTGGAAGTGAGAGATGAAGAGGTCGTTAGTGACAGGACTGGACTCTAACCTGTGTCATCTGGATCCTAGTTCGCCTTTATTGCTGGTGTGTTTTTTTATTGGATGTCCACTATCACTTACAAGTTCTCCTATTCTGCTATGAAAAAATGTTTACCAAAGTATTTTCTTGGTGGGTTGTGTTTGGGTAAGATCCTTAATGCCAGTGCTATTTATGTTTCCATTTTACTTCATGCAAAATGCAGTGGTACAGGGCTTATTCAACTCTTGAGATCAGAAGTATCTGCGTGTCCTTTTAGGGTAAGGGATATGCAAGAGGGAAACTTCTTTCACAAGGAAAGCTTAGGGCATTAAGAGCCTTGGGACTTTGTTTTATACAATTACAGTGCCATTAGAAACTCTGTAATAATTACAGTTTGACAAATGCTTTTTGAGATGATATATTTATTATTTTAGATTATCCTTTATAGCCTCAGAACAAATACTTTCTACAGATTACTGTATATACTATACTATATATAAACTCTTTTTGTTTTTGCCTGTCTTTCTATAAAATTTGAGAACAGCTTCCTGGTAAATAATGAGTAAATAATAACTAGTAAACAAATAGATTGGATCTGCGGAAAAACGATCTGTACCTTGCAAATGGGAAAATCAAGACTTGAACCCAGTGCAAGGTTTTTTCCCCAGTAAATCAGATATGTAGTAGTAGTGATAGGTCCTAAATATATAGATAGAAGGAAAAACAAAACTTTAAATAGTAATGAATATAGTTACGGAAACTTATGTTCTTGGAAGATGATAAATCAGGGATATCAGTATGTCAAAACTGTGGTAACACTAGCTGTTTCATATCCTTTATTTGAAAAGGGATGCGACAGTCCACCCATACCACCCTGAACGTGCCTGATCTCATCTGAAAAGGGATGCTATAGAGAAATTTTTGAGGAAACAACAAACATTGTCAGAAACATCTTATTCTTCATTTGTTTATGCTTCAGATCAGGTTATTGATCAAGGGCAATAAAGTTCTTTATTTACTGAAATTTTACCAGGATTTAGCTTTTTCAGCCTCTCTGCCTTGATCATCTTAACCCTGACTGATCCCATAAGTTTTCTTTAGATGCTCCTCTTTTTAGGGAGGAAATGTGCTATGAAGAAAGGATAGAAATCTGGCAGAAGTCAGTAATATAGACATTAGAATTAATCACTCTTACACCTCCGGTGGCATGTTCTCTTGGGGTTAAATTTGGTCTCCTGGGAGTGTGACACTATAAAGCAGAATGGCCATTTTAACTTTAGATATTTTAGAGTTTTTGTTTTAGTTTTTATTAGACTGTAAAGGCTCATTAAGTTAGGTTAGACTTCTCTCTGTTTGAATGAAGTTGGCTTCCTTGGGTTTCCTTGGGCATTTTTCTCCTAGAAAGAGGTCTTATTTATTTTCCTTTTCTTGAGGGAGTCTTGCATGACACCATCTCCGTGGCATTTCCTCTGAGTTTGTTCTCTCAAATTGTCTAAGAGGAAGGGGTTTGTGAAGGGGAGCTGTGATAAAAGTGAAAATTAACTTATCTTTTTCTCTAGTTCCTTTTTAAAAAAGAAATTCAGACTCTTATTTCACTTAAGCCTTTAAAATATTTGTGGGTTTTCATACTAACTGGCTTCTTAAGCTGGCTTTTAGACATTCTGAGACATCTAAATAGGAACAAGAGAAGATGTTTTTCTACTGAAAAAAAATCAAAGTGGTGGAGAGACAGAGGTAAAATACTGTTAGAGTAATGCAATTTAGGAGGGGGGGCTCAAAACTGATTCTTTTAACTTGTTGGCAGTTAGATAATAAAGACTAGAGTGAATCCAAAGAACCAACTTCTTATCTTTGGAATCCTAAATCCTCTGGGAACAAACATATTTAAGCAATAATAACTACAGTTTTAAAGTAAAGTGTTTGTGTTTTATGAACTCGGCTGTAGAAGTTAAAGGTACTATTGTAGCAGTGTGGTTTTTCTTTTCACTTGGTTTTGGTATACATGAAGTACTTCCTTTTTAAGGTTATGTAAAATAAGATTTGGAGGGTTTACTATTATTAGACATATTTTCTGTTATGATTGTGTAGATTGTGGTGACAGTGTTGCTTGACCTTTTCCAGTGACTTGTCTGAGATTTGGCTTGGGCGCAGCCATCCAGCAGATACTGACCCAGTGTGCTTTGTGTGTTTGGCATTGCGCTGGGTTCTGGAGGTCGAGAAATAAGTGAGAGAGTCAACCCTTACCGTCAAGATCCTCTTCCTTTGCAGGCAGGTAATTAAATTACAGTGAGAATGGGAGTTCTGGGGAGAAAGGGACACTTTAATCCTTCAGCTGTAACTGTCCGTCTCTGTCACCCACCTGCATGCCCCACTTGTACAGAACCAGGGCCTCTGCACGGCACCTTCTTGTTAATGATAAGAAACAAGGAGGAAACATGGTTGGAAAAGAGTGAGTGAGGAGCTTTGGGTTGACTCTCAAGTCAGTGGGCTAGGAGGTCTGTAAGGCTGGGCAAATTAATTAACCCCTCTCAATTAGTTTCCTTGTCCGAAAAAAATAGGGCCAGGAGTCCCCCCCTGCCAAGCCGGGTTGTTTTTAGGATTAGAAGGTGTACGGAAAGTGAACTTTCAGTTAGGCATTCAATAAACGGTGTTGTTATGATTCAGGTGATGACCTTTGGCACCAGGAGTTGTGTATCCCACATTTAGAGGTACCTCATTTTAAATGTGTGGGAGAAATTCTCTCTGAGAGAATATGGAATCCGGCAGGTTGCCGTGTTTTGATAAGCCTGCTAGATCTCCTCTGACTTCTCTGTGGTGGTGAATCCACGGCTGACACAGGTAGCACAGTTGGTCATGTGCCCTGCCCCCAGCCCCTCTGGGCAGTGAAGGTTTTCCCTTACAGTGATTTGGATTTCTGGGATTTAGAATGCCAGAGGAGTTTTCAAAGGAGGTCCTTCTGAATAGGACCTCTGTCCGGCCCAGGCCCTCATACTCCCATTCAGGCCTGAGTACAGAAGTACTTTTGATACCGTCTGCTGAGTTGTCAGCTCTTGTGGAGGTAAAACGGCTAAAGTGGCACAGGGGAAGATTATTAAGGGCATGGCCGTTGAAATGGGAGCTCTTTAACAAAAGTCTGCAGTAAATGGAATTTCCTCATTCTAAATTACTGGTGAGGAAACCTCCCAAGCATGTGTCGCACAAAGCTTTACTGTTGTCTCACTGGGGTAGCGGAGGGCTGTGAGGCTCTCCCTGTGACTTGATAAAATCCCCTCCTCCCTAGCCTTGCAGTGCTCAGTTCTCCGTGTGTGGGTGTAATTGGAACTGGGAAAAGAAAGGGTTATGGAAAGTGATAGTCTGCTTTCTGCTAGTTTCCAGCAGCTGTTTTGGGCTTGTGGGGCTGGGTGTTGTGGAGAATTTGAGTGACTCATTTGTGGGAATGTGGCATCTGATCAACAATTGATAGGTAGTTTGATGGGTTCCTTGAGGTAGCCTGTCTGTCCCATCTCCTGGGGTATGAAGCCGAATAGTATCTGGCTGAGGGCCCAGACTCGGTAGCCCCAGACAGCTGTGTTGGAGCCCTGCTCTACTACCACCTACTAGTGTGACCTGGGGTGAGCTACCTGGGCAGTTAGGGAGCAGTGAGGCTACTTTATCAGCTACTGCAGAACTCCAGGAAGAATCCTGTGTACTGAGGGACTTAGGTAGCAGAAGAACTGTTCTTCTCACCAGTGGATAAAGGCTCTGTTCTCAGAGCTGCTATACAGTTGGATAGGAGTTAGGTCACGGCAGAACCACTTTGCAGGGTATAAAGCACAACACAGTTCTTGGTATTATCTCTTTACGAGGTAACTCAAGTTGGTGGGCTTATAAAATAAATTGTTAATTTCTTTCTGATGGGAGAATGACCGGAGTTGTTATGAGAATGTGCAAAAATGTGCACAAGTCCTTCCTTGCATCTTCTAGTTAAACAATTTGCAGAAGATTTAAGTCCACTGGCAGTTCTGGCCAAGAAGGCATTAGGGTTCATGGACTCTGGACCACTTAGTCTCCTCAGAATTTCTGTGAGAAGCATAGAATTCTGATATTTCTGTAAAATAGGGTTATTTTCTGATTTTGCAAATACCTTTTACTTAAAAAAGAACTCTCCTGGTGCATTTAAAATGTATTCTGACTTAAGTAAATTCAGTGCCAGTCAGTGTCCAGCACAAGACTGGATGGAGAGAGGCTAGAGAGAACTAGACCCACAAAGGCCAGGCTGCACACAGTGTGGCTTTATCTAAATGGCAAAAGTGGCTTTTTCTAAGGCAAAATGGTGTTTTGCCTTAGAAATAGGGATTGATTTTCATCAAAGCTGTCATATCTTTATTCTTTGTCATGTGTGGCTATAGTGACAACTTTATGTGGGAAGTCTGTATAGGATCGATGTTGCTTAAAGAGTATTTATTTAACATACTTAAAAATATTGTTTACTCAAATACAGGAACAATGAGATTGAAAGAACGATATGTTATTATATGTATATATGCATATGCATGATACTATACATATGAATGTATTCATATGGCTTTACACTGTGGTATTACACATAATGGTGTTTCTGAAAAATTGTACCCAAATTGAACCCTACTGTTAAATTGTAACTTATTTTATTGGAAAGATCATTGTACTGAGTGTCAGATGACTTGGAATTTAACCTTGGTTTTGACACTAACTGTGATTTTGGCTGAATCATTGCCTTTGAGCTCAAATT
Source organism: Potos flavus (assembly GCA_028534135.1). Taxonomy (NCBI): domain Eukaryota; kingdom Metazoa; phylum Chordata; class Mammalia; order Carnivora; family Procyonidae; genus Potos; species Potos flavus. Next base: position 71,648,999 of record CM052885.1, read on the forward strand.
CCCATTGGTAAAATGAGGATGTGAACATTCTTGCCCTTATTTCTTCCCTGGGATTGTTGTGATGATTCACTGTGTGAGTGTATATATATCTGGAAAGGCATGTTTGGAAAGTATCTAATGACTTGAAAGATGGTGTTCCATACAACTGCATTTTTAAATGTATTTTAATGGTACCTGAGGAATTAGCTGTGTGGATAGTTTTGCAGTGTTATTAATCACCAGCTAATTGTGTCTGCCTTAAAGTTCTTAGATTTTTCTAAAGGAGATTATACACAAATACTACAAACCCCTCATTTTCTGGCCACATTTGTCATTCCTAACTTCGGCTAATTTACTTGAAGCTAAACCAAGACCCCAACTTCCACATTTTGGCTCATCTGTTTCCCTTTTTTCCCCCCCTGTATTTTCTTTTACTCATTTATAAACATCCCTAGAGATCCTAAATGCTTTTAAGTGAGATCATTTCAGATTAAAACATTTATCCCACTACTTAAGTGATCAAAAATAGGATCACTAATAGTTGGACAGCCTGACATAATGTACGCCCTTGCAATGTTATAGAAATATAAAGTGTTCTCTATGAAATATTGTTCCAAAAAATGTTAATTAAAATCTAAGGTGAAATTGGTGATGGAAGAACAACAACAAAGTAATATCAGGGAATAATCAGATAAATCCAAAATGTGAGCCCTTCTATAAAACAGCTGGTTTCATTTCTTCAAAAAGTCAATGCCATGACTATCAAAGGAGTGTTGGGAGGGGTCGTTGTAGGAACAAGTTAAAAAAAAATGGGGTGGGGGGATTAGAAACCTTTGAAAATGGACTAGGTATTGGATGATATGGGGATTGTTGTTTTTCTTAGTTGTAATAATGGCGTGTGATAATGGCCAGAGAATACTCTTATCTGTATTTAGAAATGAGGTTTTTTTGATGTCTGTAACTTTGAAATGGCTCAGGAGGATATCTATCTTATTAAGAGAAATAAATATGTCACATGTTAACAAAGGTTGACTCTAGGTATTAGATATTCATTATATTTAGCACCATCACTTTTTTCTGTATGTCTAGAAATTTCACAATTAAAAGTAGAAAAATAATATTTCCACTTTTGAGGCAATCACTCTGCAGGTTATATTTTAAAATATAGGCACACACGAATTCTAAAGGTATGTTGTTGTTTTTTTGCCATATCGACTTTTGCCTCTTTTCAGCTTTCTTATTGAATCTCTAATAATAAAGAGACTGCACACCCTACACCCTGGCGTGGGTGGTTGGGGAGGTGCTTGTAAATGCTCTTGACAGGCTTGCCACTGGCCTTGTGGCTATCTCACAGGCCCAGCTGTGTCTTAGTCAGAGTAATGGACCCTCCTTGTCCTCTTGCTTCTGGGGAGACTTTCTTCCTAACCTGATGAATTAAACTACTGTGAGTACCCGGCCTCTATGCTGTAAGAGTCTTGAAGTTACAGAGGAATGAAGTTATTGGAGTGATTGTGCTTTCTCTTTTTGAGTGGGTAGGGGCTGGACCAAAGGGGGAACTGGTGGCAGTCACACAGGCTTAGTGGGAAGAAAGTTATGTGTGGGGTTTAGAAATCAGGTAAATTGATTTTATTTTTGTGTTCTGATAAGCATAATCTTAAATGTCTTACAGTCAGACTGTGGGAGGGTGCTGGAGGCTTGGGTAGCCCCTGGCTCAGTCTTTGGGGTGTGGCTTAGGCCTCTTGCAAGTTACTTCTCTGTATAAATACAGATGCAATTTGAATTGATTGGATGATTTTGAAGGAGAGTAACCTTAAGCCTCCAATTTCCAGCCATAATCAGATTTAGAGCCTTATTGTCTAAGAGTTGGTTATTTGTTTGTTGGTTTTAAGTTTTCTTTAAAAAAAGTTAAACATTGAGTATTTTTTCCTAACGTGTTTCTGGCTTCAGGATATCTGAACTCATTTCCCTTTATGTTTCCTGTACTAGGAAATAATTCTTTCAGGCTCTGGTCGCTTCTTTGTACCAGAGAGGTTTGTTGACAGTAAACAGGGATGGCTAAGTGGAAAAATGGGTAAGTGGCCCAATCTGGTGAGAAAAGCCACCGAGACATGTTTGGGATACTCCTTTAGGAAAAGTAAACCAACAGCCACACCTACTTTGCAAACATGTTACCTCACGGGAAGTTGGGCAGAAAGGTCCTAGAATTTAACCTGGTTTTTACTAGAAATTTTTCAAAATGCAGAATTGCAAAGAGCTTCTCTTTTCTCCCACAAGTACAATTTTTCAGAAGCTCTTCAGTTTGGAATTCGGAGAGAGGTAAGCTGCTCTTTGAACACAAAGGTTCTCCTTGGGGCAGTTTGCTTTGTTGTGTGTTTGGCTTTTGATTTTTGTTGGAATCCGTAATGTCCAGAATGGCTTTGTCCTTTAACTCTCAGACCTCAGGAAACTATACCACTACTACGTATTTGGTATAAACAAATATCTCTTCTTTGGAGATGCTTCTGCCTCTGTTTTTATCCAAACCAGTCTTCACTGGGCAGAGTCCTCCCAACTGCTGTCTCCAGACTGTCTCCCAGACCGAGATGTTCCCTTCTAAGTGGAACTGTTTGTGGGGTGTATGGCAGGTTGACTTAGTCTTTAATTAGTCAGGAAATTTGCTTTAATAATTGCTGTAATAGTTTGGCTTCCTAATAACTGGGTTAGAATGAGCTATAATATTCTGTTGCTCGTACTCAGACATAGTTTTTTGTTTCCCCTTTTTCTTACTTTCCCATAAATAAAACTGCCTTTTGAATTTAGGCTCACTATAAAGCAGTACTGTTCAAATAAAAGATTTGGAGAAACTAATAGAAACACAGATTTTCTTTATTTTCTTTCTTAATTGTGCTTCCTTTTTACACGTGGCTTTTCATTGCAATTACTTATGCTGCTTCTCTAAGTATATGATTATCTTGCATCATAATCATAGTAATATTTTAGTATCATAATGAGTTGGGGCATCAAGGTTTGCATTTCCACATCCAGTTAGGGGGTATTTGTGCTTTTCAGAAAGATTTTGATCTATTTCTTCTATAATTGACTAGTGGGCTTGGGAGATAGAGAACATTACAGTATTTAATACATGCTGCTTTTCTTTTAATAGCAGTAACCACTTTTACCAAAGAATCAGGTGTTGGATTAGAAAAGACAAAGTTAGCTTCTCAGGGAGCAAAAAGTACTTCAGTTTTGAAACCCACAATGGGATCTTCAGTGTCCAGGTTTTGGCTTCGGTATTGTATGCTTTCGGTTTAGTCCTGACATTTTAAATTTTGCTTGCTTTTCCTTAATGTTAGTGTCTGCACAGACCATATAGTCTACTTTTTTTTCAGTGTACACCCTGAGATACTAGGGTAACACTCGTCTTGTCTACTCCTCAAATAATAGTATATAGCACTTCTTTCCTCTGTGCTTCTTTCCTCTGTTAGTGGACGGGTAGGTGAGCATGGGGTTAGATGGGCAGAGAGATTTGTTCCACAGCAAAGGGTTATCTCTAATATCTAGCCGACATCATTGATGTTAATATTTCTTGGGTAGTCCAAATCTAAGGGTTTTAGGAGATAGTTAAGTGTCTGATAAGAAAACTCCCTCTTCTGCCCTTTCAATATTGCTTCTTTTTTTTTTTAAGGTATTTATTTATTTGAGAGTGAAATAAAGGGTAGGAGCAGAGGGAGAGGCACAAGCAGACTCTGTGCTTAGTGTGGAGCCTGACGGAGGATCCCACAGCCCTGAGATCATGACCTGAGCCGAAATCAAAAGCTGGATGTTTAAGTGACTGAGTCACCTAGATGCCCCTGTTGCTTCTTTTTAGCAGAAGGCACAAATGCCTTTTGTTTGCTCTATAGTGAAAAGATACCAGTTTTTAGGTACAGGATGTCAGTGGCCACAGTTGGTGTAAGCCTGTTCAAACCCTTCTAATTTAAACCATAATAGTGTTCGGTTATAGAACTGAAAGGAGAAGAATCTGCGAAGGTCTGGAATTTTACTTATTATGTACTAATTTTGTAATTATAGATGAAAAAGAAGATCTTTGCCTTTTGCTTTTGCCAAAATCTTTTGCATATGTTTGATATATGTCTTCTTGGAAAAAATTATAATTCACTAAATCTTAAGTGGTATTATGTGACTTGGCTTTTTTTTTAATGTGAAATTAACTGGTTGATTATTTTAAAGTCTCAACAAAAAAGTAGAGAGAGTTTCAGCTCCTTCTAAGAAATACTTACTGAGTATCAGCTAGATGCTAGAATTACAGTCGTGAAAAGTCAGCCAGGTAAGATCCCTGCCCTCCTGATGCTTAAAGATGCACGAGTTCCCAAACAGAGGGAAGAGTGGTCATGGTGGATGGAATTTTGAGAAGACACAAGGTTTATTAATTAATGGGAGTGGAGTAGAGTGGGAAAAATCATTGAAGATTTTTGTGGTATGTGCTTCTACATTATATTACAAATGAATTAAGTTCTCATGTTTGCATATTAATATAATAAGATTGTAGTATTGTGATATTTACTCGTCAAGAAGTGCATTGAGATTTTTGAGTAATGATTTTGAACCATTTGTTGGAGGTTGTATATTTAAAGCCACGTCTGGAGGGAAATAGGGGATGACTGACCACTTTAAAAGCTGACTGATATCAGTGACATAAAGTTTTCTGGCTTTTATTAATTTATCAGCAAAATTATATTTAATAAATATACTAAGAGGATGAACTAGGTGCGTTCATATTTCTCAGTTACTGTTGATTTATTGTATTGTTCAACAAGTGAGTTTGTACTTTAGAAAGTTGCTGGTAGTTTTATTTCTTATTAATAGCGTGTTAACATGTCGTTTGGAGCCCTGAAGATGACCATTAAAAATATGTTTTAGGTCTAAATTTCACAAAACATTACATTTTTGTTCATTCTAATTTTTGTAGAATAAAAATATTACACTGTTAAACTCTGTGGTCATGCATATACAGTTTAATGTGATTAGCAGTAGCTTATCTTTTATGTGGTTTCATTTCTTAAATAGAGGATGGGTCTTCAAGTCCCAGTAATCTCCTTACCTGATCTCCTTGGATTGGACCAAGAAATCTAATCTGGGATTCTTAGAATTGCTGGTGCTATCTCCTATGGCAGCTGGCCAGCCACAGGACCCAGAATTTCCTAATGAGTATTTAGGCTGGATTAGACAACTGTTACCAGGTGGTGCCAAATTGTGGCAGGATGCAAGGTGAATGTGGATTGCACATACAGCTCCTTCTCTCCTCCCTCTACCCCCACCTTCCCATAGGGAGGAGATGCTGGTATTTAACTGAGTACCAAAGGGTAAGGAGCGAAAGCTTCTTGATAGTCATGATTGTCATGATTACCTTGGTGGGGAGAACTTTTTCTAGACCAGCAGCATCTGCTGTGAGATGCGAAGATGGCATGGCCATTTTTAAGTTACATGCCCTTTGCTGTATCACATACACTTTGGCCCAGGTCTTGTTTAAGCATGCCATCTCATCTCCTGTTGTCCCATCCAGTTACACAAGCCCATTTCTCCTTTCACATATCCTTCTGTGCCAGCTGCTCAAACTCCACTGAGTTTTAGGAGCCTACTGGAAAGAACAGGGAGCATTTTCCACCTAATATTGTCTCTAGTCCTTCTCTCTGGTTGAATTTCATTCCTACTACTATATTTTTAACTGTACAGAGACTGTGCAGATGGCAGTCAAGTAGTTTAGTTGGACTGTGGCTCTACTTAATGAGGCCAGATTCACCATTGCTGTTCCCTCATTCACATGATGATTTGAGATGCACAGTGCTCCAGAATGGATGTGATTATTTGAAGAATTTGAAACTATAAAGAGAAGATGCTCGATTAACCCCATTCACTGTCATTCTTTAAATAGAAGCAAAATCCCTTCTTAATTTACTATAAAATCCTAAGATTGAAACACAATAGCTTGATGCCTTGTGATTGATTTTTTGGAAATTAATTGCTGGTGGTCCTGAACTGTGGTTCATAGTGGATCAGCAGGGCTTATTTTTGGGCCTCTCAGGTCTCCCTTGCCATAGTAAAAGCCAGGCATTAAGCAAGACCTGCTGTCCCTATGCTGTGTGATTGCTCTAGGGTTCAAAATTCTGTTGCCTAAGTGTGTTGAAAGAATGTTGCCCAAAATTGTTGCTCTTGGCCTCTACTTGAGTGTACCCCTCCCTGATGGAGAGGTCTGGGGAAGAGTCCCACAGATTTGTACTCAGCATCTCAACCACCTGCAGATCATTCAGAAGCAAAGTCTTTGTTTCTCACTCTCTGAAAGGGCAAATTGTCTCCCCAGGACTTAAAGTCCACTGTCTCCCATTTTAAATAAATCCTGTATTCGAAGTTGTAGTTCACACGCATGAAAAAGGACACCCAGTAAAATTTCTTCAAACTTGATGAACTTTAGTGACTTGCAAAAGATTCTTTGATCTAAATACCAGCTTTAGGAACATATCTGCTGATTGAGAACACAGCTATAGAAATACTTGTATGTACATGAATTTTGGTCCTTTTAAATTGTGGATCGTTGTGACTCCCTTTCCAAAGATCAGATGTGATTATTTTGTGTGTTTCCACCCTTGAAAGGATGAGAAAGAAAAGTTGCTACTGAATTTTCTGTTATCTCCCTAGTCTGGAATAAAAGTGTACTTCTCTTTCAGGGCTACGTGGCAAAAGTATGCACAAAGCACACCTTAATTAATGAAGTCCCATCTGGCATCTGTGATACAGAGAGTTTCATCAGTTTCATATAATGAATTGCTTGTGCAATCATGCTGTTTAACTTTTCTTTATATTAGCATGTCCTGGGCACTCTGCTTGGCTTTCCACACATATTCTTACATTTGTCCTTGGCTACCCCCTGAGGCATAGGTGTCAATTAGGGGACTGGGTTCCTGAAGTGGGAAATTTTGCTCACTGCTTTATTAAATTACTCTGCTTCGCTTTTATCTGGGTTGGCCAGATTAATTTTCTTTGCAATGGATTTTCAGAAAGTGAGAACGCCTTCACATTGGTGTAGGATAGTGCTTTGTAACTGCTGCAGAATCAGTGATCTCCTTCGCCCCCCCCCCCCTTTTTTTGTTCCCTGGTGGGCCCATGGTGGCCCAGCTCTTTCTCCATGATAGTAGCAACAGCACCTGGGGTAGGAATTATATCTGTCTTGGCTTTGATGTTTTCCTTCATATCTTCCTAACTGGAGACCTGAATTATAACTTTGTCGCATGACAATGTCATAAGAATGGGAAAAGTAAACGCCAGGAGGGGGAGGAAGGGAAGATAGTGCCAACAAAGCAAAATCCCTAAGCGGATATGTCTGTCTGTCTGAAGGGCCCCTCACTGAACAAACAGGAAAAGAGGCTGAAGGTCCCAGAGGAGTCCTGAATTTTCATCATTACTGCTTCCCTTCAGTATTTAAATTTTATTTTAAAAATTGTCATAAAATAAAATTGACTTTTGTTTTCTTTCGGTGTACAAGTCTTTGAATTTTAATACATGTATAGATTTAACCACAGTCAGAATACAGAAGAGTTCCATCACCCCCAAAAGTCCCCTCGTGCTATTCTTTCAGTTCAGATTTTGAAGGAATGCCTTTGTGCTGTAGGGACTTGCATTCTTCTAGGCAGGGCTCTTTGGTAGGACCCAGAAAGGGGCTGTGGAGGGGCATGGGTATGGCAGAATATGGGCAGCCCCCAGTTCTTCCCAAGAAGCCTGGAATGTATTCTCAGGTAGGCTGGAGGCCTGTCTCTAGGGTCTGTGATGGTGTGCCTCCATTCTAGATCTCATTGCTCATTTTATCACACTTCAGTGTTGCTTATCTTTCTAATGAACTAGAGTTTCCTTTTCCTTAAGAAAAAGAGAAAAAGTCTGGATGCTAATGGTTGTAGGCATTCATGGGTTTTATAGTTGTATTTCAGGACTTCCTCCATCAGTCTTAACCCTTCAAGCTTCCTGCCTATTGTTGAGTGGCTTTCCAGGGCCAGTTGGGGGGTAAATTCCTTAGGGCAACTGGCACACATCCATAAGGAACAACATGGGGTAGATAGCTCTAGAAAAGGGAGAACCTGGTCTACCCCAGAGGCGGGTAGGGGAGAGTCTGCATCTCAGAAGGAAGTCCACTCTTGGGTCCTATTTGGCCTCCTCCATTTGATTGTATTTCCTGTGAAGAATTTGTATCTGACCGAGTTTATTCCTGTATGGTCTGTTGAAGTAGGGACTGCTGTGGTAGACTTGCCAGGAAGTCCCTCAGGAGAGATCCCCTGAGAGATCTGAAGGTTATACCTCTTCTTTGAGATTGCTTAAAGGTTGTGTTTACAAATCACTGAATAGATTCAGCATGCCATCTACCACTCATGACTTGGTCTTCATTGGCCTCCTGAGTATTCTTTGAAAAACCATTTATTGAGGGCCTGACACATGCAGGTGCTGTGTTAGGGATGTTACTTTTCCTGCCTCTAACTTAGAATCTAATAATTAGAGAGGTTCCACCTGGGCATTGTTGTTTTGTTGGTAGTGGGCTTTTTTTGGGGTGTGGGGTAGGGTGGGGTGGGTGTTCCTTTAAAATAAAAATTCTTGAAGCGTGGTGCACTGAAAGGAGGGGGTGACCATACCTTCTGTTGTCCAAGGCAGTCGTGGTTTACACCTGCTGTCCTAGCATACTTACGACTAGTGCCTCATTCATTATCATTCATTATCAAGTGTCCTTTTTGGATGATAATATGGTCACCCCAGTGAAAGGGGAAAGGCAGCGAGGGCGCTTGCTTGGTCAGCCACTAGTGGGTGTTTTTGATGGAGTGCATCTGTTGTTTGGGCTTCTCCCACGCTGTCACGGCCACACCTGTTTGTTTTACATGCCCAAGAAATAACAACCGTGCATTTGTTAGCTACAGCATGGTACTTACCATAACAGGGGATCCAGGGTGATGGTGTTCTAGGAGCTTTTTATTTTTTATTGAGAATGTGAGTTTTGTTGGTACACACTGGAGTCTTTCTGACATTATTCCTCATGGGGCCATTATTGCAGTTATTCTGAATTCTGTAGAGGAGATTACAAGATATGGATGTTCAGACCCCAGTCCTAGGGATTTTGACCTGGCTGAGTCCTAAGTTTTATAATTACAAAACAAAAACACCCAGAAACAACAACAAAAATGGTGATTGATTGTCAGCTAGGGTCGCGGAGTCTCTGATTGAGGACACTTGGCCCATGCCAGTACATACATATGTGAGTATTCTGAGGAGTGAGGGCTGTGGGGGTTGCTGGAGACTTCCTGCTGGCCCCTTGGGCAGCCACTCAGTTCAGCTCTACACCTCGTTTTCATGGGTCTAGGGACTCAGCTTTAACAAATCTATTTTTTAAGAGAAACGTAAAACTTAAAAACCTGGGTTTTAGAAATGTGTAGCCTCTTCATTTTTGGAATTTTCAGTTTTGAAAAAATGGACAAAAAGCACCCTCCGCGACCACTATAGGAAATGTGATGTCCAGATTAGCCAGTGAATTACCAGGGAGAAGAACCTTGCTATGTTAGCATCTAGAAAGTGGCTTCAGGTCTTAGAACTCAGAAGAATTACCTTTATAAGATGCCGGGATAATCTGAAATGGCAGAAGCACAGCTGCAACAAGACAACACTCTGAAGCCCTGACTATGGCTCTGGTAATAGACTTTTGTTATGATTCAACAGTCGACTTTTGTGACCTCACAGCCCGAGTAGTCTCCTACAAATGTTAGTATGCAGTGATGTGTGCTCCATAAACTTAGGGTTTTATTTTCCAATTAAAAATCTGTTGTGTGACACCCACACCCACACACACCCCGCCTCCTCTGAGTATTGCCCTTACACACACACACACACACACACACACACACATGCCCCCTCTGAGTATCGCCCTTACAGTAAGAAGGAGACTTTGCTTTCAGTGCCTGGTTAGAAAGTCATAATCATGCTCCGCCAACAGAGGCATTATACCTCAACCTTGAGGATGGGTTTTACTGAAAATAAGCTGTGCAGTCAGGTGGAAAATGGAGAAATCTTGCAGCTCTTGTTGGTCCAGAGCCTCTGGTTTTGCCTCTCGAAGCCCTCTCTCTCTAACCCAAGCCTGAGCTTTGCAGGAGAAGGAAGTAGTCCATGTGAGAATGGTTTTCGTTGCCCAGAGAAAAGGTTCTGCTCTAGATGTAGATGTATGCTGGGCGGTGCCTGTTTTCACAGAGACGTTCTTGGGGCACTGTGTCTGCTGTTGACAGGAAGGAGTGGAACATGTTGCCGTTATTGGAGCTTGAATAGAACCACCATGTTGCCTACAAGCCACAGAGGTTGCTGCCCTGGCTAAGGTAGCAGGGCTAGTGTGGCGTAACCTGCGGCACCTGTGTTTTTCTGTGTAAGTGAATTCTGGCTCAGAAGGTCCTGCAGGGCAAGTCATTCATCACCTTCTTTGGCTCTCTGCCCAAATGACAGGGTATCAGAGAGGCCTGCCTCCCTGACCACCAGTATAAAATAGCAACCGTCCCCATCCTGGCACTCCCTCTCCTCTTCACTCTACTAGATTTTCCCTGTAGGTTCTTTTGTTTGTTGTTTGTTTGTTGTGGTGCATCAGTACATATTCACAACAGCAACAAAAGTATTCACTTGTTTATTGCTTGTGTCCCCTCTTAGAATAAAGAACACAGACTTTATCTCTACTTTGTTCACTCGTGTATCCCTGGAGTGTAGACCTCAGAGCCATGAACATTTCATAGTGAGATGACCACACTTCTGAGAAGTTAAGTGGCTCATTCCAGGTCATAAATCTATCTAGTGGCAGAGTGAGCAGTTGACTGAGATGATCAGAATTTTTGTTTACTTCTAGTATCTTGGGTTTATCTTGGGAAAGCAAATTTTGGTGTATTTGTGGCTTGAAGAGTTTCAATTCAGTGTTCTCTTTCTAACTACAGTTCTGTAGAGTAATTTTGAATGCCTCTGTCTGTAGGTGGAAGAGAATGACTTCCCTGGAGCAGCACATCCATTGCTATTTAGAGTCTATGAGACTTTGTGACCTCACAGCCCGAGTAGTCTCCTACAAATGTTAGTATGCAGTGATGTGTGCTCCATAAACTTAGGGCTTGTTCAAAGGGAGGGGCTGAACCACAGGGAGGAAAGAGTGGCACTGGGCATTTGTCCCGCCATCTCAAGGTAAGCGTGTTGAAGGACGGAGTCAATTAGGCAATTACATAGATTTGTGAGTGCTCACGTTCACTTATCCTGGATTTGCTTGGCCAGCACACTATGTGAGGCCATGGCTTCTGATCCCCTAGAGGGTTTGGTTTCAAAGTTAACTCTTTCTCTTTTGTATCATTTTTCTGAGCCCTGCCCTTTTATACTGATAGTCTCAGGCTTTTTGTAGACCCTAGTAATATTAGAATCCTGCAAGGCAGGCACTGGGTAGGAGATGTCTTGTGGAGGTAGCAGCAGAACTTTGGAGTGGCTCCTTGGCTACCATCAGGTTTCTCAAGGTGCCTTGGTCTCGACACCTGAGGCTGTGGAATGAGTAAGGGGTTGACCAAAAAGGATTAAGAAGAGTTGAGAGGAGAGGGCTTTCATAAAACAGCCCACTGGAAGCTTCCCTCCGCCGGAGGGTGCAGGCAGGGAAGCAAATAAACTTGTATGGAGGCACATACCAGCCGCCTCTGACTGACTGCAGGTGCTTCTTACTCACCACATTTCACATCCGACTTCTTCCGCAGGCTGTGGTCAGTTACTGAGATGGGGAGCAGGTTCTGGAATGCAGCCCTTTAGCTTTAAATTGCTGTGGCCTATGAGGAAATGTGCTGATACAAATCACTGATTCAGGTACCTAGAGCTTTGAAGCCATTTTGCCCTCTTTCTAGCTGTATGACCTTGGGCTAGTTTTCCAATCTCCTGGAATCCCACTTCCTTTCTTTCTGTAAAATGGCAATGGTTTTCTTCTTTGTAAGGTTGTTGCAAGGACTTCCTGCGTTTTGTATTAAAGTACTTGTATATTTTTTAGTGTACCAGGCACAAAAAAATATGTAATGTTGAAAACATTTGTGGAAAGAATGAATACAGTGTGTGCTTCTTTACCATCCTTTCCTTTATGGGGTGGGAGAGGAGGTTTATTTGTTGGTAGGAAAAAGGAAGAAAGGAGGAGACAGAAAAATGGAGGGAAGCATAAATTTCATCACAGTTTCATTTTGCCTTTTCATTGAGTTATGTAATGTGATCATTGTGTGGCCTTGTCTTACAGAGTATTCAGGGAAGGCGGTCAGAACATTGCCTTTATCAGCCCTACTGAGTTTATGTAAGCCCTAGTAAAGTTCTAAAACTGTTCTTTTATTTTATTTACTTATTCCCAAAGTCTTTCATTGTGATTCTTATTCTGAGAAAGCTGTAATGGGTGTGTACAACTCAAAAAGCAGTTATATAACTGAGGAAAACTCATCTGTTTTATAATATGTTTTTTTGTAGTAGATCGTGATTTTTAACAAAAAAATGCTTTGAGGAGAGAATTTTCTTTTTCAAATGCTAAGGGAAGAGTTCTTCCTATTTTCTATGGAAATATCTTATAAGCTATTAATTATCTTTATTCATTTTGACCAAGTTAAGTTTTAGATGGACATGGTATGAGTTTGCATGAGCATACTTTGACTTTGAAAACTTGAGGGATCATTTCTGGTAAGCATCATTTCTGGTAAAAGATGCTATCAAATAGACCTCAAAGGGAAATTCTAAGGGTGGTTTTTCTCTCAAACCTCTTTTTTAAGTAAGAATAGGGGAATTATGAGGAATGAAATTCATGAATATGCTTATGAATATTCAGCACAAGCACATTAAGAGTTGGATACAGACTTTGAAAACCAGGAGAACAAGTGTGTCAGAGAACACACGAGGGAAGATTTATGCCCTCTACACTGTGTCAGGGCTGAGGACACAGCAGCAGAAGTAGTTGAGGTTCAGAAACTAGGTTATGTTTGTATTTAGAAATTGTTCAGGGAGACACGAAGCTCCTTACAGGATGACGTCATATAAATACTGTAAATATATCTGAGTTCAAGGGTGGTATTAGTGTCAGCTTCTTGAAGTGCTGAGAAAAGGTAAGGAGCGATTTGAAAACTTTAACTGAAAGTTGGGTTGGTGATAAGTAGGAAGGGACCATGGGTGGATCAAGAGCCCAGAATGGAATCCTAATCCCTTGCATTGTTTGATCTCTTGTCTTTTTCTTTCCTCTTCCTTTCCTCTTCCTTTCCTCTTCCTTTCCTCTTCCTTTCCTCTTCCTTTCCTTTCCTTTCCTTTCTCCTTTCTCCTTTCCTTTCTCCTTTCTCCTTTCCTTTCTCCTTTCCTTTTTCCTTTCCTTTTTCCTTTCCTTTTTCCTTTCCTTTCCTTTCCTTTCCTTTCCCCCTTCCCTTCCCTTCCCTTCCCTTCCCTTCCCTTCCCTTCCCTTCCCTTCCCTTCCCTTCCTTTCCCTTCCCTTCCCTTCCCTTCCCTTCCCTTCCCTTTCTCTTTTCTCTTTTCAAGTAATCTCTACACCCAGGGACTCGAACTTAACCCCAAGATCAAGAGTTGCATGCTTTACCAACTGAACCAGCCAGGCACCCCCAATCTCTTGCCTTTTGATTTGTGTCTGAAACTTTCAACTTTTTTCTCTGTCTAGGCGAATGAGAAGAGTTCGGTTTGAGTGCTTTAGTGACGTGTGAAATGATATCTCAATATTGAAATTATGCCATGGGTAAATACTGAAAATCTAGTGTCCCACGGGTTCTGGGGAGAAATGTAGGGGAGCTTCTTGGTGGAGTAGGGGGTTAGTGATTGGAGGAGAAGAAAGAGAACCCACAAAATTCTGTGTTTTATCTTTTGTTGTGGGTAAACGGTTAAACATTGTAATAAACAAGGTTTTCATTAAAATTCACTGTTCTGTGTTTGATGCCTCTTAGAGTCCTATAGGAATTATGGGAATCCTGGAACTCTTTGGGCTTCAGCATTGTGTCTGCTCTGGCTTTCACAGTTGTTGGTGTAGTTTAGCCCTTTTGGTTGTTATGCTATGATGTAACACTGGGCTCCCCAACTTGTCAGTGACAAGGCTGCAGCTCCCTTCTCTGAGTCTTTCTTATCTCCTCATTTGAGAGACTAAGAGGTTAAAACTATATATAAAAAAAAATAAAGGCAGGATTCCCTGCTTTGGAGCTGGGGACCGGTGGTCACCTTACACAAGGGAAGGCCAAAGAAAGAAGAGTGCAGATTGAGGATTATGTTACAGATAAACGTGGATCATTAGTATTATTATAATTTAAAAAGGCAGTGTGGTATATGATGTAGTTTTAAGTAAGAAAATATTTCAGTGTATAATAGTAATTACAGATACTGTTAATTTGTACGGGGTCTCAGAAAAATTCTGGTTGTATATTTTGCTTGAAATCTGAATTAATAGACATTAATTATGTTGTGATAGATCTGTATAAGCAGGTTTATCTCTCCCTCTGCCCAAAGATATCTCACATTGGAGGGAAACATCTATCAGGACCATGGTAGTTTTGAAATTCGGAAAGTTTGACCTTAAAGGACCGGCCCCTGCTTTGAAAGCTCATCTCTGAGATACTGTGCTCTGTCGTGCTGATCTCTGTGCTGATGGCACTGCTGCACTGCCAGCGCTCCCAGTAATGATACTGCCCCCTGGGAGGGACCAGGACCTATTGCAGCGGGTTGTGATTATCACCATTTTACAGAGGAAGCAAATGAGGTCTAGAAGAGGTGAAGTAACTGGCCAGAGGTCACCCTCCTAGTGTGTGGTCGAGTTGGACTTCCAATCTAGGGCTCCTGGCTTCAGTGCCTGCTTTGGGTGCTATTCTTCTGCAGTGTTTAAATATCTTACTATGTGAAAGAAAAGGAACTGATTTTTAAATTTTTAAAAATTTTTTCCCTTAAAAATATGAATAGAAAATTTTATCATGACAGTATCAGTCATATAGAAAAGTAGAGAAAGAAAGATGAACTCACCATTTTTTGTAGCTTGAAACAGTCAACAAATATGAAAATAATGTTTATTATGTGGAGTTCTTGCTCTGCGAGAGCACTGTAGAAGGGAATGTGTGTTCTAGGAGTTGTGCATTGTATCTCCATTGGTCATTCTCTTTTGTCCAATGCTTAGTTAAATTACTGTCAGGAGTATAGTATTTTAATGTATCTTGACAGAGTCATGCAATCAAATTTCAGTTCCAGCATTACCACATTTATTACTTAGCTATTGAAGGTAGTATACCATATGTCATAGTGGCTAATAACTTTATACATATATTTGCCTATAGTAAAGGATATGGTGTTTGTTATGCTATTAGACATTCTTTTGTTATTTTAAACTAAAATTGCTGAATCTGAAGTCAGTTGAGTTTTTCAGATAATTAGGGGGAAAGGCAGTTGCATGTGTATTAAATGTTAGTGATAGCCCAAATCTCTTGTTTTAGATGCTTGGATTTGAAGACTTTCCAGTGCCTTTTCTTTTACGATTAATGTAAGAATAGATATGCTGATTTTTTTTGTCCTTTGTATTTTCTGAATGCTTACTATTGGTGCTTTTTAAATTTTCTAGTTTTCCTTTTAAAATATGATTCCTCACATTTGATACTGTAATCTAGCTGCTGGCTCACATGTGTACCATACCGCAGGGGTATTGCCTCTTTGGAAAGGGGCACTGTCCTTTTTAAAGCAGCTTCACTGGGTGTCTTTAAAGAGCAGCTGCCCTTTCTTCCCACCTGACCCACTGCCCAGCCAAATCTCTCCCTGTCTTTGAAGGAATTACGCATAAACTCTCATGGCAGTATTTCTTTTCTTGCCCCTTTCATGTGTATGTCCATCCAAATTGTCTCCACTTCTCAGCATAAAGGTGCTTTTTGCTACAGTGCTGGCTCACCTAACTGAAACTTGCTTGCTGTCTGGCCAGCAAGGCCTACTCCCCCACCCCCCAACCCCTGCCAAATCTGTTCTAGATTTCAGAACAGCCGAAAATGACAGAACAAGCATGCAAAACCCAGATGACTGGGCCCTTTCTTTGTAGGAGTTAGAATATTACCACCTTATGTAATGTTCCCTGAGGCTGTCACGTAATTGCAAGGACAGGTTAGTAATGGATGTTCATCATGATTTCCCTGAGCCATTAAGAAAAGTAACTTTAATGTACTCAAGATTTCAGGGTTTGGAAAGATTTCCATCCAGATTGGGCTCTTAAAGGATGTATGCATCAAAAAGACTCATTTATTGGGGAGTGGGCACTAGAGAATAGTTTTTCATGCTGTTTATTTTGGTTGTAATTCTTAGTAGAATTTAAATCTGTACATTTTCTGCTACTGACTCATACTTGTCTTTAAAGGGAATGTTGTTCCAGATAAGATAGCTCCAACCTAAGAAAGGCATAATTCTCTATTGAGGTCTTTAATTTTAAACTCTTGAGGGAATAGAAGCACTCTCTTCTTATTAAATTGCAAGTCTGGACTAATCTCCTAATACTCATACATTCCTGTATTTCCTCTGTCTTCCTACTCATCCACAGCCCTGATCATGGAAGGGAGGAAGACACAGATAAACAGATGTTGACTGTAATGAGAAATATTAGTTACAAGGATGAAATGTCCAAAAATATGAAACTGCTTACCTCATACCTGTTTGGGCTGTGGAGGAGTGTGATGGGAAAAACAGGTATCGGTAGGGTCATGTTGCCATTTTCCTGCTCTGTTGTAAGGAGGTGTTTAGAAGACTGAGGTATTTCCTGAAGTGCTCTGAGCTGTCTCTCTCAAGTTAATTATGTGGTTCCTTATCTTAGGTGGCTTATGGAGTCCTGTCTGGGTAATACGCCTCTTCTCTTTGATTGAGTTTTGGAATTTTTGCAGACACTTCTTAGAAAAGAGCACTCAGGAGTTGGGGGACCATGGTTTTGGGTTTACAGTGCAGAACCGGTGAAGCTGGTCTTTGCCTTTGGGGTGGATGGATGTGGAATCTTAGAGTGGTCAGTGGGTTACCCAGTGCTGAGCTCATGCCATTCACCACATGGTCACATAAGTTCATATTTGTCTTTTAAAATAAGAAAATATAAGGGGGAGCAGATTGGAATTAAAAAAAAGTGTTTCATCTTTTGATTAGGGCAGTTTTAGGTTCATAGCAAAATTGAGAGGAAGATAACTGAGATTTCTATATACCCCTTGTTCCCACATGTGCATAACCTTCCCCATTAGGACATCCCCCACTGGAGGGGCACATTTTCTACAATTGATGAATCTACATTGACATGTTGTAATCAGTCAGAGTCCATAATTTACATTAGGGTTGCTCTTGGTGTTGTACATTCTGTGGGTTTGGACAGATGTATAATGACCTGTATCCATCAATATGGTATAGTACAGAATAGGTTAACTTCCCTAAAAATCCCCTGTGCTCCGCTTGTTCACCCTCCCTTCCCCTGTTGGAATTTTTAAGTTGAACTATGTGTGATGTGATAAGACATCCTGGGGAGAAAATTGGCACACCAGGGGCATAGCCTTCCATAGTGTGTCCTTCCTGCTCTCCGGGTGTATTTTCTCGTCTGTAAAATCAGCTGTTTTGTTAACTAGGCTTGCCTATCCTTTCAGTTCCTAAACATTTCAGAACATAAGTTCTTTGTCTTTATTATAAACATATTTGACATTTCTTAGAACTCACATGTTAACCTTCACATATTAAAACCCCCAGCTAAGACAATGAGTGTATACATTACTGTAAATAAAAACTGTATAGTCCAAAAAGGATATGAGAGCTTGAGTTCGGGCTTTTTAATACAAGCTTGGAAAAGTGATTTCCAAACTTAGAATGCAGAAGAATCACTAGAGACTGGCTTAAAAAGTCATGGATTCCTATACCCCACTTAATGGAATTCTCTTGTGTGGGTCTGGGATGGAGCCTAGAAATCTATACGTCATGGGTGAAAGTGAGTGATTTTTGTAATTCAATTTGACATGCTTAATAGAAATACTTAACATCTCTCTCTCCCATAGTAAACCCTTTATTTCTAAAATATTACATCTGCAAACCAAAAAAAAAAAAAAAACCCACTAAAAAATCATTAAGATCAAGTAACAGCTCCCAAGTTGGATGGGAATGAGGAGCAGCTGGTCGTTGCCTCTTCTGTGGCAGGCACACACATCACCCCATGATGGAATGCTCTCTTCTGACTAAGTGGGAGACTGGCATCTTCTTAGTTGGGTGCAGAGTAGGAAGAGCTCCTTTGTCCTTACATGTTTGAAGAGAGGCGATGCAGTTTTGTGACAGATCTTCTAGTCCTGGGTGAGTCACTCAGTTCTCCCCCTTCCTCCTGGCCCGTTATTACCTGTCTAAACTGTCCCCTTCTGGGATTCGGTGAGGAGTATTTGTAGTTTAAATCTCAAGGGATCCACATCTTGTCCTTTGATGATCTTCAAGAGCATCAGGGCAATCCTTGAAGGCCCTGCTACAGCCTCCATGGTGGGTCTACACTATTGGCCTCACAGTTATGGTCCCTTAAACAATACCTTTTGCTCCTTGTGCCAGAGCAGAGCAATTGCTCCCACACTGTCCTGTTTCCTAAGTGTTTCTGCTACAGAGTATAGTGTTTCTCTGTCACCATGTTAGTGTCTCTTCTTATGGATTTTTTTTAATACCCCTCTAATTTATAAACTTCCTGAGGGTTGATGTGGTGTTTAATCTCCCCTGGCAGCATAGGGCATGTCCTGGGCACTGGTTAAATATAGTCAGTCTTCAGTTTACTGAGTTTTGGCATTGATGGGTTTTTCTGTTAAACAAATAGAAAACCAATATCAGGAAATTAATCTCTGGAGTTTTTGCTTCAGGTTAAACTCAGCAGAAAGGAAAAGCATTCTGATCTCCAATATTTATTGAAAGAAAATTTATGGTGAGATAAAGGAAAGAACAAACAAGCCTGTTACCAGTTTCAGAAAGCCAAGGATGAGGGGCTTGAATGTGTTCACATATGCCTTCAGATTTCCTAAAGAATTCCTTCAGGATATTCTTTCATTGACTTTTTCTGATTTATCATAAGAGAGGAAAGTCTGGGGATTGAGAGTAAGTTTTTATTATTGGTTACTACATTTCCATGTTCGATTATAATCACTTAAAGTATTTATGTTATGGAGTGGTGTACTCGGCAGCTCCTATATAAGTTGGTTTAACAGGAGGTTTGTGGTCATTTCTATTTTAAAGTTTACAGCCTTGTATAGGGAACAAGTCTGGGTATGAATCTTGAGCTGATTAACTTAACAACATAATCTTCTCAAAGCTTCAGTTTCTCTATGAAATGGGGACATTGATACATATGTTGGGTTGTATCAGGAGTAAATGAAAGTGCATAGAAAGTGCTTTATTCATTACGTGGCCCAAGAGTAGGGACATCCTGGGGCCTTGTGTCCTGTTCTTATAGTCCTATCTCTAGTACTGGAATGCTTCCCAGGTGTCACAAGGATCATGCTTGTTGGAGTTCAGGCTGTAAGCGTGCACCCCTCTGGGTTTTTGTGGAGAGAAGAAAATATTTGTTGTTCCTGAGTTGTTTACTTACCTTGCAAAGTGTCATAAATTTAATAGAGTTTTCTTCTCTAAAAGTCTGTCTACTCTCTCAGTCTGAATGAGTACAAAAGCTTTATGATTCTCTGAAGAAAGGTCAGAGTTAAGTAGAAACTCTGAGTGCAGAAAAGGAGCTGCTAAGTTACAGTGCACGTCCTCGTTAAGGTATGAGATGCTAATGCCATACAACGACAAGGGATGATGGTTGTCGAACAGGAGCATGACCCATCTCCAAGGAGACGAGTCCTGAGTTAAGGACTTGGTCTTTCATTTCTTCGATTCGTTTGTACCCCCTCTAAGTTTCCTCTTGTGAGTGAGACCATCAGATTTTGCCTCTAAGTAAGTATACGTATTTGTCAAACATATTTTAATAGAGTTACCTGGGGGTCTAGGTAAAGATTATGTAACATAAGTTAGTTACCTGGTAGTTGGAGATATGCCATCTTTTTCCTCTTGGGATTTAAAAGCTTCACTTGAATGCTGTTCCTTCTGCTGCTAGGCTTCTCTTTGTGGATTAGGGACAGACTTTTAAAGGCAGACAGACAGGCTGCCACAGTGCCCCGCATTTTAAAACCATGTGGGGTGTGTGTGTGTGTGTGTGTGTGTTTGTGTGTTTCTTATAACATGTATTGTAAATGTAATGCATATTTGTAGATGCAAGGTGACAGTTCTGACTCTATTAGAAACATGAAGGAGAGTTAGAAATTAGGACTTCTCCTTAGCTTGAACGTCTGCCAAAAATAGTTTGAGTTTTCCTTTTTAAAAAAGAAACATTCATTTCCCCCATTTAAAAACCAAAAATGAATCAAATGCTGCACGTTTGCTCTACTAAAGGGGACGATTCTGCTTAATGTGGGCCAATCTGACTTTGTGTGAAATAATATTTATTGCAGCAACAATTTTAATTCCAAATTTTGGTAACCCCTTAAGAGCATTGAGGGGAAATAATTTAAGCTATTTCTTTAAAAACAAAGGACCTCAAAGCAGGAATTTGACAAGTTGGTAGGAGTCCGTCCCTTGCATTTTATAAATCACTGTGGAAAGGGAATCCTGCTGCCATTATACATGGGCAGATAACTTAATAACATTCACCTCAGCATTCTTCATCTGTAGAATAGGATAATGGCCTGTTTTGCTGGCCGTCACAAGATTTTTTTAGGTGCTATAGCTATGAATGGTATTTGGGGGCTTTTCCTCATTGGATGCCTCATAAGTGCATTAATGTTCACATGGTACCTCATATAAAAAGCCAGGACCTTTAGTCTCCTCCTTCTGGCATTTTATAACACTGGATGGGACACTATATCCAAGAAATGAGGCAATAGGCCAAGAGAGTCAAGTTCATAAATGGATGTTTGGTATGTGTATTTAATGCTGACCAAATCATATACTGGGGTGTTCTGAAAGCAGACGATACGGTAGAAAGAAAGGCCCTATTAATATTAAGTTGTAAACCTCTCCATGCACAGGCTAGGCATTTCAGTGACACAGCATGCTGGATCCAGACTCAGGTGAAGGAAAGTGGTCATATTGGTCATCTGTAGGGAGCAAACTGCATGAAGCAGCCTTTAAGAGATGGTAAAGAGGTCAGAGTGGAATGATAGAGTCTAGATGTGTAGCCTCAGACTTCAGTGAAATAATGCCTTTGCTTATATCCTTGAGTCCCTAGCATAATGCAGTTGGTTATGATTATGTGTATTTTCTCTTCATGTACTACTGAGGGCCATTCATTATAGCTCTAAAGTGATGCCAAGGGAGCACAGGGAGGGCTTCCCTGATGGGTGTGGGCACCTGGCTTTTGTAGACTTAAGCTTTCTCTGGGGTAGCGTTGAGTAAATTATGGACAGATTTTTATCCTCTGAAACAACTCTTCATATGACCTCGTGCACAATTACATGTATATAGATGTGTGATGCATTTCAGTCCCAGCTGTAGTTTTTCTCCTCAGGCTGTTTGCTTGCCATTTTGGTTCTTTATTGCAAAGATGACCCATGTGAGTAGATAGATTATTATTTCTGTTTCAAATTTGGAGGTTTTCTTTTTGTTTGTTTCTTTTTTAAAAATAGGGAAGTACATTACTTTAGTATCCTACTGCCGTTCCCCGTATTGGCCATGCCCTTTGAAAATGAGAAATGGGCCTAAATTGACTAGGGTTAAGGTAGTTGCAAGGGGAATTAAAGAGAAAGGGTTAGCATAGGCCTCTGGTGGGAGTGGATCTCTTATCTTAGAGCCCATTATGTGCCAGATATGATGGCCAGAGCTTTATGTACTTTATGCATTTTATTTCCGGCCTGCCTATTCTAAAAAGGACATTGGAATCCTAGGAAGTGATCCTAGGAGGCTTTCTCAAGGAAATATATAGTAATGAAATGGTAGCAGAGAAATGAAAGCCTAACACTGCCAGAATCCCAAATTTCATTTCTTTCAGTATGTTGTCTTGTTTCGTAGAAAGGAGGGAGACAGAATTCTTTGTTTTCCGATTTAAATTTAAATTTAAATTTAAAATGGACCTAATTTTGAAAGACCTGGTATGCGTTAATGAAGACTAGTGCCTTTGCATGGTCCACTCTCTGACACAAAAATGATTAGTTCTTAGGTCCTGATTCTCTAATCCTTTAGTAAGGGAAACTCAACGTTCTGTGTAAAGCAAGTACTGAATGAATTCAAACTCTAAGCTTTTATGCCACTGTCAAACTGCTAAGTCCTGAGAATACTCCTGTGGTCTTGAGTTCAGGCAATATTGTTACATTACATAAATATCTGGAGTGGTTTTTTCCATAGATCCCTGGATTTTCTTCATCTATAAGAATCCTAAGTTATCAGGCACTCAGAAGACCTTCCCCTCCCCCACACCTCACCTAACACATTCTCAGCACAGTGCTGTTTACCTCTTTAAAAAGAACAAAAGCTGGGGGGCAATTCTTGTGACATTTTCTCTCATCCTTTGGTTCTGTCAGCAAGAAATTTGCTTTAGTAATTTGGAAATAACCCACTGCAGTAAGAGTAATCAGGTATGTGTTTCCAGTTTTGAGGGCTTCTTGGGTGCTAAGGAGATAGATGATCTTCGTGTTCCTTATATAGAAGGCACCGGAAGGTTACTTAACACTTTGTTCCTGTAAATTCTCCTCTTTGTTCTTGGATTTAAGGAAATCATAATTTGGCTTCATGGTTGCGTTAACCAGTCATAGTCATGGGAGTTGTTTTGATACTATGCTAATGAATTAATTTTCTATCTTCAATTTAGGGAAACAAAGTCCAGTTGTATTTTATTACCATATATACTATTTTATTTACCACTGATCATGTGTACTGCACTATTCTTTGCATCTTAGTTATTTTTCATTATAAACATGTGAAGTGGGCACCACCGTTACCCTTATACAGACAGGAGGCTGAGGCACTGTTACGTTACCTTATGCAGACAGGAGGACATGAAGTATGGACACATTCTTGATGCTGGAGTCCATGCTCTGGGTCACTATCCTATAGCTTTAGGATCTTGCCAATGCCCGTGACATGGACAGCTCAGTTTCCAAAAAGCTGAGGTTACAGATCCAAAACACACATAGGCAAAAATTTTAAATGAGTGATTCAGGAATGGACATTATCAAAAGATACTAAATCTTGGACAGACAGGTAGTAAAAAAAATGGCAGTAGAATCAGAAATATGGGAGACCATATAGTATTCATAAATTACCACTTTCCTGACACACAGTTATATTTTACTCTGCATCTCTGAGGTAGAGCTTCTGTAGAGGTCGAATGGCTTCTTAGATCATTTTATGTGCTGTATGGTAACATAGATACAGGGCAGCATTTTCTTGCAGGATTGTGGCTTACTCAGCTGTGAATGCAGGAAGAGTGCCAGACTGTTCAGCGGGCTGTGTGACGATGTTGGGGAAGGTGTGATGATGGAGTACTGAAGGCACAGTTGAGGGAACCGTTCAGATCTGCCGAGACTGACCATGCTGGAAAAGCATGCTTGTGGAATGGTAGCTGGGAAATAGCTGACAGGGCAGGAGGCAGTTTCTTGGGCCATGGACCAATGTGGGACAAGCCTGCTCGCCTCCGAAGCAGAACTTGAGACTGTCTAAACTGCAGGTGTGTGTGTTGTGGGAGGTGGTGCCCCCACTTGCATGGAAGCACTTTTGAAGACCAGGAAGGTAATTTACTTTGGCAAGGGGGGTGGTGGTATCTGTGGGTCCGGTGATAGTTGGGATGAGATTCTCGGCCTGTGGATTTTATTTGTCCTGGTTACCTGCACGTTACGTTGTTGTGTAGTTCCTGCTCGTGAACTTGTGGGCCCTTGCAGGACTGCATGCCACCGTGACCTCATACAGTTGAGATGTAATTGTAATACAGTGTCATTTTCATGGAGTTGTTTTGTCCCAGATGTAACTTGAGTTCCTGGGTAAGCTTTCCAAACTAACTGGAGAGCTTTTCTCAGGTTTCAAGTTCTAAAGTTCATAACTGTTCATCATGAGACCACAAGAGAGGCAGGCTCTTGGGAGCTATGGGGATGTTCTTTCTGTTTGACATTTGCTGAAGAAGAACCATTGTCCACAAAGTCCTGAAGTACATCAAACTCAGGAGATCTGGGTAGCTCTATGTTACTTGCCTGAGAAATGGCCAGCAGAGCACTGCAAAGAGTGGATGGAGGGATACAGGGCTGACAGGAATTAAATCTAGTCCTGTTCATTTGGGTGAGAGATTGACTTCACATTGGTTTGAAATGCCCAGGGATAGAAATAATGAGTTTTAGGTCCTAGGTCAGGAGTTATGCTATCACTGCATCTTCCCTATCTCTTTGTACACTTCCTTATTCTGGGTATTTGTTTCCGACTTCCCTACCTTGGGGCTGCAGGAAAGCTTCAAAGAAGACTCTTAGTATAGCTTTCATAAAATCAAGTAATGGGCCTTGGGAGTACACTAGGGAAAAATGACTACTATCCATTTCTGAAAATAAATATCAGGAGGCTTTTTTGAGTCATTTCATTCATGCAGAACGTTAAGAAAGAAAGCGTGATCAACTTGATGTATAGAAGAAAATATTACTGGGGCGCCTGGGTGGCTTAGTGGGTTAAAGTCTCTGCCTTCGGCTCTGGTCATGATCTCAGGGTCCTGGGATCGGGCCCCGCATTGGGCTCTCTGCTCAGCAGGGAGCCTGCTTCCCCCCTCTCTCTGCCTGCCTCTCTGCTTACTTGTGATCTCTCTCTGTCAAATAAATAAATAAAATTAAAAAAAAAAAAGAAAATATTACTTAAGTTGCTTAGGTTGAGAGGTAATGATAGGTAAAATGAATCTGAGAAAGAAAGGAATTGATACTTTATCAAAACTCATTGACTGTACTACTACTTGTTTTGTTTATTAAGTGGAGTTCATTGGTATTACAACCCATGTTGTTATACTGGAGGGTTCGGGACTCTTTCATCATTACTTTTGGGAAAAAGTACAAAAGAAACGATACATGTAATGATTTATTGAAACTTCAACCATTCTCTTCTAATGATCACGGAAAACAGTGGTGCCAATTATCTTTCTTTTCTCTGTTTTTCAGGGTCGACATGTTAAAACAGGTCAACTGGCAGCCATCAAAGTTATGGATGTCACTGAGGTAAGGTTGGGTCACAAATAATTTTTAAAGAAATCATCATATAAAAGACAAGATCCTCCTGCCCCTCCAACCCCCACTGTAATAGTATTGTTCCATTTGTAAAATAGATCTTGAACAGATTGCCTCCCTGTGACATGGTGGGTTCATAAGGTCCAGCAGACTAGTTGGCTTAAATTGTTGCAGATGGTCCCCAAGTAACTAGGAATCAGTAGCATTTTCTTAAAAAAAAAAAAAAAAAAAAAACCCAAACCTGAGTGATGTCATCCTTGGCAACTTAATGGACCAAATTGGAAACATCTTCTCTAATGGAAAAGAAAAGATTTGAGAAGGGATCATGGAGGTCACATGAATAGGGAGATCGAGGGGTGAGGGGTGGGGAAAAGCTTCTCTAGGGTATTAGGCCACATTTGGGCCATTTCTTTTATTTTTAACATGGGGAAAGAAAACAGATCCAGCCAAGTTCCCAGAGGTTTGAAAACAGAAACATCTGTTAGAATGCTGAGCAGATTGTTGGCAAAATTTAGTAGCAAAAAATAGTTCTTGAAATGGTCGCATGAGGATTTACTCTGTAGCTTTGATGGGAAAGAGGAGAGATTAACTCACACAAAAGTAAGTGTATATGTTCCTGTGCATGTACATACATGCTCAAGTCCATGCTTAGACTTTTTAAAGATTACCATGGACTGTAGTGAACCAATTCCATCTTACTTTAAATTATTTTTATCTGAAATTTTACTTTTCATTCTCTTGTTTGTTTCTAACTTGCCTAATTATGAGTAAGATTTACCATCATATATCACAGATTCTAGAGTGGGTAGCAGCCATAGGGATCTAGGATATCTTTTTTAAATTTATTTTTATTTCTCTTTGAGAGAGAGCGAGCGCACATGTGAGGACACGTGTGTGGGGGCCAGGGAAGGGGCAGAGGGAGAGGGTGAGAATCTCAAGGAGGGGCTTTATCTCATGACCCTGAGATCATGACCTAAGCCAAAATCATTAGTTGGACACTTAACTGACTGAGCCACCCAGGCACCCTGATTTGGGATATCTTTAAATCAAGCCATAGTCTTCCCCACATCTGGGGTTGGTCTAGGGAAATAATGGCTAAACCCATCAGGTGTGCAGTTGAGCATTCTAGAGAGGTTTCTTCCTCTGTCCTATTCTCCCATGACCATGGACCTCCATCCCATGACCATGGAAGCTCCATCCCATGACCCTGAGACCATGACCTGAGCCCAAATCAAGAGTCAGACCCTTAGCCAACTGAGCCACCCAGGTGCCCTGAGAGTTGCATTTCTTTTCCTGCTTCAGCCTGTGCTGCCCTGGCTGACAGAGCTTTTGTCACCAGCCAGGCTATACTCCCTTCCACATCTCAAATGGAATCTGAATGAGGTTTGTCTTCTCCAGAGTGACCCTCTTCCCCTCAGCCCAGCTCTGATGGTAACTGTGCAGTATATAATCACCACTTTAAAAAAAAGTTTAAAATACAGGAAAATATTTTTAAAAGTTAAATCTTTATAGTGCCACGTTACAGTAACCACTGTTGGTGCTTTGGTTTATTTACTTTTAGTCATCTCTCAGCATAGGTACTAAATACATATCTATCCATGTGATAGATGCTTTTGTAATCCACTTTTGTTGAGTTTTATACAAAAGGTATTTGCTTGCCTGCAAAATCAGGCACTGTGGGACAAATGCATTTTTAGGACTCCTTTAAAAATAATTATGCAAAACCCATGTGTTCAGGTAAAATGAAAACCAGATGGTGAGTCTTCAGAACAAATACAAACCCAATCAGCCATTTACCATAATGGCCTCTCAGTAATGTTTCTTGTGTGCTGTTTTCATACAGTGACCTCTCTACAGAGTGACCTCTGTGCGATAGCTTGGGGCAGTCAGGGCTCAGCAAGTGTTGATTATGGAAAGAGGGTGTCAGGCAGCTGGCACCCTGGAAAACATGCCATTGCCACCCTTCACATCAAGGGTCTCCCAGCTCTTGTCAAGTTTTAGGCATTGGCCTCCAGGGGATCTGGGAGCAGGAGGGAGCAGGCTGGCATGAGGGGAGATTTGTAGCTGATGTTTCTGGTTTCAGCTCCAGCAGAAGGGGCTGTTGGAGTGGTCCTGTTGATGAGAGGAGGATTCTGTATGGTTCCTGAGTTCTACTCAGTTTCTTCTCAGGAGCAAAAGTATGAATGCTTATTCTTCAGAAAAAAAAAAAATCACCAGACATGTCCTGACTCTTGAGCCTCTTTTTCAGGTGAAGTTGAGAGGCAGTTACCAGCCTAATAGTTATTTCTCAAGCTCAGAAGGCCAGAAAAGCAACAGATGTGGGGGGGTAAATGGCGTGGCTGCTCTTCTCCTCAGCTGTCAGCTGTTGGCATCCCTGAATGAATGTTCTGTAGGCTGGCTTCACTGAGTCCTCATTACCTCTGTACTTGATTTTGTGATCCTGGAAAACGGAGCTAACTGAAAATTCGTATTTTACCCTGGGTGAAGTAAAGGTACTATGTAGTGAAGTGAGGTGTCTGGACTGGAGGCGTTGATTTGCAAGCGATATAGAGATCTCTTTGTATATCTTAGACTTTCACAATTTTAAGAATTGACTATCTTTAGGATTTTGAAGAGCTCTATTTAAAGAAAGCTTGTCATTTATCAGATTGGTTGTGGGAAGGATTTAAGGAGCAGGTTAAGGATACATTCCAACTGGAGAAGACCAGGACATGAGATCTATAATGTGGTGCTTTTATTTTTGAAATACTTATAGATTCAAAGAATTTGTGTAAAATTATGCAGGGGTGGTCTCATGTACCCAGCACCCAGTTTTCTGCAGTGGTAAACATCTTCATAACTTCTTCATAACAACTTCAAACAGTTGCTCTTACAAGTGAAGGTTTTGACCCGTACTCCGTTGTTCAATTATGGCAAACAAACCTGCACCATTATACAACGTCTGCCAGCCTCGCTTCGGACCAGTGCAGGCCACCGGTGCTTGGCCCTGATACAGTCCACAGGACTTGCTCAGATTTTCCCAGTTGGACATGCACTCATGTGTGTATATATGTTTTTGATGTGTTTTCAGAGAAACTTGATTGAAGTGATTGTTTGAATTCTTGATAAACTCCTTCCTTTTAATCCTTGTGTCTTAATGTGAGGGGCTGATGGTTTCTTACAGTTTTGGGATATCCCATTACTTTGAGTTAATGCTCTAGAAGGTAAGACGATAAATTAGCCAGATGAATAATTCTCAACTTGGGGTCCATAAACTCTCAGAGTAAGATTTATCTCTGAGAATTAAATTTAATGTTTTCATTTTAATAATTTCCCCCAAACTTTTTACTATGAAAAATTTTTTTCATAGTATTTTTGTACTGTGAAAATGTTCTTTTTTTTTTTTACTATGAAAATGTCCATAATTACGGAACCGTCGAAGGAATGAACATGTTCTATCCTTTGCTTAGATTCAACAGTTGCTAACATTTTGCGTATATGTTATATGTGTATTGTTGTGGCACCACCATGACCCTACACTTGTAGGAGTGTGCTTCTCTTAAAATACGGTCTTCCACATAATCATAATATCAACTAAAAGAATTAATTAATGCTTACAGAATTTTGCCTGATGTTCAGTCCATATTCAGATATCCTCATATGTGCCAGGGTTTGTGCATTACATTTGGTTACCTTTTGACTCACTTTTTGTCTAGATCAGTTCCTCTGTGTCTTCCTGGCCCCTCCTGTTCTTTTCTTTTTCTCCTCTCCGCTCCTCTCCTCTTCTTTCATTTTTAAGAAATTGACTTTTGGAAGAATCTAGCCAGTTGTTTTGTAAAATATCCCACATACTGGATTTGCCTGTTTCCTTGTGTTGTGCTTTAACTGGTCCCTCCCTCCTACATTTCCTGGAAACTGGAAATTAGGTTGGGAGGATTGATTAGACTCTTGATTAGATCGTGTGTGTGTATTGGCAAGAATGCCTCATTCGTGGTATTAGATCCCTCCTACTGCATCACATCAGGAGGCACAGCCCTTCTAGTTGTCTATTAGTGAAGCCAAGTCCAAGTTCAATCTTCCATTAAAGAGGGAGCTGCCAGAGCTCTCCTCTCTCAGGATGCACTGTTAGCTTCGCACTTTGTAATAATCTCCAGGGCAGTACTTTGGCACTGTGTGAATATTCTGTTCACCAACAACTTTTTAACTGTTTTGGCATTCATTTGGTGATCCTTCCCTGATTTAGTTATTACAGTGAAATGATGACTTTTAGTTTCCGTCTTCTATATTAGTCAGCATTGGTCTATAAAGAAGAATTTCCTTACCTACTCCCACCGTTCTTTGTTTTCTCTCTTTCTGGATGTTGCTGTAGGCATGGGCAATTGTATTTATTCAGTGTGTTCCCATCAGTTAAAGCTATTACTGCTTATTTAATTAAATTGTGCCTCATCTGGCCATGGGAGCTAATCCATGCTCTTTTACAGGACTCCTTTAGTTTTGAGTACTTACGTGTTTTCTTGCACAAGTAGGTATTTGAAGCTGACTGGCCAGAATTTGGAATCTCTTCCTCTCAGGAGCCTTATTAGTTCCTTTTAGTGGGAAGTATATTTAGAAACCAGTATCTGAGTGCTTCTCCTCTGAAGTTTTTGGTCCTTAGACTATACCTCTTAAGGATTTATAGTCAGAATGCTATGCTCAGAAGTTATTTGAAATAATTCCTCTCTCTCATGGTTCATAAATTTGTTACGTAGGTAGCTCAGTTCAGTTTCTGTTGAGTCATTTATAGGGTTTGCTTTTTCTCCGGATTAAGTTTAATTTTCAAATGTGTAAATTATTTACATTGTTCAAAGTCAAAACTCTAGAAAAAGATACGCATTTTGGTAAACAGTTTTTTAAAAAAAGCTTAGTCTAGATCGTCTGGATGATGGACCACCTCACACCCAAGTATTGCCATGCAGTTCCAGTGCCCTGATTTGTGTTTGTCATTGCTTTGGGTAAAGTAGGGCTAAACATTTCTTGGGGTGATGCAGAGAGAACAAAGACAAACTTAGTATGTGGTGTTTCATGTCAAACTGAGATGAAATGGTGCTCTGTGGGATGATGTTTTACTTCAGTTCATCACCACGGAGTAGGAGAGTTGCATCTACTCCAGTCTTCTGGCCAGTCCCGTAGTCTTTCCTCCACTTGGCTGTTTTGGCGTGGGATGGGGTTAAAGTAGTAGATTCTCAAAGTATAGTTTCTGGACCTGCACCAGTCAGTACTTGGGAACTTGTTAGAAATGCAGTGTCTCAGGTTCCACCCAGACTACTGCATCAGAAATTCTGGGTTGGGGCTAGGGCCCAGCAGTTTGGGTTGTAACAAGCCCTCCTGGGGATTCTGCTGTACATTCAAGTTTAAAAACCCTTACTTTAATGGAACCTTAGGAAAAAAGCCTCATATGTACGAGTGAAGAATTCTAGCTCAGAGACACTGGCACCTCTTGTGCAGGGATACATTGCTAGTTAGAGTACAGGGATTAGAACCCAGATCTTTGATTCTCCATTGAATAAGCCTTTGCAAGTATTAACAATTTCAAACATTAGGTTCTAAGTAGATTTGATCTGGATCTTAAAGATTGGATGAGTCTTGACCAATTTTCTCCTTTCTAAAGTTTGTTTTTAGCAGATCAGCCAGAGCAGACTTTTTTCTAGTCTTAGGATCAAAATGTTTATGGTTGGTAATCGTGGCATATTCCTTGGAGGACAGGAAGATGCTGGGCCTGATGCTCGTTCGGGTACAGGAAGCCAGCCAGCGTACTTTATTGAGTACCCTTCATATTCCTTGCACTGTGTTCCTAGGGTTGTGAGAATAAAAGTTATGTAAAAACATGGCCTTGCCTGGAACAGTCAGTAAAAACCTAGCCTCTGCCCATCATCAAATTGGAGAGGCAGAAGCCGCTGAGGGGCCCAGTGCTAAGCAGTATAGATCACATCTGGTAGAACAGTGTTTGAGCACCATCTGAGCTAGGTCCATGGAAGAGGAGGGGGACAAATTTTTTGTTCTTAATGAGTTCATGCTCTGACAGTAGGAAGCAAAACAGACTTACTCTAGTGACAAAGCAAGGCCCTGTCAGGCTTCACAATTTTATCTCTTTTCAGTTGAAGGGGAGCACAATGTAATGAATGTGCTGTTCTTGTCTAGACTGTTCTTGTCTAGAACAAAAGGAAGGGGGTGAGAGATCTCTGTGGATTGTGTGACCTATTGTTACATCCTGTTGTTCCTCGGAGTCCAGTTAAATGCTACAGGCCTTATAGCTTGGTATTGGCCTCTTCCATTTCAGGCAGCTGCTGATACTTTATTCCTGCCTGTCCATGGCTCTGGCCCACTCACCGTAGCATCATTGAGGACTGTCAGGAGAAGCTGGCTGTGTATCCGTGACACCATGTGCAGCTGTCAGTTTTGACAGCAGTTGTGCGTCCTCTTCCGCCTCCCCTCACCCCCTGCCTGAAATAGTCTTTCTTTCCTTGTTTTCTATTTTTTACCTTTTTTTTTTTTTTTAAAGATTTTATTTATTTATTTGACAGAGAGGAGAGAGATCACAAGTAGGCAGAGAGACAGGCAGAGAGAGAGGGGGAAGCAGGCTCCCTGCTGAGCAGAGAGCCTGATGCGGGGCTCAATCCCAGGACCCTGAGATCATGACCTGAGCCGAAGGCAGAGG
The DNA here is from genome assembly GCA_028534135.1 of Potos flavus. Lineage (NCBI taxonomy): Eukaryota > Metazoa > Chordata > Mammalia > Carnivora > Procyonidae > Potos > Potos flavus. Next base: position 71,680,874 of record CM052885.1, read on the forward strand.
CTTAACCCACTGAGCCACCCAGGCGCCCCTGTTTTTTACCTTTCTTAACACTATCTTCTCTCTCTTTGCTACCAAGAGAGAAACTGGGATGCCAAATTTCCCTGTCTGGCATTTTCTTATCTTTGATAACTTCTAACTTAAGTGATCTTGATCTTAGATTGCAATTCCTTAGTCAGCTTTTTTTTATAAAGATCACAAGTTGTATAAGTTGTACCTCTTTTTATTATCATTATTATTTTATTTTATTATTGGCACAGTCCTTGAAGAAAAGCTCTTAAATTAATTTAATTTTGATTTATTTTAATTAAAAAGTATGACTGATTTTGAGAACTGGTAATTCCACTGTATCCTCAAAAAATATAGCAGTATTTCTCAGCCTTATTTTCCTTATCAGCTCCCTAAGAAGCCTTTGTATATATATTTTCCTAATCACTCCTTATGAAATTTTAAAATGTCTATATATCTGTTAAATGTACTGTACGTATATCTTTCTGCTCTATACGTAAAAGTGGTAAGTTTTTTTCCTCCACCTCCAAAACCCACTTTTCTTCCCTGTTGGGGAGGGAGATGATATCACTCTAATTGAGAATACCTGGTATAGCATAAGATAAATATACGACCTTCTACAAATTAGCCATGGTAAGGATTATGCTATTTCTAATATTTTCTTTTTATAAAACAATTTACTAGATACTAGAATTTATCTAAAGTGATAAAGAAGATCTACTGGCTGGGAAAGTGTAGAGTGCATGAAGTGAACTAATATATATTTTTAAGGACTTGTGCCAGCCATCACACAGGGTATGGTACAGGCACTCGCTTAAATTCACATAGCAGACTTTGAGACAGATAGCATCATCCCTCTTTTTAGAAAGAAAGAACAAAGGCTGGGACTCGTTTCCAAGCTTTTCTGATTGTAAAGGTTGCTCCTCTTTCTTCTGAATCCATCTTATCCTTCTTTTCCCAAATAATATGAATGGTGAAGGTTGAACTTCTCAAGAAGTAGGTACCTGTTAGAGTGTTTTAAAAATAACTATGCTTCTGGTGATATGATAGTGAAATTTTTTAAAGAATTAGGTTTTTGTTTCTTTTTTTTTTGGGCAGAGATAGAATATATTTCTATTTTGGATTGATAGAATATAATTCTATTTTTGATTAATTCATTTTAACTAAGAATTTTACTGGATTTTACATAATATCAAAATTTTTCTATTCATAATATTTAATAAGTAAATAAGCAAAGGAAGATTAGCTATATACCTCAGACATTTTATGTTTTTCATGTTGAAAAGGCTTTATTTTACTTATGGTTGACAACAATTGATATTCAGAAAGGCAGTCTGCCCAGAATTTCACAGCTTGTTGCCAAAATAGCATCCCAGTCTTCCTTTCATTGCACAATGATACCTCCTAGTTCACATTAGAAGCATAGTATAGTGGTGTTCTGTAGTTGGGTTTTAACGTAGTAGCAAATAACAAGTTGCAGTGCCTTGTAAGTTGTAGGTACTCAGATCTTTGATGAATTCTATAGGATGGTTGATTTTTGGTGGACACTTGGCAAAGCTTAAAATAGATATGCAGTATTGTTTTCATTGTCCAAGAAAATTATAGTAACATATTGTTACCATAGAGGACTTTGAAGATAAGATCCTGTTTTATAGCATTCTTAATCTTTGTAATAAAAAATACTAAAAATAGTCATGGATGTTATACATTAATCCTAAATAATAGTAGGCTCTGCTCTTCACACTTAAATTTCATCCCTCTCAGAAAAGAAAATAAGAGTCCTTTAAAATTATTAGTGGTTAGAAAGAGACACCGTTCCGATTTTTAGGTTTTGTTTTTAGAATTGTCACTGACCTAATAAAAATGATCTTTTTTCTCCTCTTACCTTTGCATGCAAATTTGACGCCTATAACTATTTTTCAAGGTGAATTTATAGTTTAAGAACCTCCTAGAAAGTCAGCCTCTTTACTTAATAGTCCTGTCCTGGCTTTTACCCCAAAACAGTAGTAACACCCTTTGTTAGACTAGGGCCTAGAATTACATTTAACAAAGCTTCAGATTCCTCCTCTGTGAGATGGAATAATAATTCCTGCTTCATAGGCTTTTGTCAGAATTAAAGTTATATAGTAGATTTAAAGTATCTAGCATATTAATTTTTTACACAGTAAATGAGGGATTCTTTGTTTCCTTCTCATTAAAGATACTAAGATAACTCCTCACTTTTGCCGAAGACTTGTTACTCCTCGACTTTTGTTACTTTTGTTACTCTCCTTCTTAGATACTCATGACCTTTCCCAGGTGGCCTCCTCCTTCCTTTCTGTTTCTTACATCTCTGAAGGCTTCTGCATCAGGTGGCTTTTTTGTCCCCTCTGGTTATAGGCATCACTGTCTTGTCCTTGGCAACTACTTTTGTCTGGCCTGGCCCTACGAGCAATTTTCTAGTGCTATTCTAATGACCACCTAGAGAACAGTTTCTGCACATTCATTTCATGCTTCTGTTATTCTGTACTAGATTAGAAACTCTTTGTAGGGAGCTAACTCTTAGGGTTCTCATAGCCCTTCCAGGCTTATGACAGAACCCTTCACATGGATAATGCTTAGCTTACTTTGCTGTTTCTAAAGAATGTCCTGGCAGTTTAAAGGAGAATTTCCAAAAGTGTTTTGGTCATTGACATAAAATATATGTAGATTCCCTTTAATAAATTAGAGGCAGCTCTTATCTTAAAGGTATGTCCCAGTATACTTTTATTGTATTACTGTACTCTATAATCATACGTTTTCTCTGTTGCTTTGTGGGATAGTTTTAAATATTAAAAAGAAATAGAGAAAAATATCATTCATTCTTACCAAAGATATGACATATTACTAATCGCTTCGGTCAGATGTAGTTTTGGTTCATTTTGGACTGGAAATGGCAAATGTCAACTACGGTTTGCAGGGGGGTTTTGTTTTGTTTTGTTTTTTTAATGCTGTTCATGAAGTTGTATTAATTCATTCATTGAAACCATTACTGAACACCTAATCTTTTTAATACCTACAATTCTCAGATCTGGGGTGGAATAGAAAATTAATTATGCTCTAGAAGGAGCTATTCTTGATCTCTTGGTAAAACAAAACTTGCTGTGAACGGATGTTCTTTGTAATCGTTAATGAGCACTCTCCAGGCAGCTTCTGTAATTTCTTAGTTTAATTCCATTGCTTCCTGAATCAAAGGCATTTTTCTAAGTAAATAGTTGAATAAAAAAGTCACCCAGCAAATTCTGCATAACCTAAACTGCTAGTTTTCAAATATGGGACCTGTTCTTTTAAAAATCTCATCTTCTCTCCCCACCAGCTTTTTTTGTTTTGTTTTGTTTTGTTTTTTTAAGTTTTGGGCTATAAGTGCAAAATTTTGTTTTTCGTCTTGATACCTCCCTTCCTGTTATTTATTGAGAAAGATGTGTGTTGGAGGTTCTCAAGACCATTCAGGTCTTGACCATACACTAAGAGTACACAGGATTCAACATGTAGTTTTACCTTCAGCTGTGATTTATAGTATAGTGGAAGAACACAGAGCAAAATTAGCAAAGGGAAAAGGCACATGGGATGAAGTCCAAAGGAAACCAGGCACAACCTTCTGGGAGTCCTGTCCCATTAGAGTCATTTAGGACATGCTTAATTCTTCCAGCAATAAGTTGTCAAAATACATGTGAAGTGTTGTCTGCCCAGGCAGCTCAATAGAGACTCAGTACCCAGATTTTTTATTTGGAGCTGGTCACATAAACACATCTGCCTGACATGTACCAAAAGTTTCAGACTCCCAGCAGGAAAGCAGGTGTTCAGCAATAAACCACATTGTTGGTTCAAACCATGTAGGTAGAACAGTGAGCCACTCTTTATCAGTTCTGGGAGTGGTGGAAACCCTCCTGAAATCCAGGGGCCACTCTTGCAAGCAGGGCTTTCTAGGGATAGTGTTCTCAGGTCGTGGGACCAGACTCTTCTGAACTCTACATTTGTTTATCACTTGCCTATTCAGCATCTCTAACTGGGTGTCTAATAGCCCAAACTCAATGTATGTCCTGTGAGTTCCTAGTCTTTGCCCCATAAACCTGTTTCACCTGCTGCCTTGCCCTTTCTCAGTTGGTGGCATCCCCAACCTTCTGTTTGCTCAGGCCAAAAAAGCCTTGGAGTGCTTGGTGACTACTCTTCCTGTCATATAACACTCATCTTATTTGTTAGGAAATCTTGTAGTATTCCCTTCCTCCAAACAGTATCCAGTTTGAGTCAAAATAATCTTGGCCATTGATGGACAAATTAATAACTATGGAATGTGGATTATAGGTACAGGAGAGTCTGTTATACTGTTTTCTCTACTTTTGTATATTTGAAATTCATAACAAACTGTAAGTCTGTAAGAAACTATCACACATAGATGACACACATATCGCTCAGATCTGACCCTTCCCACTATAGCCTCTACTACTACTACCACCACCCTGTCCACCCCTCTTTTCTCAGCATAGCAGCCTAGTGATTCTTTACAAAGTCTGATCAGAATTTTTCACCGATTCCTTCCTGAGCTCAGAGTGAAAACCCAGGCTCTTTCAGTGGCTGACAGTATTCTCCCAGTTTGGCCTCTTACCCTGTTCTGTCTCAGACCTCCTCTCTATTTCCCCCTCGCCCTCCTCCAACTACACAGATCTGTTCACTCTTCCTCCACCTGCCAGGGAGCTCCTGCCTGAAGACCTCCCATTTACTGTTGTTGCCTCCTGTAGAATAACCTTTATTTCATGACTGTATGGCCTACTCCCTCACCTTCATGCCCAGTGGCACCTGCTGACCCCTAATGCCCTTACCTTGTAGGTTTTCCAGTTTCATAGCACAGTGTAAAACTGGTCTATTTATTCTGCTTGGTGTACATCACTTGCCTCTACAATCGCTCCACTCATCCCTTCTCTCCCTGGAATATATATAAGCTCCCTCCTGACAAGGATCTTTGCCCTTTTTTTTTTTTTCCTTCAGTGATGCATCATCCCAAGCACCAGTTCAGTGCCTGGCGTGTATAGAAGGCATTTCATGAATGTTTGTTGAATGAATGAATAATGTCTGTGCTAGGACACATATGAGAAATCTACTAGAGTGCCCCTTCTTTCTTTTTCTATGTGAAGAACCCAAAGCCTAAAGAAGTTATATATAGTTGGTTAATGGTTTTTGTAAGAGAGTGTGTGTGTGTGTGTGTGTGTGTGTGTGTGTGAACATGTATGCTTTTGTTTATGAAACTTATAAAATTAAACTTTTAATAATCTTTTAATTATATATCCTGAGATAACCCTTTGAGATGTGGTAAAATGGTGAAGCAGTACAATTAGAAGAACAGATTTCAAATATCCTGTGCCCATTCCATTTGAAACACTTCACCTTTTAAAATGGTAACCTTTTTTTAAAAGGACCTCCTCAGTGCCCCAGCCATGTTTTTCTAAATTTAATTCCAATAGCTGTTTTCCAGTTGAAATTGTTTTTATAGGCCCTGAGTATAAATTCATAGCCTAAACTAAAGTGCCTGTGTAATAAAACTTACTGGAATTGCTTGTTTTCTTACTCTTGTCAATGTCCAGTGAAAATCCACAGTAAGAACATACAGTGTCTTAATGTTGCTATGACAGTGAAAGAGCTTTTAGAATAAAAGCTTTGTTTAATTGGAGAAACCTCACTGCCTTTCCTCCCCTTAGCATCATATCCCAAGAGAAGAAAAGTGAGAAATCTCTAGTGACAGAATCCTTATCTTCTAATTTTTCTGACTTTTGTACTTACCCTATAGAAAAGAGTGTTGACTTTAGTGGGAATGATCTAAAGCAAGATTAGAGAAACAGCTAGTTGGTTGGCTAAGTTTTTAGCTTCCACATCTGCAATATTGTGGGCGCAGTACTAATCCATACATGGCCTTGAAGCAATGCAGGAAGTTAGGCTTTCTCTGCCCCAAGGTAGGAAAGCTGTCCTTTGGCGCAAGAGCAGACTCTGAGAGAGCAACCTCTCTTCCTATTATTCCCCATGACAGCTCAGCTGTGCCACAGATGAGACTGTCCCCTAGACTTTTAGCTCTACATGCTGATGTGGCATGACAAAGCCTAGATTATATTTATAACTGTAATCCTTCCTCAAAGCTTGTGTTTGTTTTAATCGTTCACTTTTACAGATTCAAATTTGTCCCTTTGAACCTTGGACATTATATTTATTCAGTATGTGTTAGAGGTTTTCAGTGATCTTTAGGATCATTATAATAGTTCAGCTTCTATTCAAAGCCATGGTAAGGTGAAAGAAATTGATCTGCTGGCTCCTCTTCCTCATACTCAACTGCTGCTAATTGGTCTCCCACTCTGACACAGAGCGCAAGCCCTGAATAGGTGGAAACCTGCCTCTAAACCCGGACTGCTGCTGGGATCTGTGATCCGATGGTTGTCATGGTGTCTGTGGGTTCTGAATCCATGCCAGTTTTTCTTTATCTGGTTTCTTTTATTTGGACATTCTCAGATACCTTTTTTCTTTCTCTTAATATACCCTATGCTGTAGCAGTGTGTTTTCAGGTTTGAAAAGGTTTGGAAGTAGCCACTTCTCAAGGGTAACTGTCTGCTTGCCTTGTCTGTATGTGAAGTATAACATGAATACGGAAAAAGGCATACATTATAAGTTAAGTGAATTTCCAAAAAGTGAACACATCCACTCATGAACCAGCAACTAGATCCAGTTCCCTAGGAGCGCCTCTGGTGCCCCCTTTCAGTCAGTAATTCCTCCCCCCAAGAATAACTAGTATCCTGACTTCTAACATGAGAGATTATTTCTGCTTGTGTTTGTACTTGATATAAATGGGACCATACGGTACCGTTATATCTGGCTTCTTTCACTTAACATTATGTTTGTGAGATCCATTCATGTTGCCGCATATAGAGATGGTTTATTTATTTTCATTTCTTTTAGTAATCTTTTGTGTCTCACTAGCTTCCAAGTGAATACATCTTTCCAGTTGGGCATAGAGCTGGCCATGCAGCCTAGCACCATCTTGTGCATAGTAGGTGCTGAATTGACTTGCTGCAGAAATAGAAGGAAATTTACCCAGTGTAGGAACTTCTCCTTTAATAAATAAGAGATGCTGAGTTCCATGTTATAGGGACACCTTCACTTCTTTATTTCTCATGTTCGGGCATGATTACATATTTAACTTCTTTACTGATGTAATATTATTTGCTTAACTGCAAGAGTCATGAGAAAGAGTGGGTAATGATGCTAACTTTTGCCAACTGGAAATAAAGTATTATTTAGGAACTTCTTTGAGAACTCCCATCTTCACTGGAGACAGAAGTTTTTCCACTATCACAGGTCTTCAGCAAAGACTTTTTATACTACACCCTTGGGGATTCTTGTTTGGCTGAGTCTTAGCAGTGATGTCACACTGTTGTCAAATTTTCATCCTGTTTGTGAGGCTGGTCGGCTTTTCTGCTGACCTTGCTGCACTTGAAGCATGTCCTCCCCACCTCCCTTAAGGTGGTGGACGTTTGGGGTGAAATAAAGAAAGGGAGATGAAACCAAACATAAAATTCCAAGCAAGCCTGTGTTCTTGCCCCACCCTGTCCTGCCCAGCTCCTTCCCTACATTGGTTCCTCACAGATCTTAGGTGAGAAATCTCTCAGGGTCTACTCCTTCTCATTTCTAAAGGACAAGAATGTTTAAAACTAAGTCTTCCGTGTGACACTCTGTCATAACTAAGAGTGCAGCAGTAATGGTAGTATCTGTTAGGATGTGGGAATGTGTCATTATGTGGTATTTCCTGGTGGTGAATCACCTTCCCATGAGCCCCCTTGGTGATCACTCTCTTGTGAGTGAGTGAGTGAGTGAGAGGAGGTGTTCTTACAAGAAAAGAGTAGACAGACACTTTCTTTGTCTCTGGTTCACTTTTAATGCTCCTGGCCTACATCCAGTCTCCTCTCACTTTCATTCACTTACTGAAGATGATGGATTCCACCCCTCCACCCCCCGCCCCTGAGGCTAGAACTAAAGAAGATTCCCTGGTTATTTGTTCTTCCCTAAGTTGTTTAGAAAGAAGAAGAAAGTGTTTTTGTTCAAAAGGGGTAAGGAAGAAAAGGCTGTTAAGGTAGAAGAGATTAAAATTTGGAACTGCAGGGTGAAACAGTAACCTCTCTTGGTCTTCGCGAGAACCGTGGTGTGATTGGACCCGGTTACTCTGTGTGACTCACTACGTTGGAGTGATACTGCTCACACTGTTTAAGCAGCATTTTCTCATCTTTTTCCTTTCACCTTCTTTAAACTAACAGGGCACTTCTTTATGATAGTATGAGTAAGTAGAGCAACATTGCATCCTGCTATATTGGTGTAAGTGCTTTGTAATGAATGATACTATGGTTAAAAGGGGTGTGTGTGTAAGGCAACTGCCCTTATCCTGTAGTCAGTCCAGAGACAAAAGGGATAGGAGGGCGGTAACATTTGTGATCAAAGATGCATCTTCATAGTGAAGTTTATGTTATATTTATTATAAGTTATAATTTTATAGTAAATTGTATGTAAATTGTATATAATTTATATACATTTGCGGTATATAAATTATAGCTCAATAAAACAGTAAGAATAAAAAGTTTAAGTGACTTTTGGAGTATTGTTTTTGTTTTTTAGTTTATGAAATGTAGATAATCTAGGGAGAAAATATAGAGAAATAAAAAGATGAAAAAGCATTTCATAATTCTGTCACCTTGGCTTAATTACTGTTAACATGTTAGTGCATATTTTTCTAGTTTTATATATGTTCTAGATATATACATATGTACCTATATATAAAAATTACTTTTCATAATGATAAAATAGCCCTTTTTCTAACATTAAAAGTAATGTACTCTCTAGAAAATTGAAAGACGGAAAACCTTTTTTCCTTACACTGCCCTTGCCCCCTTCCCCTGCCCTTGCCCCCTTCCCCCTGCAGCTGCCTCCCCCTGCAAGATTACTATAGTTGACTTTTTGGTGTGTTTCCAGTCTTTTGTGGATTAAAGCTATTTCTTATTGTTGCTAATCACTCAAGGAACTCCCCGCTGAACATGTGTGTTTATTTATATGGCTGCTTTTAGTTTAAAAATAAGTTTGTATTTATTCTAAGAAGATTTCTCCTAAACAGTTTAGATCAGTGCTTTACTCATATGCGGTCTTAAACATAAACTTAGTCACTGCCTCACAGTACATTTCTACCTTTAAGCTTGTTAATGGTGCGTATATACTCCTTATATTCATGTAGTGGTTACTTCTGTCCGTATACTTCACAAAGGGACAGTGACCTTTAGATTGTAAAATACTGCAGAACAGGCTGGTTTAAGTAACTTCATAAAACTGTGCGGCTGGAAGCACTTTTTATTTTTACTTGTTTTTCTCCTTGGCCTACAAGATCTTGAAAGATGGGGACTAATCGCCACTGTACAACATGGTTACTTAATCTCAATACATTTTCACTGATAGCTGCTCCATAAGTGACAATGTATTTGTCATTATTTTTATCATTTTAACTTATCTGAATATAAAGAAAATGGGAGTTAGGTAAAGGAAGCAGTATATGACTTTGGAAAAGCCTGATAACTATTTGAAACTAATGTACTATATTAAACTTCTTTGATAAGATTCTATGTATTTCTACTGATTCTTGATTCAAATCTTCCATCAGTTGCTTAATTGAGGTAGTTTAGTCTCAGTATTTGTTTACATAATATCTTCAGCATCTGTTGCTTCATTTGTATGGAGGGAAGATAGCCAATTGCCAGCCTGTCTCTAAAGTGGACTGTGACCTCATGTCTGTGATCGATGGACACAGCTGTGGGGTTTCCATGTGTGCTTGGCAGCACCAACGCCGAAAACATCTGGTTCTCTTCTCCTGCAACTATATGAAAATTATTTGGTGCATAATGAAATAATACCAAGTATCCTTACTCGGTATAGAAATAGTCACAGGTGACTCAAGAGGAGCCCGGGATGGCATTCTCTGTAGACTTGAAGATATCAGTGAATTCAAAGTATCATTGTCTTATTGAGTATGTACCTATCTATAAACATCTGATCCAGTGCCAGTGGATCCGTGCCACTTTTCTTCATTCTAAGTTTAACAAATGGCTATTTAGTATAATAGGTAGCAAAAACAGCAATGAAGGTTTTGGCCAAACAGAGTGAATTTAGTTTGATTCAAATCTCACAAGGATTGCTGTGTCTGAGATGCATTTCTTAGCAGCTCCTGTACATCTTTAGTGAGGATATTGAAGCAAGATCACGTAGTACCACTGTGGGGTTTTTCCTTTATATAGGTAGTAAATGCGTGCATATTAAATTACTTGTATTTATCTTATATTATACATTTATACATACTATGGTTTATATACATATAAGGTTACAAACAAAAACAAAAACCATAGTTTATATGTATATAAACTATGTACACTATATATACTATATATATGTATATACATGTAACCACTATATATGGTTACAATTAATAAGTAACCAATTAACCTCACTAGGCCTTTCATTGGCACTTGTGGGAAAGTCTTATTCTCTGGATTGGCACTTGTTTTTATTGTATCCAAAGAGTTCCAAATACCATTTAAAAACCCAAAGCTCTTCAGAATTATATATCTCTAAGATTTTATGATTTTTTTTTTTCCTCCCAAGGAATTAAGGATGCCATTGTCTTCAGTTAAAATTAACCACCTGGGGGATCTGAGCTCTGTATAGCAAGCCCCAAATAAACCCCTTATTTACTTTGGACTCTGAAGTCAAGAGACGTTTCTTTTTTTCTCCTATTGATTTTGAGGTTTTTCTTTTAAAGATTATTATGCTAAACGAAATAAGTCAATCAGAGAAAGACAATTATCATATGATCTCTCTGATATGAAGAATTTGAGAGGCAGGGCAGGGGGTCGTGGGGGGCGGGGGAGGGAAATGAAACAAGATGGGATCAGGAAGGAGACAAACCATAAGAGACTCCTAAACTCACGAAACAAACTGAGGGTGGCTGCGGGGTAGGGGCGGGTAGGGATAGGGTGGCTGGGTTATGGACATTGGGGAGGGTATGTGCTATGGTAAGTGCTGTGAAATGTGTAAGCCTGATGATTCATAGACATGTACCCTGGGGCAAATAATACATTATGTGTTAATTAAAAATTAAAAAAAATAAAATAAAGATTACAAGCCTTAGAGAACCTTAATGGTCGTCCCCTACTGTGTGTCTGTGCTTAGGCAAACAGATCGACCTAATTAATTCTGCAAACGAGGCTACAGTAGTCTTGCGTGTCAGTTTTTAGCTCAAGGCTTAGGTATTCAGTAGAAAGCCTAGCTATTGAATATACACCAATGTGTAAACATCTATGCACAGTGAGTGAGCACTGTTGATGAACTCAGATATGAGGTTGCCAATTTATACTAAGCCTGATATGAAGAGGGAATTTTCTTAATTTCTCTTACAGATTTGTTTTGTTTTATCGATAACTTAGTCTAGGCTCAGAGAGTTTAAAAGTAGTTTTGCTGGCCTCTTGAGTGTTGTTGCTTCATCCTGTATGCTACGTGGTTCCTCTTGTCTGGATTTCTTTAAACTGGCTTCCCGGCATCCTTAGCTCTTTAAAATCTGCCCTACATGCACCCAAGAGGTCTTTTCTCACCCTCCAGGACAGCTAGTTGCCCTTTTCTGACTCTGTCAGTAGCCTTCGATTTCTGCATCCTGTTCTGCCGTCTCTCTCTTTCCAGTGCCTGCACAGTGTCTGTTACAAAGTGGGCCCTCAGCATGCTGGTTGAATACACTGGTACCATGGGCATACATAGGGATGTGGTTCTTGCTAAAAGGCTGTCAAGAAAAGTGACTTAGCAAAGGCCTAGTCTTCATTTTTTGGGTCATGATAGATGGTAAATTTAGCAGTTTATATTGCTGGGTAGGGGTGGATGAGTTGGGCAGGTATCAACATGATAACATCCTTCTTTGTTCTTAGAGGAGTTTGGGTTGATGAATGACCTTTCAGGGTCTTCACTGGAGAAAGATATTTGAATATGTAATTGATTCGCATTGTGATGTCTATAAATCAGTGTTTCCTTTCAGAGGAGATGCCATTTGAGGTACTTTGTGTGTTCTGATAGTGATGATTTACTTTCTTTTGTGCAGAAATCCACCCCACCTCAATCCCCCCCCCCCCCACGTCTCAGAAGTAGGCATGGGGTAATTAGTGGTCTTTTTTCTTGCCCTCTGTTGAGAGTTCTAGACAGTTGCTCTAACTTGGGAGGCTCCACACAAACACTCACTGTGTTTTTGCTTCCATGTCATTCAGAATACAGGGAGCCAGTGATCCCAAGAAAGGGAGGACTGCCATGTTCTTTAGGGAGTGGCACAGTTTGACCTTTGCCAGACGAAGAGCATCTGTAGTGTCCTCAGGCTTTCTTTTCAGATCTGTTTTCTGGTGATTCCAGCCTGCAGTTTAAGTTTTCACTGTGTGTAGGTATGTATATGGAAGGAGGAAAATGGATTGAGGAACATGATCTCAAGTTAATGAGCTATTTTTAGACTAGAATGACTTACTACAATTTTGCGAGATACATGTAGTAGACTGCTCTAAAGTTGTACATAAACTGATTAATAAGAAAAAATTTGCTAATCACTTAATCTTTCTAGTGATCTAAAAAAAGAAATCTGTACCTTTCCTTTGTTTTAAATAATTGCTGTACAGCAGGCTTCTGCTGGTTGGGGTGGTAGGGGGACTATATGAGGTAAAAGAAGCAAGGTTTTTTTGTTTTTTGGGGGGGGACATTATTATTATTATTATTTTTTATAACACCTAATGTATTATATGCCCCAGGGTACATGTCTGTAAATCATCAGGCTTACACATTTCACAGCACTTACCATAGCACATACCCTCCCCAATGTCCATAACCCAGCCACCTATCCCCACCCGCCCCTACCCCGCAGCCACCCTCAGTCTGTTTTGTGAGTTTAGTAGGAGTCTCTTATGGTTTGTCTCCTTCCTGATCCCATCTTGTTTCATTTCCCTCCCCCGCCCCCCACGACCCCCTGCCCTGCCTCTCAAATTCTTCATATCAGAGAGATCATATGATAATTGTCTTTCTCTGATTGACTTATTTCGCTTAGCATAAT